>CM028134.1:921232500-921797500 GCA_016271365.2 Neoceratodus forsteri | reverse complement strand
TCACTGCCCCCATGGCCTTCTAGGCCTGTCTATTCTCCTCCCTGTGCCCCCAACAAGCCTCCATCCATGCCACATGGCCACTCAGTACCCAGGAATTTGTTGCCGCACCACATGGCCCTCTAGGCCCATCCATGCTCCCCCTTTGCACCCCCACAGGCTTCTGGACTGACCACATGGCCTCCTATGCCTTACAAACAAAACCACAGTACTTGCTGACTCAGCAGCATCTGACGTCACACTGCATGGACTTTATTGCTTGTCCTGCTCACATGAAACACTTCTGAGGAACAGTATCCTGGTTGTTTTTCCTTGCTGTCCTATAATAGCGAGGCAACCCTCCGAGTCTCTGCCCAAAACATTACATAGCATCTCCTCCCCCATGGGCCCCTCTGTGGCATGTGATGTCATGCCATGAGACCATCCCATTTTTCTGTATTCCAGTCCTTCTTGCTCACGATGCCCATTCATGGCCTACCAAACTACCATTTTTCAGCTATTCCCTTGTTTCTTCCCCACATTCTAGCCACCCAGGCTGCCTGCTTTCTAGCTCTGCTTCACAACCCAACTTTCCCATTCCGGAGGCTCCGCCTCTCATCTGGGAGACCATTCACCCCGACTGCCCCAAACATCATCTCAGGTGCTTCTTGCCTTCAGCTCCTATAGCTACATGCATTCTCTGTCCTCAAAGCAAGGATCCAACTGCAACTAAACAATTAAATTCATCCCCAATGCATGCTGCTCTATAAAATATCCCAGCACTCAATCATCCTTCTTCCAGTTCCTCTTGCTGCTGCAAAGTCAATAATCGCCACATGCACAGACCTTCTCTTATCATACATACAAGATATTTACAATTTTTTATTTATTGCCATGTTGTAATTGCCCATACATTGCTTGATTGTTCTTACCTTCCTTTCTTAATGCACAAACCTCAGCCAACTCTCCCAAACAACTTCCAAAGTACCAGTCTGAAGTATTGCAGTTTATCAGTATAATAGCTAATAAAACTTCATCAAAAGTGGCTGAACCACCACTGTGCTGACCCTTATATACCCCCTTTGCCCCTCCCCTTCCTCTCTACCTACTTATTGTCCTAGCTCCCTGTCCCTCCCCCTAACTTCCCTCTCCCCTCTCTGAGCAAACCATCCTTCACTTAAAGGGAGGGGTACACCAGAACAGCTTGGTCTGCCACTTAAAGGGCAAACTCCATTATACAGATTTAACAATGCGCTGAACAAAAACAAAACAAAAAAATGACGGGGGTCTAAATTATTAAGAGCAAACTAACAACAAATGTCCTTATGAAAACAATACTGCTCAAGTCAATGTAGTCAGCGATTCATGCAGTAATATCAATAAATTATGCTTTCAGCAGTTTAAACAGTTGTTAGGAGTTCTACACTCAGACTGTATACATCGCAAACCTATATCTCAATACCCATAACACTATGATCAACAGTAGTCAGACAAAGTTCAGTAACATAGTCAACATCTGAAAAAATTAAAGAACTAGCACTTGTAAGCAACATATTAGCTCGGAATATCTTATTTAAAGTTTAAGCCCAACTGTGTGATGTACCACTGCCTCAAACATGGATGTCATTCAGAACTTAAATTTTACCAAGCAGCTCTCATGCCATAAAAAGAATTCTCATTATTGGGGCAGCAACGAGATTGAGAATTTATGAAATAAAACATTGCAAATTAAGGACAGGAGTCATTATGGAATGAAAAATGTATTTTACTAACAAATCTGACAGTATTCATGTTAACAAAACCATCCAAACCATTTCCTGTCCCCTTTAAGGGTCTCAAGACAGTTGAGCGGCAGATCTACAGTATGTGAAGGTCTCTCGGGCTACAGTCATTGACATCAGTCCTTGAATGATGTCAATGACTAACAGAGCTCAGATGAGATCAAGAAAAAAATGGAGAGCTTCTGAGTCACAAAGCTGACACTGACAACCACATCAACAACCTGTTGGGGAGAAGAAAATTACAGGACACAGCCAAGGGTGACACATTTAGGTCTTTGTTAGAAAAATGTAACAGAAAATGAAATGAAATAGCTACAGTACACACATATTGTATCATTGCCATTAATCTTTAAATCAGTGTATGCACCATGACAATTTATTGCGTATCATGTCTATGGTGTTAAATAGGTTAAATAGGTTTCTGAGGAAAGAAACAGCTAACACAACAAAACCTGTCATCATGCATACACTGATTTAAATAGGTGCAATGCAGTCTTATGTTGTATTTTCTTTTTTTAACTTCTGCTATACATGAAATCAACTAGTACCAACCTGACAGTCCGATATTTATGATGTCACGAAAATAGTGTGTCACTCCTAAGACAACAGAAGAAAAAAAATAACAGTGAAATAAGTGAATTGGTTAACTGCAATCTGTTTACTGAGATCAGCAGGCAGGAGATATTCATTTAGCTGGTTTTAGGTTTCATGTCTGGATGTTCCAGCTGTTCAACTGAACTTCAAAGTGCTGCATTTTGCCCACCGCTTGTATTTTTTAATGATTTGGCAAACCTTTTATGCTGTCCAACAAAGGCTGAAACTGTCTGCAGATTTTTTGTATGGAATATTGAATGTCACCTCTGTCTGTGTCAGACCATGTGTGACTATTGTCTATTGTTACTGGGGAAATTACACTCTCTGCCGCACTGGTGACATGAATGATAAACCAAACCAAGACAAAAATTTGACACATCTGTTATGGTATATGGCATATGCCTTTATTTATGTACAACCTCCACAGCTCAGAATCAAGAACTATAGACGGGACTTCAGATTGCTGGCAGATCAAAATAGCAGATCAGTATAGCAGGTTATGGGGGGGCGAAGTGTGCATGCTGTTTAAAGAGCTGTTTAGTTATTTGACAAACCCTTCTGCCATTATGTAAACAGTTGCAAAGTGGGCAACAGAAATGCAAGGATCTATAGCTTTAAAATGATATAATACCAGTTCAGTAAATACCGCATATAATAAAATCCATAGGAATACTCGAAAACCTTCTTGTTGTCATGTGTAGTGATGTGATTTAGGAGACACAGAAAGTCCACTGTACACTTGGGATCATAAAAGAGTCCAGAAAGCAGTCAGAATGTGAAGAAACTAAAATAAATTTATTCCTTTAAGCAGGCAAACATAAACGGACTTAGTACGGAAAATAAATAAAAATACATAAACTATAATATTCTAGCAGTTTTCATCTCCAAAGGAACCATACCTAGAAGGCAGCTAGGCATCTGGCAGGAACTCCTTCCAGCCACACTCTAATCTGTTCACTTGAAATTCTCTCTTTTATACAGAAGGACAGGGCTAACTCCTCCCTAACAGAACTTTAACTTGTTTATACAGCTTTAAATATAATTACAAAACTAAAATAAACATTCTTTAGTTAGATGAATCATAATCAGCTTTAAAGCAAGCATAAAAAACCTTTATATCTTTTATTTACAATATTTCTGTGTATCCCAGGCTCCTCCCAACAGCATTCATTATAAAAAAGGGAAAGAGGGGGCTGGCCGGCTCTATAACAAACATGGAATGCTGAGGGAAGGGTCTGGAAGCCTGCTACACATACTAACAGAAAGTAAGTTTTATCCTTTACTTTTAATTCCAATAGAGACATTATATGCACCAAACAACTCAGCAGTACAAGTCTGCATTTCAATGCTGCAGCAACTAAGCTGAAATAATGAGGTTTTGAAAGCTATACTAGCTTATATTTCTACTTGCAGGATAGTCTAAGCAGCTGGACATAAAGGCTACACTTTGAAAACAACAGAACACTGCTTTAAACTGAATTACAGAAATAGGGCTTACAGCAGCAGTAATTTTACTTGTAGCCCTCAAAGTAATGAACCATGGGTGTTCGTCTTTCTAAAAATGCTAGCGCTAGCTAGGGAAAGCAAGAACTGCTTCTTTTTCATTATTTTGACAAAAGTGGAGTTTTTGATGCAATTTCGGTGTCTGCACACGATCGCACAGTCGCACGATCACACAATCGCACAGTCACACATTCGCACTGTTGTGCAGCACGAATGTGCGTCGGATCGTGCAGCTTTACTGAAAAATGGCTTTTCTGAGAACCAAACCAGGTTTCTGAATGGCATGGGACTTAAAATATCGAAGGAAAGGAAAGGAAAACTAGTGATAGTAAGACTACACAAAGGAGGCCACCCTATGGTAGGGGAAACAAAGAATAAAGGAGGTAATAGGGAAAGTACAGACAGAGAGAAAAGGAGTTACTGTTGCAACAGATTTTTAAGGATATTTATAGTCCCAGTAACAAAACGAAATCTCCACCTATAAATCCAATACTTCTCCAGGATTCTGAACGCTATCCAGGAGTATAGAAACATTAAATGGGGGGGGGGGTTACAGACCCTATTACATCCACCTTAAAACAAAATACAAAAGCACAAACAATTGGTGTCTTTTTGGGTCCTTCATCACATTAGCACAGCCAGGCATGTAGGTTTTCATTAATCTTCTGATGCACTGAAAGCATACATTCTAAATTTCTGTTTTGTTCACCATAACATAGATACAAAATATTTTGGGTGCAATTTTATTCTGAGGCAAAGACTACGATGGGTCAGTCAAAAGCTACTACTTCTTCAACAGTTTAAGATAGAAACTCTAGTGAGGTTTTTCAATCCCTGCCTTCTCATCTGCCAAATTGTGTGTGTGTGTGTGTGTGTGTGTGTGTGTGTGTGTGTGTGTGTTGGGGAGGGGGGCAGCAGCATGATTTACGAGACAGAGAGAGACAGAGAGAGAGAGAGAGAGAGAGAGAGAGAGAAAGCGTGCCTGAAGAGCTCATTGAAGGCAATGTAAGCAGCGTGCAAGGTTAAAATCAGTGAACTGTAATCTAGCTGCTTGCTGCCCAATCCTATGCACAATACAGTATATGCATCTCGGGATTCACTCTTAAAATAAAATGAGAATGGGAAAAGAGGGATGGCATGGTACAGTGCAAAGTGGGTGGTAGTGGGCGGGTTTCAAGAGCTTGGTGGGGAGGAGCTGCACTCAAAGAACATGGCCACCAGAGAGTGGGGGGGTTGTGATGGGCGGAGAGAATCTGTTTTTTTAATTAAGGAAAAAATGCAGAGTCCTCACTCTGTGTCTGTTAAAGGACTGCAGGCTCTGCCCATACAGCCTTAAAAAGGAGCACACCAGATTCCAAATGAACAACACAAAATTAGAGTTGAAGCACACTCACTTTCTTAGTAGAATCAGTCCACTGTGTCCATTCAGTAGACCAGTGTTTCACTGCACTATTTTTTTCTCTCTCTTGATTCTACCCTTGTCAACCCCTTCTATGATAAACTTTTGGCAATAGCAGAAAAATCATTTTATGCTCCACTGAAGTGCTCCTCACAAATGTATTTGGCTCTTGGGAGGTATTAAATGAACAAACCTAAAAACATAACGTGCACCAAAAGCTCGGACGCAATAAATATGAAACGTGAAGGCTCTGCAAACTAGATTTCATGCCTTGCTTTATTGGGGTGCTGAAAGCTCAAGAAAGATTGGGAAGGCAATAACAGAATGTAAAGGTCAGGGAGGGAGTCTTCATTGTAGAAGGGTGAACCTTTCATCAGGTTGAAGAAATGTAGCCTGCAAATAAGCTTTTGAGCCTTACCCGTCTAATCTTGATGGGAACAGAACTCATTCAAGTAGGTTTGACCTTGTAACATTTTACCACCAACTTATAATGATAACTACTCACAGAAATGCAGTAATATATCGGTCCATTTTTTCTCAGTGAAAGGAGCGATGTGTACTCCAAGATTTCATGACAGATTGAATGCTAAGCTTTCACTTTCTTGAAAGTTTCTTTTTCTTTTAAGTTTTTGCAATTAGTGTAAATTTCAAGAATCAATATTGACAGTAGGTTTCCTACAGAAATGTGAACTCATAAATGGAAACTTTGAGGCGAAAAATAAGTTTTTTTTCAGAGGTAGAAAGGGACCGTACTGCTTTGAAAAAAACGTTACTATAAAACAGAGTTCCATATAGAAACCTTTAGTTTTGCTGTTTTCTTTCCTTGAACATAAGAGAATAAAAGTAAGTTAAACATCTTTTTCTGCAATGCTACCTGAACTTATAATGTCTAACAGCACTTTACAATGTATTCAATATGCAATACGAATAGCAGAATAGCAAATTGGTACAGTATCTTGAACCCCCCCCCATACTGCAGAAAATGGCAATATAACAAGACTGAATATGGATATGCAATTTCTTTATTTTAACAGCCAGTTGTATCTTTTCATTGTAAGAACATTATGGGGTGGGATGTCTGAGTCATGTCACTGTGGGATTTAATAAACCACTGAAAAAATATTGGATTAAAAATGCTGTATGGTGGTCTGTGTTATATATTATGTATTGTAGCCCTAATATTTGTGTGAGGTTGCCCTCCAAAGGTCTACTCAATTAATCAAGTTTTTTAAGATGTGTTGGTGCATTTAAAAAAATGAAAGAGTTGGCCAACTTTGCAGTGTCACCCTCTTAGTTAATAAATCTCTATACCTTTTGACATATGGAGATGTTTTCCTTATTAAGTATTATGCAGCGCCCATAGCAGCTTTAAAAAACAAATGTAATGACATATAGCCGTGTTGTTGAGATTTTATACCACTGTTAAAAGGTGCTGTAATATCTACCCCGGAAAACATACATGCACACCACTGACTAGCCTGACTACAGTTACAATCTAATTACTGTGCACTTGTTGTTAGTCCTGTTTAGTTTTCCAAGTGCATGTTGACCATCAATAAGTGAACAACATGCAGAATGGGCGCACATGCACCCCTCAAAAAAACTTCTATGTTTCATTTTTAGAACAGTAAAATTATTCACACTAGCACCTGAACTCCCCCCCCCCACCCCTTACATATTTATGGACTGTCACATTGTTCTTCTTCTAAAGTGATACTTTAGTTTTCTAGAATTACCAAGCAGGGAGTATAAATGTTGATTCAAAGTCAATGTCTGCAAACCTGAAATCTAACATTCCTTTGCTAGGTCAGTCAGAGCAGACAATATTACTACCTAAACAATATCTTTGATCTTGCTAGATACCCATATGAGATTTGACATAAATAAAACAAACACAGGGTAGAGGTGGTACTATGAGTTCCACTGTATGTGAGTGCCATAATCAGTCTAAATAGGACAGAATTAAAAGGGGGACCAGCACAAATTAGGGGTGTGGGACTGATAGTACTGTACCTAAATAGCCGTTCTCTAAATGTGTTAGGCATGGTTCAAAGCACTGCTCATCATAAAAGGATAAATCCATAGAATTAAAGGGAAGTCCATAACATGTTATTATCTGGAATGCTGAAAGACCTTTCATCTACTGGGAATTGCAGACCAACTTTATGCCCTTATTTAACACAGTGCAATAGTCCCTGATCTTGCAACCACTTGTTTCTTAAGCAAATTCTGCTGTGCTCAATGCAAGAAACTTAAAACAATGGTCAGTATAATGGAGCAAAAAAAATACTCATTCATTAAATGCCATCTAATTCCAAACCACTTTCTACAAATTTTAGAATCTCTATCATTTTTATGTTGGTGCGCATGTGCAACCAACATCTTGTGGCAGTGGGGATTTGGAGGCATGGTCGCTGTTCAGCGAGTGCAGGGCATGCACCAGTAGGTGTGTCCTGCATTGCCCAATCAGTCTGCATGCTGGCGCCACACCATGCATGCATAATGGGGTGAGCACATCTAAGGAAAGGTCCACTGCAATCCGAGCAAAGCTCGTCGGATGCAGCGGTCCTTTTCTTGCTGTGCTCGCCACCATTATGTGCATGGTCGGCGAGCGGGTGGCCACCTAACGTCTGCTGACTTTGGGGGTACCCAATCCCCCTGTCGGTTAACTCCTCCCACTGTCTTTGTGTGCCAATGGCGGATCCCACTCCCCGTCGGCATAAACCCCCCAATTGTTGAATGTCAAGGGGGTGCTCAATCCCCCTCAGCTCATGCCCCCACTATCTTTGTGTGCCAAGGGGGAGCCCACTCCCAGTCAGCATAACCCCCCAATTGATGAATGCTGAGGGGGTGCCCAATCCCCCTCAGCTCATGCCCCTCCGCTTTCTTTCTGTGCCAACGGGGGTGCACAATCCCCATCGGCTACGGACACCCCCCCAAAACAGTTAGGTGGCATGCTTGGAGCCCACCCCAGTGTGCCAAATGCCCTGCAAAAGGAAAACTTTCCCACAATGTTTTTTTCTGTTTTTTTACCTGTAAAACGAAAATGGTTCCTCGTAGTCTCGATGCCCCTCCCCCTACCCGCACCCACCCACTGTGCACCCTGCCTCCCCTCACCCCCCCTCACCCCGTACTTACCTCTGGAGTCCAGCACAGCGATCTTCTGTGGACCAGGAACAGGTCTCCACTCTTCAAAACCAACCGTGAACTGAGGAAATGCCGGTAAGCTGTATAATGTAATGAATATGGGTTTTTCAACTTTAATGCATATCTCGGGAATTTTTGGGAATTTTGGCCCCAAATTTTCAACATGGGGTTTTTGGGACTGCTTCTCATGAATTCTTGCACTGTCATGGCGTTATTCAGTCCCAAAAGGTGATTTCTCAGTCACTGCATGGAATCACCTTTCGGGACCAAGTAACGAAATGACAGTGCCACTGTTCATGAGAGGGGCTCTCAAAAAGCCTATGTTGTTGTTTTCAGGAAAATAAAATGACTGTTTAATAGTGTGCGGGCAACTGCACAATGCACGCTCGTAAGTTAGTATTTTCGCATTATTTTCATGCCAGATTCTCAACATTGGCATTTTACCACACCTTCTTGTGAACCGTACAGCTGTCACTTTTCACATCCTGCCTGAAATGTGTTTTTGCACTTCCGGCACAGAATAGCATGGTCGCTGTGTGAAGTCAGTGTTCAGGACACATTACGAAAATGACAGTGACACTGTTCATGAGCAGAGGTCCTAAAATGCCTGTGTTGAAAATTTAGTGACAGTACTCCATAAAATGACTGTTTTACGAGCGTGTGTAGCAATGCACGCTCGGAAGTTAGCGCATTTGCAATATTTTTATGCCACATTCTCAACATTGGCATTTTACCACACCTTCTTGTGAACTGTACAGTTGTCATTTTTCACATCCTTGACAAAATGTGTTTTCGCACTTCCGGCATAGAATAGCATGGTCACTGTGTGAAATCAGTGTTTGGAACACATTACAAAAATGACAGTGACACTGTTCATGAGCAGAGGTCCTAAAATGCCTGTGTTGAAAATTTAGTGACAGTACTCCATAAAATGACTGTTTTACGAGCTGCGGTGTAGCAATGCACGCCGTAGTTAGCGATTTGCAATATTTTATGCCACATTCTCAACATTGGCATTTTACCACACCTTCTTGTGAACTGTATAGTTGTCATTTTCACATCCTTGACAAAATGTGTTTTCGCACTTCCGGAGAATAGCATGGTCACTGTGTGAAATCAGTGTTTGGAACACATTACAAAAATGACAGTGACACCGTTCATGAGCAGAGGTCCTAAAATGCCTATGTTGAAAATTTGGTGGCGATACTCCAAAAAATGACTGTTTTACGAGCATGCGTAGCAACTGCGCAACGCACACTTGTAACTTAGTGCATTCGCAATATTTTCATGCCAGATTCTCAAATTTGGCATTTTACTACACCTTCTTGTGAACTGTACAGCTGTCATTTTTCACATCCTTGCTGAAATGTGTTTTCTCACTTTCGGCGCACGATAGTGTGTTCACTGTGCAAAATCAGTGTCCGGGACACATTCCGAAAATTACAGTGACACTGTTCATGAGCAGAGGTCCTAAAATGCATGTGTTGAAAATTTGGTGACAATGCTCCATAAAATGACTGTGTTATGAGCGTACGTTGTGCAGTTTGCATGCACGCTCGTACGTTCGCAAACTTTTAATATTCTCACTCCAGATTTTCTACAGTGCCATTGTTCTGCACCTCCTAATGAACAGTACAGCTGTCATTTTTCACATCCTGACCAAAATCTGTTTTCACAGTTCTGGCACAGAATAGCGTGGTTGCTGTGGAAAGTCCATGTTTGAGACACATGATGAAAATGACAGTGACACTGTTCATTAGCAGATGCCCTAAAATGCCTATGTTGAAAATGTGGGACCGAAAGTCAATAAAATGAGTGTTTTATGAGCGTGCATTACACAGTTTGCACGCACGCTCATGACTTTCTGAATTTGTAATACTTTCACTCCAGCTGTTCATCATTGCCATTTTTCCATACCTCATTATGAACACTCCAGCTGCCTGAAATGTGTTTTCGAAAGTCCGGCACAGAATTGCACAGCTGCTGCTCTGCGAAATCAGTTTTTGGGACAGTTTGAGGAAATAATGATGATACTATTCATGAGCAGAGGTCCTAAAATGCCTATGTTGAACATTTGGTGCCGAAACTCCATACAATGACTGTGTTGCAAGCGTGCATTGCGCAGTTTCCACCCACCCTTGTAACTTCGTCAATCTGCAATATTTTCATGCCACATTTTCACCACTGGCATTTGTGCACATCTCCTTATCAACAGTCCAGCTGCCATTTTTCACAGCCTGCCCAAAACATGTTTTCGCAGCTGTGACACACAATGGCTTGCTCGCTGTGCAAAATCACCTTTTGAGACACATTCACAAAATCATAGCACTATGCGTCTCTAGCTACACCACTCCCACTGCCAATGCCAGCGCGGCAACAGTCGGCATTGACAAATGCTTGTTATTATTGGTTTCTGATCAGGTTTATTATCCCCTGAGTGCAGGGTTATTATTAATACTTCTTTTATATTTATTTATTTATTGAATTTTGATGACTGGGTAGGCCCACTGGGCCCCGGAGGTCCCTTTTTTCAGGGGCGACCCAGGAACTAACAATACATAGACATAATAAGCAGTGGTACAAACAACAGAGTTGAAGGCATGCAGTAGTCATGTTTATATACACTTAGTAAGCAGTAATTCATATGCAAGTTGTAGGCATGCGGTGGTCATACATATAAGTGAAGTAGAAACAGTCTTTTGTAAGGGTTACATATATCTGAGAACCATCAGAGGGGAGGAGCTAGCTAAGGAGTAAGTGCTGCCCATTCCGGTGTAGGAAATTTACATGTGGTGAAGTGCACAGGCTAGGGTCGTGGTTGGAGTGTCAAGAACTATAGCATTGGCATTTACTTGTTGCCAGCATATGAGACTTGAGTCTAGTGTGGAAACACAGTAAGGGTGGGGTTTCTCGCAGCGCCAGTGGGAGGTTGTTCCAGAGGGAAAGGGCAGCATGTGAAAAGGACTTGTAACCTGCCTTGGTCCTGATCTTGGGGACCTCAAGTAGCATTTGGCCTGAGGATCTGAGGTTGTGCAGGTTACTCTTTAGAGTTAGGAGTCCTTCGAGACTCGGGGGAGGCATAGGGCTAATTAGCTTTTTTGCCAGACAGAGTACAGGGTACCTGAGGCGAGACTTGAACGTTGGCCAGCTGAGTCTCATTAAGGACTCACAGTGGTGGCTCCTAGAGTGGGATGATGAGGTGAAGCAGACCACCTTGTTATGTAGTGTCTGCAGTTTACTGAACTCCAGCTTTGCGACTCCCTGAATGACCAGGGCAGCGTATGTTAGCGTTGGGATTAGGACACTAGAGGCGATGGCAATCCTGGCTTCGGGAGTCAGCTGTTCCTTAAGCCGGTATAGTCCAAGTTTGCCATGGATCATTTTAGTGACTTGGTCTACATGCTGTTTAAAGGTGAGACCTTGGTCAAGGGTAAGGCCAAGGTACTTTGTGGAGGAGACCACTTCGAGTTTGTTGCCCTCTAAGGACTTGAGTTGAAGTAGTTGTGATCTGTCTTGCCCAAGAGCTCTGGGTCTGAACAACATGGCTTTGGTTTTATTGGTATTGAGGACCATTTTGTTCTTGATGAGCCATTCCTCCATAATGTGCAAGTCCACTTGGAGGGATGTACCAAGGGCATTCAGGTTCTTGGAGGCTTTATAGATCACAGCATCATCCACATATTGGATGACATTGCTACTCCCACAGTGGTTGTGCAAGTCATTCACAAACAGTGAGAACAACAGGGGCCCAAGTATGGAACCTTGGGGTACACCCTCCTTTAGGGACTGTGGGTTGGAGAGTACATCCTGCCACCTGACCATCTGTGTGCGCTCAGAGAGGTAACTTTCAAACCATTTGAGAGCATGGGTGTCAAGGCCTATGTGGGAGAGTTTATGGAGTAAATGTCTGTGATCTACCGAGTCGAAGGCCTTGGAAAGGTCTATGAAGACCGCACCAATGTTGGATCCAGAGTCAATTTCTCTGAGCACATCGGTAGAAAGTTTGTTTAAGGCAGTATCAGTCCCGTGTTTGGCTCTGAAGCCATGTTGTGATGGGGAAAGAAGCATATGTGCCTCTAGATACTCCCTAAGTTGGGTGTAGACCAGTTTCTCCTGGATTTTTGCCAGGGCACACAGCAGGGAGATGGGCCTATAGTTCTCTATTGGCTCCGCAGGCCAGCCCTTGTGAATAGGGACCACTTGAACCTGTTTCCACAGTTCAGTGACCGACCCTTCTTGAAAGGACTTGTTAATGAGCCAGGTAAGCAGCCTTGCGAGTGCTGGGGCACCAACTTTGAGCAATCTAGGTTGGATACCGTCCTGGCCTCCAGAACCTCTTGTTTTCAAGGTTTTTAGAATGGCCAGGACCTCTTTCATTTTAGCCAGCTGCAAGTGGAAGTGAGGGCGGTCTAAGTTTACGGGAACCTGAGAGAAGGACTCGTTGTTGGGCTCCGAGGGCCCTGCCTTGTGGTTTACCGGGGTCGTAAAGTATGACTTGAAGGCTTCAGCAATTTGTGCATTATCCTGTAGTACCAGCACATTAGCCATGATAGGGCCTGAAGCTGTCTTTTTATTTCCCTTTATCAATTCATTGATGTGGGACCAGAAAGTTTTCGGGTTGCCGAGGTTAGATTTCTGTATATGATTGAGGTAGGCCTTTTTCGCTTGCTTGGTGGCATGCTTACATTGGTTTCTGAGTGCTCTGTAGATTACCCAGTCTGCCAGGATTGTAGAGCCCTTAAACTTTTTCCAGGCTTTGTCGCGGCTTATCATAAGGGCCTTTAAGGAAGGGGTGATCCACTTATAACAGCTGCCTTTTACTCGATATGTCTTCTTTGGAGCCAGGAGGTCCGCAGCCCATGTAATAGATTTGTTAAAGAATGCAACTGCATCTTCCAGGGTTGGGAGACTATGTAGTGGGCTCCAGTCTAAGTTATCGAGAAGGTCATTATAGTACTCCAGAGAGAACTTGGAGTAGTCTCTAGAGGTAAGTATTCTAGGTGGAACCTTGTCCATCCTGTTCTTCCAGACACAGAAGATGGGCGAGTGGTCACTGAGAGCATCGGCCATGGTCCCTATGGATTGGACATTACTTGGGTTAGACACTAGTGCCCAGTCAATGGTAGAGTGACTGCCCGTATTGTAGTTCAACCTGGTGGGAAGGGTGATAATCTGGGCTAGATTTGCCTCATGTAATAGGCCCTTTAAAGAGGACCTCGTCTCTTGGGCCCAGTTAAGATTGAAGTCACCCAGGATGATAAGTTCCGAGGCAAACTCTGTAGTTAGGTTTTTAGTGAGTGTATCCAGGGATTGGAGAGCATTTTTGGGAGGGCTGTACACGCACCCTATGTTAAGGTGTTTGGCACCGCCTAGGGTGATCCGTATGAAGATGGTTTCAATTTCGGGGGGTGTGGTGTAATTCAGACACACAAGGGAAGAGATAAGGGTAGCCCTTATGTAGATTAGTACCCCCCCCCTTTTCTGGATTCTGTCCTTACAGTAACAGACATATCCAAAGGCAGCTATTTCATGGTCAAGAACCTGAGGTTTTAGCCAGGTCTCAGAAACAGCTAGCACATCAGGATTATAGAGGGCTAGCCACGCTTGCACTTCATGAATCTTAGGCCGAAGACTACAGATATTCATGTGGACTAGCCTCGGCACCTGGGTGCCGTCCAGGCCAGGTCTTGTGAGGAAGAGATAGAGATGTTATCTATGCCAGGGCCTGGGTTGAATGTCACCTGCTAGTAACAGTAGGGCAGATAGCAGGATACGGAGAGTAGAAGTTAGGGATGGGAACCTCATTTTCCTAGGTTTATTCACAGTTAGGAGGAGGGACTTGTAGCATATCCCACTTCTAGTGAGTTTGTAGGCAATTAGGAGGGATACATTGTCCGCTAGGGGTGGGCAGTACAGTTGTCCAGTCTGTTGGATGACAGGTCCGTGTGGGGTCTGGGTAGGGGGACCAAGACAGCCAACTAGCCAGTCGACCCAGAGCACAGTGGAGATGTATAGGATGGCTAGGAGGAGATCTCTGGCAGGTCTACATTGGCCCGACCTCTTGGACTTAAATAACACCAAGTTTGACATCCTACTCTCTGGATACATACTCTGGGTGATTCAGCCTGAGCTAAATAGGACCAGGGTTTAAAACTCACAGGTTCAAATACAGGACCAGGACCAGGATTTAAAACTAATAAGGCTCAAATACAGGCGTAGTGCAGTGGGATTTCAGAACAGAGCACACTCTTGGTCCTTAATATGAGATACAATATGTAGGAGTGCAACATAGGCAGTTAGTATGACTACTTGACTAGTTAATAGAACAACAATAACTTGTGACCATTCAAGTTAAACATTGGTAGTGATATTACATCTAATATTTGTGAACATTCAAGATTAACATTGGTAGTATCATCACATCTGGTGTTAGGAATTAGACAGATCTATCTTTCTCCAAGTTTGACCTGCAGATGTAACCAAGTGTAGAAGTGACCTGGTTACTACTTGAGAAACTAAGCTCCTCCTTGAGTTCAGGCCTCAGCCTTCCCTATTGGTGTAGGGGAAGCTGAGGGCAGAGCTATCATATATTTAATAGGACAAGGAGAGGGGCGGGAGGTGGGAGATTTTGAAATCAGCAGTCTTTGGATGCAGCAGCTATGGGGGAGGTCCGCTGGACAGATTCAGCTGTCGGCACCTCTATCCCGTGGTTCCGGATGTTTGCGGTGGAGTGATGGGGGGGGACCTGATACAGTCGGTTTCCCTCGCCGCCCCGAGTGGTACAGTCTGTCTCGCAGCTGAGGGGGGAAGCAGCCTTTAACTGCTGGCTGCTCTCCGTAACAACCCCTCTCAGCCAATGGGCTCAGGTGCCTTGTTTGAATCTCCAAAGGTGCCAAAGCAAACAAAAGGGCTCAAGATGCAGTTCAGCTCTGGTCTTCGGCAGCCAGTTCAGGTACAGGGGAAGAGTCTCCTTGAAGTCAGCAGTCTTTGGATCCAGCAGCTACGGGGGAGGTCGGCCGGACAGATTCAGCTGTTGGCGCCTCTACCCCGTGGTTCCAGATGTTTGCAGTGAAGCGATGGGGTGGGGGCACCCGATGCAGTCGGTCTCCCTCACCGCCCCGAGTGGTACAGTCAGATGTGAATGCACCTGTGCATATTTGCTAAAGCTAAGGGTGTTTAGTAGTACCCAAGTGATATGAACTCCTCAACTGGGGGCTTCTTACTTGTGATATGCAAAGTAGCTGTCTCCCTCTCTTTTATTGCTTTTATTTATGAAAGCCATTTATCTTCCAGTCAATGTTGGATGTACACAGGAACAAAAACTAACTGATCCATTTTATATTTTATGATTTTATGTACCGAGGATATCTGGACTGAGATGCACAATCTTTTCAGTCTGTTCTTTCTTCTTCTTCCCAATTTTATGCCTGGGAGAACTGAGCAAAAGATCAAGTAACTTGCTTTTACCATGTAGTAATAAGGATGTGCATGTGATAGTAGTGGAACATGATGACTCTTGCTTTATTTAAAGAGCTAGTGTACTGCCTGGAATTAGTACTAACTTTTAGATGTAGTCAGCTATCACTTCTTGTATCTGAAGATTTTATTTTCTTTTCTTTTTGCTAATTTGAAGTTTTTCCACCTGGCAGTTCTGAGGGGATGTGTGGAGCATCACTCTGTCTAATGGCTGAAAAAAGTCAGCTCTGTTCCTCCCACTACATAATCAAAACTGCAACCACAGTGACTGTGACATAACTAGTGACCAAGGAGAACCATTTCTTAGTGCCAGATTATTCTCTTTCACATGAAGCAGCAGGGACTGGCTCTTCTTGGTTACTAGTAATGTCATCATTTCTTCCATTTTGACTGGTAACTTGTTAAAGCCACTGCTCAGGCTGCAAGGGTTGTGGTTCCTCAATGTGTTTGGACACATTTTTGATGATATAGGGGGAGGAACAAAACTGATATTTTTTGGCCTTCAGAGTACTACTCCGCACATCAGCCCAGTAGTGCCAGGTGAAAAATCTTCAAACTAGCAAATGGAAAAGAAAAAGTACTTCAGATTAAAGAAATCTGTTCATCTTATATCTGTCTTTGATGTTGTACTTTAATGTAGGTGGTGTGTCATTCAGAACTCTATGTTAACTATGGATCTGAAATTATCCTCAGCTTGATGCTTGGCAAACTGTTTCAATAATCATAAATAATGTGGCGGTTCAGCACATAGAAGAGAATGGACTTTTCTGTAGCACACAACATGGTTCCACAAAACAATACTGCTAAATCATACTGACTTCCTTTCTTGAGGAGGTAGCTAGGAAGTTGAACAAAAGTCATATGGTAGAAGTACTTACCTGAACTTTAGCAAGACCTTTGATAATGTACAGCACGAAAAGCTCATGAAAAAGTAGCAGAATGTGGATTCCACAATGCATAGAGGAAGGGGGGTATCTGACAAAGGTCAAGGGGGAATGAGAAGGGGGGGCATGTCCCTCTGTAAATGCAGTGGGGAGTTATAGACTGAAGCAGACTACATAGACCACTAAGGCTTTACAGTTCTCTAGAAAATAAAGAGAGGGACAGAGGCTAGAAAACCAGGAAGAAATTAGGTAAATGGGACAGCTGAATATTCTTAGGACCACTGTACTCTGCAGCTGTAGAAAACTAGACAACCACCAACCTGTAGTTGTGATTTGTATTTTATTTCCAAAAGGGTGCATGGCAATAAATCCAAACAGGCACACTGGGAAGTGTATGTAAATGTCTCAATATTTTGAGCCCTTGCTCTTTGACCAAGGACTGGGGAACTGCTCAAAGGATCCACCTTTTATAGTTGTTAATCCTTAAAGCTACAGAGCAATTCACAGAAACTTCCCCAAAAAATGAAAAAAAAGTGTAAAGTGCCACAAAATGGCTTGTGCTAGCCACAGCGTCAAAGTACATTTTAAAAATGTGTTAAAGACACCGAGCACTTGATGCTTCCTGATATTTATTATGGCAGCATTTGGTGTCTTTAACATGTTTTTTTTTAACTCTCTTTATCTCTTCCCCCTGGAACTCTTTCAGGCAGACCTCACTTACCGCCAGCCCCGCTACCAACTGCCTGAAGCCCACCACACTGTGAAATCAGGGACAGACACTCCCCACCTACCTTAGCCCATTGAGTCTCACCCCACTCACCAGAGCCAAGGTCGGACGGATTATCAGCAGACCCAGTTAGTTGAGCCCGGTGTTGGGTGTATGGTGGTGGGGCATGGGAGGTTGACATCACCTATCCAGGGAACAGGGTTTTTTTCCGTGTTGTGTGGGTTACGCCTGAAGCATGGACATACAATGACATCTACCCACCAATGTGATGACATCCACTGCCTCTCCACCCCTTGATACGGCATCACTCTTGCAGTGCTCCCAATCTCCATTGGGAGCCACTGTGGAGAGTTGCTAGGCCCACTACCCACCCAGGGAGAGGAGAGCAGTCCTCCGGATGCTTAATCCTCTCCCTCCCCAGCTGACCCCCAGTGGCCCGAGTCTGTTTCTGAACCTGGGTTGTCGGTGTGGCACAAGGTGTGGCGTCCAGTGCCTCAACCCACAGCACCAACAGGCCAGCTTTCAACACATTTTTGAAATTTACTTTGACACTGTGGCTAGCAAAAGCCATTTGGTAGTTCAATTGATTAATCAATTTATCTGTGAATTATCTATGCATTTTAAAAGACAAAGAACCCCTTTTGATGTACCATGACAGTAGATAACAATGCTGACAATATTTAGCATTTATATTACGTTTTTGAGTGTCACTTTTACACTTTTTTCACTTCTTCAGGAAGTTCCTGGGAATGGCTCTGTAGCTTTAAGGATTAATGACTATGAAAAGTGAATCCGTTGAGCAGTTCCCCAGTCTCTGGTCAAGGAGCAAGGGCTTGAAATATTGATACGTTTGCATATACAGTACCTCACACTGTGCCTGTTTGGATTTATTGCTGTGCAACCTTTTGGAAATAAAAAAAAAAAAAAATTGCAAGTGCAGGTTGGTGGTTGTCTAGTTTCCTACAGTGAGTAACAGGAGATGTTTCTTGTTTGCATTGACCTCTTCTGATTGCTCTGCCCTAAGTATGGTGCACCCATTTTTGTTGCCCCACTGTACTCTCCATGGTCTGTGTGATTCCAATCTGTAGGAAGATAAGACTGACTCTGAATGCTTGTTACATGTTGTAATGTAGCAATACGCTTGATATTTCTGCTAAACTCTACTATGAGAGCAATCTCCAACATTTTGAATCACCTTCATTAAAATCAATGCTGTGCCAAGTTGATGTCTCTTTTTGTCTCTCCATTGCTCTCTTTCTCTTGTATATATATTATTGTCTGTAAATACATTCCTGTACATGTACTGTCTGTACCACAATAAACAGTTACACTAAAGATGTTTTATTGACTGATGTCAAATCTAAAGGATGGTCCTTCAGACATTAACATAGAAACATAGATTGTACTGGCCTTTATGCCAACTACTACACCATCTCTTTCGCTAAGCTGAATAGATATACTTGAGGCTAAGCCCAAGACCCTGACACACAGGACCTTCTGTAGAGACACGAGTGATACAAGACTGGCATAGAGTGGCATACAATGGCATACAAACAATCGTTAAGTATGATATACAGGCAACAATAGTGTTAATTTTGTTTAGTTTTTTTTTTTTTTACAGTTTGAAGGAACTGAATTTTGTTTAGTATTTTTTTTACAGTTTGAAGGAACTGGAAGTACATGTTCATTAAGGAGAGGGAAGCTTTTAGAAGCTATATATCTGAGATCATTAGAGGAAGAATTGAACAGCTGCATGTGTGGATGAACCAAACAATACTGCCCAGTCCTGTAGTATATACCCCCTACACACATACACATGCACACACGCACACACACACACACACACACACCACCACCACCACAGAGATACACAACAATGGCAAAAATATGCATACTTTGCAGAACTCTGAATAATCTAAAACATTTCAAAGATGCATCTTCATACAATACATGAGAAAATTGAAGCTGGACAGAAATAACAAAGGGTGTCTTTGTTTTCCTTGTTTGTCTAATGTTATCTGCTTCTTTCACATATATAAATCTTGCAGATCAATTGTGATGGTATATGCCAATCAAAAGGGAGACCTGTGGTCATTTACACTGGTATCTTTTCACACATTGCTAAATTTCTCATTTGGTGACAAAACCAGCAACTATAGCTTGCTTCATAAAAAGACATTTATATAGAACCAGTGATCTGTTAATAAGACCATTTGGATTAAATGTAGAAAGGCAAGATGTCTCCAAATGATCTATACAAGTGTCCACTGTATGTGAACAAGTTGCCTGTGTCATTTTTATGACTGCATGGGTAAAGCCATGCTGGCATATTGCAAGAGGTAGGACAGAGAAGGAACTCTGGAAGCATGTGACCAGATACCTCTCCTCTGTCCTTTCACAGTGATGCTGTCAGTGCTGTTGTATTGTTTATTCACCACCTCTCCCCTTCACAGACCCTCTGGCCTCCTTCCTCCTCCATGGGTGCACTATTTTCTGTCTACTCATCACTTGTGCTTAAATTCCACAGTTGAGGACAAAAAAGAAGAACCCTCATGTGGCCAAGATGGATGCTGTGAACTCATTGCACACACGAGTGTCATACATGCACAGTCAGCAGTAATTGCACATGCACACTGTGGTCACAGTGGCCATTTTGGACATGGTGGACTCTTTCTCACACATGTGCAGTTATCGCTCACTGCACCTGTGTAAGTACTGTGCATGTACAGCATCAGCCATGACAGGAGCTCTGAGTACTATTTGACCCGGGCTCACTGCTGTTAAGCAGCCATATTTTATCTAACCAGAATATGTTTTTTACCAGGCATTAGGCTTAGGTATGTGGATATGAGATGTGGTTAAGTGAGTGGATATGAATTATTGTGTAGTGCACTTCACCTGAGTAGGTGCAATACCACAGCACCAGGTTAAATGAAGAGGTGATTTGATCAGACATTTATTATAAGGTCTGTTAATCAACTCACATTAGTCAACAATATGGTAATGTCTCAGATTTAGGAGGGAGAGATTAGTAACCCAGGAATGGCCCCTGATGAAATTCATTGAGCGAAGTACTGGGGACAAGGCATTGGAAGTTGAGACAGAGATTTATAGGATGTTTGTTTCACAAAGCATAGCTTTATGTATTTTCTAGATTTGCACTTTATAGCGCTGGATGGATATCAGATGCCCTTTTATGGGGCACTGAATCTTTTTTATACATTTCCGACTATTGTACAGGAGGATATTTATTTCAATCAACTACATCTGAGCAGAGGCCTTTATTGTTTTGATGTGTGTTACTACTAGTAAGTGGTGCTGATGCAGTGTGTCTAACAGTGCATTCCTCAAAATGCACATCCTCTTTTTTCTGGTGCATTAGGCTTAGGTAGCCTGCCTCAGCTAATCAGAAAATAAAATGTTCCGTGCACATTTTTGAAGTAGAAATAATATGTGTCCTATATGAAAAAAATATATTTTTCCCAAAATGTCACCTAATTACATAGCAGTTACTGTGTAACCATCCACTGTAATGGCAATGCATTTGCATACAACAGACATGTAACTGCAGTGCCATTACCCTGTTGTATGCAATTAATAGTTACATTGAAATGAGCACTTGCAATAAAGTGTAACAACATATCTGTATAAACCCAGGCTATTCACCACTCTTGTAGTATGTGTATGTGTACACTGGAGCTGTGTGATAAATGTGTTAATCAGAGCTACTACATGTATAAATGTACTCACTTACATTTATTCATATTGTAGACATGTCTCATCCATTTATCTGCATAGTAGGCACATCATCACACCCACACACACACACACACACACACACACACACACACACATACACACACACACACACACACACACACACCATTGCCACTTCTTTGAAAAACTTTCATTTTTGCTTGCACCTTCAGCTTCCACAAGTCTTGGACTTGCTCAGATTCAAAACTGATATTTTTTTTTCAGGAACTAATCTGACAGCCACTCAAGACACCCATGCAGGCATTGTCTGTCACCCAAGAAAGACATACTGACTCCCTGCACTATGCTAACAAATCCTGGTCATTGCATATTTAAAAAAAAATCTCCCAAGCTGCTACTCTCTTATGCCATTTGGAAACAAAGATCCACTGCCACACTGCAAAGAGTTATCCTCCACTGGTATCCACTGTTCCCCAACAAGCACTTGGTATCAGCAGCTGTTAAGTGAAAGGCCACACCAATTCTTTCTCCACATATGCTCAGTAACACATGGTGCTGTTCAGCTCAAAAAAATGTTCTTCCTCACACGTGCTCCACAAATCAACTGCCACATCACAGTGAAAGTACATTGTCTTAATGGTGCACCCATGGCAAAGGAACAAAATATAAAAGCTATAAAAGCTACTACAAATATTTTAAAAACAAAAAAAAAATCCTCAAAAAAAAAAAAGAATAGATTCAGCCACAAAATGTCACTTGTGAGAATACCTGTGGTCAAACTGCTCTTGGGTAGATACAAAATATATCACATACTCTAAGTCCCTGTTGCATATCCCTTATATATATAATGCCTTATTATTTATAGTCTGTATGATAACGATATAAGTTGCTTACTGTCACTGATGATGCAGCAGTAGTATTCAAGCTACTGTTGCTTATGTAATATCATTACTGATGATATTTAGAATCAGTGTGATGCAAATCATTGTCATTTACTCCATGGTACATTATTGAAATAATAAATATAAATAAATATTTCAATAATAAAAACAATAGATTAAAATAAATCATTTAATAGCTATGGTTAGTCGATCTAGTGTGCCTAGCTTTAATTGCTGCAAGCCTTTTATCCTCCATTCCTTTCATGTCACACAGGAATGATTTTTGGAAACAGATTTGGCCTGCACTTGTGGATTGCTACATGTACAGTTGACTCCAGTTATTCTGGACTTGCTTAGTGCAGATATTTGGGTATAGCAGAAAAATGTATGTTTCCAAAATAAATTTCTGTAATTTACTATTAAATAATTGCTTGATATAGTGTATTTTGCAGACTGTCTCTACTGGACATCTGGCAGTAGTGTCTCTTATGTTATACCAAAGTAGGTGCACCTCTTGTTCCATTAGATGTCAGTAGTGCATGCTATGTCAGCAGTGCTCACTAACTAGATACTCGCTACACAGTCAGTGTGTTTTAGCATTCAGTGTTACAATATTAAAAAGTAGAAAAAGTCAGCCCCCAATTTTTTTTATTTATCCAAGTCATGTCTGAAACAACAGAGTACTTGAAAACACACAAATTGTTGTGTTCTGCACAGCATGGCTTCAGAGGAAATTGTAGCATGTTGACTGCCTTGGACAGGTTCACAAACGACCTGTTGGAGAACATGGAAAAAGGTTTGCACACCGGAAAAGTATGTGTGGATCTGATCAAGGCATTCAACCTAGTGAATCATTCCCTTCTGAGGTCATAGCTTTGCAAAGTATGTTCTGGTAAATCTGCTGTAAATGTTGTATCAGATTATTTACATAATAGATCTCAGAAGGTATGGGTCAAAGGAGCCCTGTCAGACCCCTGTACAGTTGAGTATGAGGTCCCAAAGGCTTTATATAGGGACCCCGATTATTTTCTTTGTCCATAAACTATTTGCCAAATATGTGTCATACAACTAAAATGTTATTATACACTGATGACACAGTAATTATGCAGCAAACTTAGATATAGCCTTGCTGAATAAAACATTGGATAAAGAATTTAGTCATTTAGTAGCCTGGTTTGTAAAAAAAAGCAATCTCATCATAAACAGGAAAAAAAGTGATGTTGCTTCTCCATGGTCCAGAAAAAAGGTCAGACTACAGATTCCTTCTGGGAATGGGGAGTATGTGGAGGTGGTAGAGGAATTCAGATATTTGGGAAAATTACTTGACTCCCATTCAAATTTTGAAAGACTTACAACAACAGTGTGAATGCACTTAAGTAAGAAAATGGGGACCTTATACTGTCTTAGGGATTACATAACTGATGACACCAGAACACTTTTGGCACACGGCTGTTTGTTGCCAACCTTGGAGTATGGCAGCTTGATCTGGGGAGGAGTTTCTGAAAAAAATTACAAAAATGCATTTGCATGTTTGCTGCGATTTGTAGGTTTGCACTGAGAGCAAAACAACAGAAGCATCATTGCACCCTTTATGAGAAGCTAAACTGATTATCATTTGACCAATGGGATATACTGAACAACAGTTGCTTTGTGCCCAAGGCCATCAAGCAGACAGGGGAAGGGCCACTAGCAGGCATGCTTGTCCCGAAAGATAGCACCAAACCATTAAGATCAGATAATGCTTTAACTCTACCACTTCCTTTGTACAGAACTAACAAAACTCTAGAAACCCTTTAAATACTCTGCAGTAGAAACCTGAAACAGTATTGATCTGGAAACAAGAAAAGCTCTTAACATCAAGACTTAAAATGAAATTAAAAAGATCATTTAGGTGGGAGGCATTTGTACTTGTTATAGCTAATTATGTTCCGGTTCATTTTATTGAGTCTGAGTGTTTATACTGTGTGAATTATTATTGTGTACAGTATTTGTATATTTTGTATAGCTCACTCTGTAATTTATCTCTATATTGTTTGATACTGTGTGTAAGAACCCAGGTCTAGCCTTTAAAAGGGCCAAATGGCCCAGTGCTATTTACCTGGGTAATACAATTTTAAATAAAAAAAAAATCAGACTTTACTAAACCTTTTCTGAACCTTTCCTTACATTTGTCACTGCAAGTTCAGAGATAGGAGATGCCATGTCTTCTCAAGCAGTGTGGCATGGTAACTCTCTTTCTCTTTCTGAGATTGTGAACCAGTACAAGAGATATGACAAGTAATAATATCAATTCCAAGACAAGTGAGATCTGTCAGGAAGACTCAAAGAGGAGTTAGCAGGGAGTCAACTGCACCAGCTTGGTAGAAGAGTGACATTTGTCTACTGGCTATGGACGTCTCTAGCAGTTACAGTAAATCAAGCAGCTTGTTATAGATCACAAAAAAAAAATTATGAAGTAAAGTCATTCTAATAAACCTGATGGCATTCACCCTAGGGTACTAAGGAAGTTGGCAGAGGTCCTGTGGGGCCACTGGCTGACCTGTTCTATGCCTCCCTGGACACAGGATGTGTACCACCGGACTGTAGAATGGCCCATGTGGTGCCCATCCACAAAAGTGTCCCAAAGGATGAACCTGGAAACTGTAGGTCAGTGAGTCTCACATCGATCGTGGAAAAGCTCATGGAGACCATATTAAAAGAGTGGCTAGTAAGCTTCTTAGAGGAAAATGGTCTCCAGGATGGTCCACAGCACTTTTTTAAAGCAGGCAGATCCTGCCAGACAAACCTTGTAGAGTACTATGACTGGGTGACATGGGAACTGGACAAGGGCTATGCAATGGATGTCCTGTATTTGGGCTTCAGCAAGGCCTATGATTCAGTGCTGCATGGGATTTGCAGGGGACTGGAATATGTGGTGGTGGGACCAAAAATGGTGAAATGGATCACAGACTGGCTAAGGGGAAGGCAGCAAAGGGTGGTGGTGGGGGGGACTTCTCGTCACCGAGAGCGGTGACAAGCGGGGTACCACAGTGATCGGTACCAGGACTGGTGCTGTTTGGGATTTTTATTGCAGATATCTCACACAGGATCTGGAGCAAGATCTGGAGCAAGATCAGTCTGTTTGCAGATGATACCAAGAAGGGAGCTGTGGTTGATGATGTGGCGGGGTGGAAGGGGTTACAGGAGGACCTGACTAAGCTGCAGGAGTTGGCAGAAACATGGCAGTTGGGGTTCAATACCAGGAAGTACAAAGTTATGCACTTCAGAGTCAAGAACCAAGGGAGAGATTATCACTTGAGTGGGGTACAGTTTAGGAGCTCCACAGAGGAGAAGGACCTAGGAGTGATCATCACAGGGAGCATGAACAACTCTGCTCGGTGCAGGAAGGTGGCAGCAAAAGCCAACAAAATGCGTGGGTGTATTGCAAGAGGGATCTCTTTCTGATGAAGAGAGGTTACCCTGCCCCTGTATAGGTCATTGGTCAAGCCCCACCTTGGAGTATTGTGTGTAGTACTGGCACCCATTCCTGAAGAACAACATCAGATTGTTGGAGGGGGTGCAGTGAAGAGCCACAAAGACGATCCAGGGATTGGAGATTAAGCCCTACGAGGACAGGCTGGGAAAGCTGAATATGTATTCACAGGAGGAAGAGGAGGGATATGACTTAGACCTTTAAGTATCTGAAGGTTATAATCAAGACCAACACAGAAGGGATTTTTCAGATGAGAAGGGGAAGGGACATGAGAGGGCATGGACTGAGATTGGAGGGGGTAGATTCAAGAGGGAGATAAGGAGACATTTTTTTCACAGAAAGAGTGGTGGACACCTTACCCAGACAAGATAGTGTCCTGTAACATGGAGGGCAGTTTAAAGAGGGATTGGGACAGGGTAAGGGAAGGGATACTGGAAGGGGTGGGTGGGAGGGCAGCTGTGTGATGAGGGACTAGCTGCACACTCAGGCAGAATCAACAGATCATGATGCCTGTTTCTGCTGGCAAATTCATATGTCCATGTGTTCCTAATTAATGTACTACTGTATCTGAACTTAAGTACTGTGAACTGCATTTACTAAGTGTGCTTACTAATTGTGCAACTAAAAGAGTAGGGTGTGATAGGATTAGGGAAGCTGCTAGCAGTAATGCTGAGTGAGTTACATCATTGAGTATCATGACATGGTAGAAAAACATTACTACTTGGATTGTCTGGACAGCTGCTTATAATGCAAAAAATGCCCCTACACAAATATGACCATTATAAGTGGCTTGCACTTTACCTACATCATCCTGATAGTATACTTATGACCTTCTCACCTTAGGTAACTTCTCCACCAATCACAGCAACCAAGACTGAGAGTGCAGTTGGAATATCTATGCAAAAACACTTTGTATGCCTTTTTCAGACCACGTGACCTGGCTAGGTATTCACCCTTTGTGGAGTGGAGCTGATGTCACTGGTAATGCTCCTCACATATTTTTGAAAGTGTGTTCTGTCCCAAATTTGGCACAGTGGGGCCATGTTTCAAAGTCTTGCAGAAGGTGATGCTCATTACTTGACTCAATCTCACCAGTAAAGGACAACTTTACAACATCTTTATTTGGAATATTATTTATGCATTCACAAATGATCATAACTTGTCAACGTGCAAATAATCAATACTCAGTTGTTATGGTCGCCATCATCTGCAAACATGATACCAAACTAAAAGCCCACTGGATCATCAAGTTGTGGCATCTCATAGCTAGTCAGCACAAACCATGACTGGCCATAAAGAAAATAAATATGCCTATTAGTTATGATTTGTCTGCTTGACTTGATGTTCTAACAGGTATTTCTACATTACTGTGTGCAGTTCTGGAGACCCCATCTCCGCAAAGACATAGACAGAGTGTGGAGGCTGTCCAGAGGAGGGCAACCAAAATGGTGCAGGGTCTGCACATGAAGACATACGAAGAAAGACTAAAGGAGCTTAATATGTATACTCTTGAGGAAAGAAGGGAGAGAGGGGACATGATAGAAACTTTCAAGTACCTCAAGGGAATTAACAAAGTCCAAGAGGGTAGCATCTTCCAGAAAAAGAGATGTGCAAGAACAAGGGGGCACAATTTGAAGATAGAGGGGGGACGTCTCAGGGGTAATGTGAGGAAGTATTTTTTCACTGAGAGGGTTGTGGATGCATGGAACAGCCTCCCTGAGGAGGTTGTGGAGTCAAGAACAGTGGGGGACTTCAAGAATGCATGGAACAGGCATACGGCAGTCCTAGGGGTGGGTAAGAGGAAGTAAGCTGTTGATTAACTAGGATCTGCAGCTTATCTGTTAGGTAGGAAAATGTGCAGACTAGGTGGGCCAAGTGGTCCTTATCTGCTGTCAAATTCTATGTTTCTATGTATGTTTCTATAAATAAGCACAGCAGACTTCTGCCAGAGTAACAGCATAGGTATAAGAAGAATCTGCTGCTGGCAAAAAAACATACTTCTAAAAGGAAAGTACATTCACTATCTGATGATGGACTGTTATTGGCAAAGGCTGAGAATTTTAAACGTTGTATGAAATGATTGCCTTTATTTGCAAAAATACCTGTTTGTTATCTTCTTTCTTTTAAGAATATCTGAAAGATTTGCACTCTCAAATCACTAGCTAAATAGGAAGAAAGAAGAATCTGGGGTTCTGCTATCATGCATGCATCACCAAGATAACCATGAACAGTAATACCTTATTAAATTATCAAAGATTGTGTCTTCTTCATAGGCACTTTTTTGTAGCTCACAGAAGTATTAATTATACATTCCTGTCCTTTTAACTCTCTTTTCTCCAGAGCCAAAATAAATCTACAAGTTTAATTAGTTCTGTATTGGCATTGTAAATTAGATATGAAATTATACACTGTGGTTTGCATTGTATTGTACTGAAAATATATTTTTAAAGCCATGTAATATATGCCAGGTGAATTTACAATCTACAGTTATGGCCACTAAATTGTTCTGTTGAAAAGCTGCTGAAAATAGACATAAATATTAAAGAGTACACTGCATCATAAGTAAAAGTTTCAGTTTGTACAGCACTTTTGACATCTACTAGAAAGTCTCCAATATTTGCAGCAATGATAAACCGCTGTTCACCCCACATAAAGACCCAGAACCATTAACTCACAACCTTCAACTAGTATTCTCCTCTGTTGAAAACTGGTTCTTTTCACATAAACTGGTTCTAAACCACAAAAAAAACTAAATCAATGCTCTTCTGCAGCTCACAAAACAAATGCAGGCATTACCCCTTTGATATCAAAACAAGTGCTGGTCATACCCTTGAACAAGTATCATCCTTTAAATATCTAGGAATCACTCTCGACCATGGTCTGTCATATGGGACCCACATCGATAACATCGCCAGAGTTGTAAACACATGCATTGGAATCCTCTACCGCAACAAGGAACACCTCACCCAGGCAGCATTAAAGATGGCCATCCAGAGCTCTGTTGTCTCCGTTGTAGACTATGGCCTCATAGTCTATGGCTCTGCCACTACTACTGCCCTTAGGCACATAACAACCTCCCTAAACAAGGCCTGCCGCCTACTCATTGGAGCCCACTGACTCACACATACATGTGAACTCTACACCCAATCAGGATGCCTTCAACTCACAAGTCGAAACCTGTCTGATGGCGAAAAAAACTATCTTGGGCATTACCCCTCCTAGTGTCCAAGTCCTTCTGAGCCCAATCTCCAATCTATGTAAAACCAGAGGGTCAGAACAACAGCTCCTACAAGTTCCTCGATGCCGCACATCACTGGGTCAAAGATCCTTTGTGCACAGTGCTCCCACCTGGATGAATGCCCTCAGCACTGATATTACTTCCACCTCTTCACTGGGCATTTTCAAATCAAGACTACATCTTCATCTCACTTCCTCCAGCTCCTATTACTGCCTCTCCTAACTTCCTTCTTCTCCTGCTTCCCAACTCCCCTCTCCTTGCTCCCTGACAATGCTGTGAATCTGCTTTAGCTGCTCATCAACTGCTGCCCCCCACTCCCCCAACCCCTCCTTCCCAACTCATCGATCTCTTGAACTTATCCAAACCTATGTGTTTTCTTACTTTATTTCAGCAATGCAACTTTCTGAACAATGACATAAATGTTATTTATTCTCTGTCTTTCATGTTGTTTTCTTTTGCCTATGTAAATGCTTGTACTCTCTTGATGTGGAACCTTTGTAAAAGAGCCTTGGCTCAAAGGTATTTGTAAGCCTAGATTTCAATAAACAATAAACAATTATGTTCTGTATAGCTAAATATTATTTTCAGCAAATAAAATAGTTATAGACTCCCTTTGACCCACATTGATCATGCTGAACCCTTTCTCTCCACCTCCACCTTTTATGGGAGTTATTCAATTTTTGTGCTGCCACTTTCTTGCAATTTTATGTTTGCAGGCAACATTAACAGTTCACTTAAAGTTGACTATCCCACATCTGAGTGTCATTTCCTACCCATGGTGACTTTCGTTGCTGCATTGTACTGTGTCTGAATCAAACTGTATCACTCATTTTGAGTTCATGAACAGTTTTGGACCCACACTGAATGTTTGTGGTAATTTGTAGACTCTTAAGGTTGCAATTCTATATAGAAATTCAGTGGAGAAAAAAGTGAAAGGACATGTAATAATTGTCATTTAACTGGTAAATTTTGTGTACTGTCACTTTAAATTAATATGTATTTATAGTGTGATATCTTGAATCATGTTATTCCCATGATTAAGCGCTAGAGGGCGTGAAACGCATTGGGACTTTCCTGGTGGGGTGATTTTATGGATGTGGAAGCCGAGTGATGGTGAATAAACTTTTGGCAAGAAAATACATCGCGATTTCGGTTCCTTTTTTTAGTGCATGGATAGCACTGTTTCATCCATAAGCCCTGATGGTAATGCCCTGATGATATTGTTCTACAGTTTCTTACTGGTGCTGGCAATTTTTATGTCTTTATATTTATACATGTGGAAGCCGAGCACAGAATCCAGGTGCAGTCCTCAAATTTCTTTTTAAACTGTATGATATAGTTCACATCGTTAACCTTCCTAACTACTTTGTATGGTCCTTCCCACTCAATCTGCAGCTTGTCTTTCCTGACTGGAATAAGGACCATGACTTCCTGACCCACCGTGTACTAGCGAGCTCTGGCTCTGCCATTGCACCATACTTTTTGTTTCTGTTGGGCATCTGTCAGGTTGCTCTGGCTGTCCCCATAAGCTTCTTCAGTCTTTCCCTAAACCTAAGGACATAATCAACTATGGGAGTTCCCTGGGTGGCATGCTTGTCCTCCCAGTCCTCCCAGATCAAGCCTAGGGGCCCACATACCAGGTGTCTTTATAAGAGTTTGAAGGGGGAAAATCCTTTCAACTCTTGGGGCACCTCCCTGTATGCAAACAACAGGTGAGGAAGGTATTTCTCCCAGTCCCTCTCATGCTGTTCAGCAAACACTTGGAGCATTGACTACAACGTATGGTTAAATCTTTCCACAAGCTCATTGTCTTGTGGGTGATAAGGTGTTGTGTGTCTCTGCACCACCCCACACTTCTCCCAAAAACATTTCATCAGGCCAGACATGAAGGAACCCCCTCAATCGGTGATAACCTCCTGCAGAAATCCAACACAGGAGAAAATCCCAAGTAAGGCATCTGCCACTTTGTCTGTCCTTAGTGAGGATAGGACGACTGCCTCGGTGTACCGGGTGGCATAACCCACCATAGTCAAGATGAACCTCTTCCCAGAGGAGCTGGAGATATTTAAAGGCCACACAATATCCATTCCCACCCTCTGGAATGGCTCCTCTACTATGGGAAATGGAATTAAGGTGGCTTGGGTTTTCTTACCTGTCTTCCCTATTTCTTGTCAACGGTGACAAAACCTGCAATAATCCTTCACCTGCTGGGTAAAGTTGGGCCAATAGAAATTCTGGGCCAACAACTGTGTAGTGCACGTGATTCCCAGATGACCAGACAAGGGAATATCATGTGCAATCTTGAGCAACTGCTCACGATAACCCTGGGGAATGACAAGCTGCCTGCCTATCACCCCTCCCTCTGTCTGCACAGCCTGAGTATACATCAGTCCATTTTCCCAATAAGCCTCAAGTTTTCTGTCACCTCCTTGTGCTCCGTCAGAGTCTGCCCAATCCCTCAGCTTCTCTAGACTAGGGTTACTTTTCTGAGCATCTGCAAACTCCTTACACATTCCCAAGGCAAAAGATTGGTCCCCTTCAGTCTCTAAACTAGGGTCCCTAGCACTAGCATCAAGGCACTGAAGATCACTTTTATCCCTAACCCTCAGACAATGGGTCACCCCTCCTTCTTTGGAGTAACCTTCCATAGCTCTGTGGTTAACTGCTACTGGGGAAATTTCCAACCCCTTTTCATTAGTCTCCATATCAGGAGACACAGGCTGGGGAACCAACTTCCCAGTGGCATCTGTGGGGTCCAGGGAACTACAATTTCCCCTTCTCACTTGGCTACGGGTAACTGCACACACCACCCCCTGTTTGAGATTGTTGCCATGGATGACATCAACTGCTAACATTTTGGCTACAGCCACCTGTTGCACAGTGCCCTGTGTTTCACCCCAGTCTAGGAGAACACTAGTGAGTGGCATCATGGTCTCTTCACCAGTGAACCCTTGCACATAAATTCATTGAGTATAAGCTGACCAGGCTCTATCAGATCCCCTTTTACCAATGTCAGGGATGCCCCTGTGTCCCTTAACCCTTGTGTCTGTACACCATTCACTGTGACTGGGTGCATGTGTTCCCTCATGTTCACAGGCATGCTTCCAGGGACTCACAAACAACCCACTTCTTTCCTAGCACCATTTTGAATATTGCTTGCCCTTTTGGGACACTGTCTGGCAACATGCCCAGTTTCTTTACAGATCCAACATTCATTTCTTTTTTCAGAGAAATCTTTTCTTTGAAACCTGGGGCTAACTGGTTTTGGTAGAGGCAGTGAGGGCTTTAGCTGCCCTGAAGGTTCACTTTTCCCTTTCTGCACTGCCCAATCCACCCCATTTGCTCTCAGAGCAAGTCTGCTCTTGGCATTGCGGTCCGAGAGTTCAGCAGCCTTTTGCACTGTTTTGAGATCTTGGTCCTCCAGCCAGGTTTTCAGTTCTGCTGGGCATGCTCCAAAAAACTGTTCTAACAAAATAGCATTTTCAATTTTATCTACAGAGTTTGCTTCAATTCCTTCCCCACCAATGTTTTAAAAACTGATGTTGTTTCATGGCTAGCTCCTTGTAGCTCATATAAGGGCTTCTCCTGAGTTTATGGAATTTAGCTCTGTATGCTACAGCAGTTAAATCAAACTTTTTTAAAAGTGCAGCTTTAAGTTTTCTATAACCATTACTGTTCTCATTTTCTATTTGACCCAATGCATCCTGAGCTTTCCCGGTAAGTAGTGGGGATTGCTGGAAGCTCCAGGACTCTCTAGGAATTTTAGCCTGAATACAAACTTTTTTAAAGGAATTTAAAAAGGCATCTATATCCCTCTTTAAATTCAGTTATCAATTTGGAATTCAATTTGTAACCCAGTCAAGTAGTTTCAGTTAAACCCAAGCCACTTACCTGCTCTGGTGCTGGTGGTTGGAAGTCATAGTTTCTCCAGCTCATGTCACCTCTGGCGTTCATGCTCTTCATGGTCTGCCTCTCGCTGTTCACACTCCCTATTCTTCTCTGCAGCTCATCTCTCTCACTCTGCTTCTCTCTCTTCTCATGCCCTCTTCTCCTCTGCGGCTCACTGGCACTCATGCTCTTCACAGTCAGCCTCTCGCTGTTCTAGCTCCCTCTTCTCCTGGAACTCCAGCTCCATTCTGTGCAACTCAATCTGCAGCCGGATTGCTTCTGGCTCCAGAATGCTGGTGACTTTCCCCTGCTGCTGTGGCCCTTCACTGGCACTGGCCCTGCTACCCTCCTCACCGGATCTGGACACTGCACTGGCCGTTAGACCCTCCACACCAAAGGTTTGGTCCTTTTCAGTCACAGTCTGTGATTCAATGCTCTGGGAATCTGCTGCCATCAGGGCATCCATGAGGTTCTGCTTGGTGGCTCTCCCCTCATACAGGACTCCTCTGTCCTGGCACAATGGATTCAAATAGTGTACAGTGTGCCCACTGTAGTTGGAAGCCATCTTCTTCCCTAACTATGGCTACTCTAACTTGCACTTTAGAAGAAAAATAAAACAGGTAGGAACTTGACTGTAAGCAAAGTGATATAGTTATGTTTCCTTTTTAAAAATAAATTACTGCTTTTTTTGTAAGTGAGCTGTACTGTATTAAGCTGGCACACTGAACAGTTAAAGCTTGTGTTGCCAATTGTATCCACACTGCTGTCAAACAATCTGTCACAAACACACTCAGCAGGTCAGGCCCTCTGTTCCCACAGTGCCAACCTCCAAGTGCAGTATTTTGAACAGGTAACAGACAGGGTAACCCTCCTGTCTTCTTGTGGGTCCAAATCACCTTTAGTCTCAAGTTCTGGGGGGATTCAAACTGTGAACCTTATGATAGCGTACCCAAATGTACAGGCTCAGATACCTTTTCCCAGTTTGATAACACCATCAAGCTCAGAACAGTTTTTGTCAGTCTTAACCCTCCATACCTTACATGCAAAAAGAACTTCAAAGACACACCCATACAGTCTTTTCATAGAAACATAGAAACATAGAGTTTGATGGCAGATAAGGACCACTTGGCCCACCCAGTCTGCCCATTTCCCTACCTATTGGATAAGCTGCAGATTCTAGTTAACCAACAGCCTACTTTCTGCAACCCCCCCACTATAATTGCCTTATGTCTGTCCCATGCATGTTTGAATTCCCCCACTGTTTTAGACCACACAACCTCTCCAGGAAGGCAGTTCCATGCATCCACCACTCTCTTCGTGAAAAAGAATTTCCTCACATTACCCCTGAGCCGTCCCCCCTCTAACTTTAAATTGTGTTCCCTTGTTCTTACACATCTCTTTTTCTGAAACATGCTACCCTCCTGGACTTTGTTGATTCCCTTGAGGTACTTAAAAGTTTCTATCATGCCCCCCTGTCCCTCCTTTCATCAAGGGTATACATATTAAGCTCTCTCAGTCTTTCTTCATATGGTTTCTGATGTAGACCCTGCACCGTTTTAGTTGCCCTCCTCTGGACTGCTTCCATCCTGTCTATGTCCTTGCATAGATGAGGTCTCCAAAACTGCATGCAGTACTCCAGATGGGGTCTCACCAACAGTCTGTACAGAGGGATAACCACTTCCCTTTTTCTACTTGTGATGCCCCTCCCTATGCATCCCAGTATCCCCCTGGGTCTCCTTACTGACTTCTCACATTGCTTACCCACCTTTAGATCATCTGATATGACTACACCCAGATCCCTTTCCATTATTGTTGTCATTGGTACCCCCCCTGCTATTGTGTACTCTTCTCCTGGATTTTTATTTCCCAGGTGCATTACTTTGCACTTCTTTGCATTGAATCTAAGTTGCCATATATCTGACCATTCCTCCAACCTTGCCAAGTCCTTCTCATCCTTTCTACCCCCTTGTGTATCAACTCTGTAACAGATCTTTGTGTCATCTGCAAAGAGGCATACCTTTCCTTCAGACCATCTGCAATGTCACCTATAAAGCGTTAAAGAGGACTGGACCCAGTACTGAGCCCTGAGGTACCCCACTAGTAACCCCCCTTTCTTCAAAATGTGTTCCATTCACTATTACCTTCTGTGTCCTGTTGTGCAGCCAGTTTGCTACCCAGGCTACCACCCTGTGACCCACTCCCAGGCTGGCTAACTTGATTATTAATCTTTTGTGGGGGACTGTGTCAAATGTTTTGCTAAAGTCTAGGTAGGCCATATCCACAGCCCCTCCCTTGTCTATTACTTTGGTAACTGAGTCAAGGAAATCGATTAGATTCATCTGACATGACATTCCTTCTGTGAATCCATGCTGCTTTGGGTCCTGTGACCCACTGGCCTCTAGGTACTGAACAATTCTTTCTTTCAGAAGTGATTCCATCATTTTCCCCACCACTGAGGTCAAACTAACAGGTCTGTAGTTTCCTGCTTCTGCCTTGCTCCCACATTTGTGAAGGGGAATCACATCTGCCCTCCTCCAGTACTCAGATACCACCCCATATTCCCATGATTTGTTAAAAAGTGTGGTTAGTGGTGTCACTAGGTCCTCCCTTAGCTCTTTTAGGATTCTAGGGTGAATCCCATCAGGCCCCATTACTTTGTCCACCTTGAGTTTTAGGAGTTCTTTCAGGTATCTTTCTTCTGTAAATGGACTGGCATCAACCCCCCTACCCAGAGTGCTTCTACTGTTTGGTTTAGGTAACTACTCCTCTTCTTCTTCTGTGAATACTGAGCAAAAGTATTCATTCAGTATCTCTGCCTTTTCACTGTCTCCCTCTGCCCACCTCACCTCTCCTTTATTATTCTTCACTATCCCTCCCTTAACCTTTCTATGCACCCTAATGTACCTATAAAAGGTTTTATCCCTCTTCTTAACTGAGTTGGCTATCTTTTCCTCAGTTTGGGCCTTTGCTTTTCTGACTGCCTTCCCTACTTCTTTCTGCTTCAATTGATACAGTCCCTTGTCGTGCTCCATCTGTGATTCCTTATACTTTTTGAATGCAGCCTTTTTCTCCTTAACCTTCCCTGACACTTCTTTTGAGAACCATAGTGGTTTTTTTATTCTGCTTTGTTTTCTTTATTTGTTTCACACAAAGGCTTGTTGCCTCCATGATGGCAGTTTTGATTTTTCTCCATTGTTCTTCCAACCCTCCTTTCTGGCCATTTGCTAATGCATTCCTCAGGTATTCACCCATTATGCCACAGTCAGCCCTTCTAAAGTCCAGTATCCTTGTCTTTGTATGGCTTGGCTCCATGGTTGTGTTTATTGTGAAGCACACTGTGCAGTGGTCGCTTGTTCCCAGATGTCTACTGACTTCTAAATTTGTGATCCTCTCTCCATTTGAGAGTACCAGGTCTAATATTGCTCCCTCCTGAGTGGGTTCCACCACTAGCTGTCTAAGGCATTCCCCCTGTAGGGTATCGAGAATGACCCTGCTCTTGGATGTGGCTGCTGTCCATGTAGCCCAGTTAACATCTGGCATATTCAGGGCCCCCATCAACAGTATCTCCCCTTTTTCAGCCATTTTGAGAATGCCCTCTATCATTTTCTTGTCCATTTCCTCCCCTTGAGATGGGGGTCTGTATACAACCCCTGTTCAAAGGTTTACTTAAACATGGATAAAAATATGTAAAATGTAAATACAGAACAATATATCACAAAGCATACAATCACTTAAAGCAAAGCAAACTACAGACAAACTGCTACCAACATACAGTTAGACTTTCTCTACCTAATGTATTACCTCTATACAGTGCTTTTAGTTAGATGTTGTTTCTTAAGAGCACACAAAGAAATGCCCCACAGATTAGACACAGTATTAAGTTTAAACTGTGTCTTTCTTACACACCACTTCCATGATGTCATCTAGCTCCTCCTTTCAGAATATAAAAAAAAAATATACAAAACAGGATGTCCTATCAGGAGGTATATTAAATACTGTGACTTCAGCAAAAACTAATTTCCCAAATTATGACAGTCTTTAAATCAAGCCCTTTCCTTTGAACTGGAAGCTGGCTTCCTATTTTCCCAAGGACATCAAAGGTTTTAAACAGCTCTGCCATATCTCACTTAGGTGCACTATAGCTTTTTAACACCAGTTGATATTAAATGTTCTTCCTCTTAAGACATCATAAATGTTTATGATCTCCATCCTCTGGCAGACTCATGAAGTCTCATTTCATTTCCACTTCAAAGAGTCTAGGCATATCCTAAAAGGTAATAAAATGCCACTCTGAAGTAAGTCAGTTAATTACATGGTTCCTGCTTTACTGAAACCTGGGGGAAGGGGTTTTGTCACCCAGGAGCACAGGATGTCTCATGTGAGACACCTCACATACCACATTCTATATTACAAATATCATAGAACAATCATAACCAGCTGGCCAAGCATCACATAGCCAACCTTGTTTTACTTCTGATCTTTGATCTGTCCTTATTGTGTATTTCCTGAATAATGAGAACACACCAGACAGTGCCTCACTAATAACTCAATGGTCTCCTTTCCCCCACTGCATCATGAGTGAATAGACTGTTCTGGAAGTATTCCCTATTCCAGAAAAGATGCAGTGGTAGCTGACGAAGGACTGTAAACAAGAATGTGTGTTTGGTAACACTAATATGATGAGTAGTCTTTTCTTACTTTAAAAAAAGAAAAAAAATATCAGAAACAAAATACCATCTACATCAGGAATCTCTACAGAATGTGAGCAATCATAACGTGTGTGTGTGTTTGTGTGTGTGTGTGTGTGTGTGTGTGTGTCTGTTTAACTAGAGAAACTTTGAGGCCTATTTGGGTTGACAGTGTCCCTTTAATGCCATCTCTGAAAGAAGTGCATGACTATATAAAACCTATAGGCTTACAGTTTAGGGCTGACCGGATGGACCTTGTAACTGAGCCTGCAAACCTTTTTTAAAACAATAGTAGATCTCTACAAATTGTGCAGACTATTGGGATTAAAATATTTTTCAATAAAAAGAAAATAGGCTACTTGGAGATTGATGCAACTATGGATAACACACCTATCAATGTGAATGAAGTCAACACAAATCCATTCCATACTACTTCCACTCTCGAACTGCCACTAAGCCCAGTAATACTGAATTTCAAAAGCCTCTGCAAAACAGGTCTCTGAAGGTTGACTGATAACCCTCTAGAATTTTGTTATAATAACCTTATGAATGAAGAAAGACTGGCTTTATAAAATTTGAAGAACAATAAAATAATAATGATAAAGCCAGCTGACAATGGTGGCAACGTAGTCATTATAAATAGAGATTATTACAATGCAGAGGTCCTCAGAGAATTATCTGACAGAACCTTTTATAAAAAAAAAACTGGAATATGATCCCCATGGGACTTGAAATGGATATTTGATGAGGATATATCCAATGTATTTGCTAACAAATTCATAGATGCAGAAAAGAAAAGATTCTTTACCACCCCCTTTCTTATCTATCCAATTCTATATGCACTGCTAAAAGTGCATAAGTCAATTAAGGAGCAAGTGCTTAGTAAGGATGTATATCTTAAAGAGTGACGGTTTGGGGCCTTTAGATGCCTCTGTAATCATTTTGTTTGCTTGTATGTTTTTCTTTAATTACCTTTTCACAATTTTATTTGTATTTTGCTAACTACTAACATAAAAAGAATCCAATGGAGTCGTTGTACTATGATGTCAGACAAGTTTTATTGGCAAAACTGGCAGTATATTTCAACGGAAAACTTCAAACCTGTTTCCAGATTTTTATAGAGAAGTAACAATTTCTACCACCAAAATATGATGTATTTAATATAAATATGTGATTTTTGGTATAGTTTAGCAGTTGCCATTTTTATCACAACCAGATTTTATTTTGGAAGAAGAAATTGGAATCCAATTATTGTTTGAAAAATCGTGAAATCATAAAGATGGACCACAACAGTGGAAACTTATAAAAGTCAAAGTTTGCTGCTGAAAGAAGTACCTAGTTCTTTTGAAAAAGACAGAAAAATATGTTTTGTTTCTCATTGAAATACATTGGACTCCTAAACAGCTGGCAGTTTCTGACATCACAATTCCAGAATTTCACTGAATTCTTTTTTAACTAGCCATGGGAAAAGCAAAGGTAAAAACCCAGTTATTTCACAACCGTAACAAACATTTTATTATAAAAGTATAAAGTAATTACTAACACAGCACAATACAATAAATAAAATAATCAGTTGTCAGTTTATTAGAAGTAATCACCTGGGGCTCGATTTTCAAAGAGGGCTTAAAAGGGTGCAAGCTGCAGCAAACAGCAGCTTGAGCCAACGCCCAGTATGCCAGGGACCCTGCATGACATTTTGGAAAGGGAGGGGTCCCGGCACTTAAATCTCGACACTTGCGGCAACCTCTCCTCTACAACAAACATTGGTGCATGGGAGGGGTTTTCCACAGGCTCCTGCAGCAAAGGCAAGCAGTCTCCCCCACCCTGATCCCCAATGTCAACCGTGAGCTGAATGGGTAACTAGTTAGAATAGCACGGCTTGAACCACAAGAGGAAGGAGTAGCTACAGAGGTAGAATAGTGTCTGGCAACTACTACTACCCCTGTCGGTCTTCAGACTGATCAAAGACGGTTGAGAATAAGGCAAGAAGTTCAGTTGCTGCCTGAGCTGCCCCCATGTCAGTGGGTTAAGGCAGTAGCTTGGTCATCACAGACTGGGAGACCAGGGTTATAATCCTGGTCTCCCTGTGGGTATTTTAACTTTCATTCAGGAGCTGAATTTTGTCAAAGGGCCATGCAAACAGTGTTCCATGTTCCCAGAAATTTAACATTTTCCATGTGATCTGCTCCACCTTTAGTAGGGTGATCCAGGGGGCAGAGCTCCCCACATTGTGGGCTGTAAGGTGTCAGTGTGGCTCAGTCGGTAGCACATCCGCCTCTGGACCAGAAGATCGTGGGTTCTCGTCCCACACTGGGATTGGACTTGCATCTAAAAATCACTGGCATCCGAGTGCAGTATTTGGGGGTGCTGTACTGCTTGGGTGTGCTGTCCTTCAGATGAGACGTTAAACCGAGGTCCCTTCTGCCCATTCTGGTGTTGTCCTGGTGGGTGTCCAGGTGAAAGTAAAAGAACCTAGAGCGCTCTTTTCAAAGAGCAGGGAACATTCCCGGTGTCCTGGCCAACATTCCCCTTCCCATAAACTGGTTCATGCAATTATCCAGGCTGTGTGTGGGTGATGATGTGTGATATGGCCGCCCCCACACATTCAGTCACTTCACTACCAGTCTAGCATTGCTTGTAAAGCACTTTGGGATACTGTGTTTGAAAAGTGCTATATAAATGCTGATTCTTCTTCTTCCTCTTAAGTGGTATAGCCCCCTCACATGAAAATATAGTTTTGCACATAGTTATTTTACAATGGTAGCAGTCATCACTGCGGTGTTCAACTGCTACCACTGGTGCTGTGTTTCCTGGTGGCATTGATTACTGCCATTATATTGGATAGTGCTGTTTATACCGTACTGTTATGAACTACGCTGTTATTGACAGAGCTGTTTGAACCTAGTGCCAGCTGAATGTACATAAGATTCCCCTTTCCATGGTGGTATAGTGGCCTCCCTGCCCCAGTCCCCGATGTCACCAGTAGTTTAATTATACAACATTTCTCCCTTCCCTGGTGGATCTAGTGCCCCCACTATAGTAGTACCCACCACTGCTCTCATCATCCACAACCCTAAGTCAGCATCTGGCAAGCTTCCTTTCCTTCACCATGGTCGGTTCGACTGACCTGTCCTCAGCACATACTGTATAGTTTATGTTCAGGGATAGGTCAGTTGGCAGCCAGCCAAGGTGGTGAGAAGAGGGCTGTATCAATTGTTGGCTTGGGGTTTGTGATGGGAAGGAGCAGTGGTGGGAACTACCTGCTGAGGAGGGGGGCCACTAGACCTTCAGGGAATGGAGAATTTGTGTATAATTAAACTACTGGAGATATCGGTGATCAGAGTGGAAGGGACAATATGCCACCAGGGAAAGGGGAATAATTGTACAGTTAAACTCCCAGCAACATTGGGGATTAGGTGAGGGGGCTGCTATGCCACCTGGGAAAGGGGAATATATGTATATTTACACGACTGGCAACATCTGGAATCGGGTTGGGGACCGCTATGCCATCAAGGAAAGGGGAATAATTGTATAATTAAACTACCATCCCCTTTGGGGATGGGGGCACTAGATCTCCAGGTCAGGACTCTGCATTAATTATTGATTTACCAGGTGACATTGGGGATTGGGGAGGGAGGGCCACTAGATCACGAGGGCTATGTAAGGGGGGATTGGGGCTTGGAAGAGGGGACTGCAGCACATAATATTTATATTTTTTTTATTTCACGTTGGTAACTGGGAACTATATACTGAGTGGATGATGGTTTCAGGGTGCCACATGTTGCTACACTCTCCCAGAGAGATATGTTTAAGTACCCTATGACCAGCCCTGGCTGATATAAGGATACTTAGAAAATCTCCCTCTGGAAGAGTTTTGTGAATCCCACTTTTGGAGATATGGCAGCCTGGGTCTGCCACAAGCCCTCCCTAGTGCCTTGCAGCAGCCAATTTTGTGGGGCACGGCTGGCAAAAGTCCCCTTTGGTACAAGCAGCCTGCGTTTCATGCAGGCTTCTTTTGTGAACAGCTCAGGGGGCTTTATTTATTTATTTATTTTTTATTTATTTCAGTTTAGGATTAATACCTTTGAGTCAAGAACTCATTTTCAAAGGTTCCAAGTCAGTTAAATGAACAGATCCAGACAACATAACACATAGTATGCAGTGGATTACAAAATAAGGTTACAGATGGTTGCACATACTTTTAAGTTTAACTAATACATGGGAGTCTAGGTTTCACTAGTACATAGGAGCCAAACATTGTAAGTTTCACTAGTACATAGGAGTCTAACATTGTAAGTAATAGCACTAAGTGTGGGCATAGTAGTGTTAGAAAGAGGAAAGAGGGGGAGAGGCCAGGGATTGAGTCTCCGCTGAGTAGTACGGGGTGCTAATGGGGGGTGGGGAATGGATGGCTGCCAGAGTGGTAGGCTGAGCTCAACAGTGGTGGCCAGGGGTGAGAATAGGGGTGGGTGGGAAGCAGCCCAAGGTAGGCATTGTCAGATATTCACGTATGTAGTTGATGGAGTGGGCCATCAGTGGGGTGGGTTTGACAGTTTCTTGTAGTGTAGACTATGCAAGGTAGGCATTTTGTGGGTAGGGGGATTTGTCTAAGAGAGTGGGGGGCAGAGTGCAGGGGGCAGTGGTTGGGTGGTTAGAGCTCAGGGGTTGGTGAGATAGCCTAGGGGCCCTGAGCATTGCTAAGTGCGGCAGACACAGATTTGTTTTAGTTCTAGCTGGGAACAAAGCCCAATTTTGAATTGTCTGAGCTTGGAGTATTCTAAGAGTGCAGTAGGCAGCCCATTGAACTACTTTGGACCCAGGAAGGTGAATGATCTCTGTGCCAGTTTAATACGCTTGTATGACACCTGGATGCCCCCTTTTTCAGTGCTCCTAGTCTGCTTAAGGGGTAATGCCTTTGCGAAAAGCCTGTTAGTGGACTCAGGCATAAGCCTTAGCAAGGCTTTTCTGATAAGCATGCAAGTTTGGAGTTGTGCTCAGAGGTGGAGTGGGAGCCACCCTGTCTCATTGAAGAAGGTGCAAGTGTGGGTAGAGAGATCAGCACCCAAGGTTAAGCAACAGGCCTTGTTTAGGAGAGACTGGCTCTCTTGAGGGCAGTGTCAGAGCCTGCTCCATAGATTGGGAGCCCATAGTCAATGGTGGCTAGTACCAAGCTACTTATGGCAAATTTCAGAGACGCAGGTGGTAGGGAGTGCTTGTGGTGGTACAGAACACCAACTTTCATGTTGGAGGTCTTGATGACATGGTCAATATAAGTGGAGAAATTCAGAGTGTCATTGAGGTAAATTCCTAGGTATTTAAATACAGAGACTTGTTCAAGGGGGTCTCCCTTAGGGTTCAGGATTTGCAGTGGGCTGAATTTCTTTTATTTTGGGGAAATGTGAACAGCATGCTCTTGTTTTTTTGTGGTTCAGCAGGAGCTTATTCTTGCAGAACCAGGATTCGAGCTTATGGTAGCTGTCCTGCAGTTCAGTAGTGATGGTATGTAGGTCTCTGCCTGGGGTGGATATGACAGTGTTGTCAGCATAGAGTACAATGTGTGCAGAGCAGGCAGAGGGGTGGGAATTTATGAACATACTGAAGAGTAGAGGGCTGAGGATAGATCCCTTGGGGACTCCTAGGCTCACCTCCTTTGGCTCCGAGTATGTGTCTCCTATTCTGACTCGTTGAGTTCTTTGGGAGAGATAGCTTCCAAACCAAGTCACCATGCTTGGAGATAGGCCAGTTGATGACAGGCTGCTGAGGAAAAGGTGGTGGTTCACTGAGTCAAAGGCCTTTGTGAGTTCTATGACTATAGAACCCACTGCCATCCCTTTATCCAAAGTGTCATAGAGCTGGAAGGTGTATTCTACTAGTGCTGAAAGTGTTGAGTGGTTTTTACAGAAACCATGCTGTTGAGGGCAAAGCAGATTATACTTCTCCAAGTACTCAGTGAGCTGGTCTGAGACCATCCTTTCCAAAACTTTCAAGAGGGGGGAGGATTGAGATTGGCCTATAGTTTAATGTGTTAGTTCTGTCTCCAGTTTTGAAGACAGGGGTAACTAGTGCCATCCTCCAGGCATCTGGGAACACACTCAACCTAAGGGAGGAGTTAAAAAACCTTAATGAGGGGATCAGCTATCTCCTCCAGGGTTAGGGCCACCACCTTCAGGTTGACTAGGTCACTCACCATCCTGGTCTTGCCTAGGACCTGCTTGACATATTTGATTGTCTCGGTTCTTGAGATCTGCTTGAAATAAAAAAAAGGCGGTAGTCCATAACCTGTAGGTGTGGGTAAGGTGTCACTTGCACCATTAATGTTTGACAGAGGCACCTTGCATCATTCTCAGGGCTTTGAGAATCAAGCCCCTGTTCTTTAATTATCCCCAAGCTTAACAGGACTGTCCTCCAAAATGATGGACCTCTACATAAGTCCTTTTGTTACCCAACTAAAGTCCAATGTGAAGGACACAACAGGTATTCTTCAATTCCTTCACAAACTGAAGATGGAGGAAGGTACACTTTTTGTCACATTTGACGTAGAAGTAGTGTACAACAACATCCCCCATGAAGGGCATTGAGGAAATTGAATGCCAAAGCATACTCATTTAACATATAATACCTCCACAGATAATCAAAGCTTTTAATTTTTATTGCAGTTATCAGAGTGTGTTGAAATGTAATTTGTTTACTTTTCTTGGCAACTGCTTGCAGGTCAAAGGGACAGCCTTCTGGGCATCATTTACTGCCAGTGTAGTCAACAAGTATGTGGAACTGTGGGAGAGGGGCTATATCTATGATTGTTTTTATTTTTTTTAGAATTCATGACTTTAGGAATGCTGCATTGATGATGTGGTGGCCCTTTGGATTGAGCCAGCAGAGGAACTTGAAAGATTGTACAGTACATTAATTCCACCACCACAGTCTTAAATTGTAATGATGATTCTAACTGAATTTCATTTTTGGATTTAGAGACTCCAAGGGGGAAGCAATGGAGAAGTGAACACTTTGATCTATTTAAAACCAACATACAGGAACACCTTGCTCCTGCCCTCAAGGTGCAGTCTGCACTACATGGCCACCAATCTACCCAAAGGTTAGTCCCCCTGCTTTAAAATGAACTGTAATACTGATGAGGGTTTTATTGCTGGGGAAGAATCCTTTAGGGAAAACATTGAGGAAAAATGCTATTGTGCAAATTGTATAGAGAAGATAATAACACATGCTAGGTCACAAAATAGAGACAAACTTGGAAGCGTGAGAGTCAATTTCATTACCACATCATCTGCCTATTCAGGTCAGATTGAAAGCATCATTCACAAACACTGTGATGTTCTTTAAGGCAATAAGGCATTGGAATCTACCACTTATAAAGACACACAGGAGAGCAAGTACCCTATGGGATAAGCTTGTGCATAGCAGACAACAACCTGCTAATGCCAACAGAACACTCAGCTGATAAGGGATGCTATCCCTGTAAACACTGCACTTACTGCAATGTTTTAAACCAGACTTAAAACTTTCTATATCTAAAAACTGGCAAGGCTTATGAAAACAGCTTAAAATGCCAGACTAGTGACATGATATGTCTTGTTACCTGCAAATGAAGAGCCTACTATGTAGGAGAGACGATTAAAAAGTGTTGTATTAAAGTGTGTGAACACTGCAGAGCAATTGGCGACAAGGATATGACATATGCAACTGCTCAGCACATACAGACAAGGGATCCAGGAGTCCATTGATTTACTTTTTTAGAGATTGAGAAAGTGTGGTCTTACTCTAGGGAAGGGAATGACTTCAATAGAAAAGTCATACAGAGAAAGTCCATCTGTATTTTTCCTTTGGGGGCAGATGCATGGCCAGGCCTTAACCATGCTGTAGATTAAATCTGGCAGCATTTTTGAAAGTCAAATAATATTTGGTAGCGTATGTGAGCAGTTGCACATTGCAATTACTAGGGATTGGCAAAAATTGCAGCTACCAGTACCATAGAAAATGTACCAAGTTCTGCAGTTTTCACGGAATTTTGCCAGAGATTCACCTATAGTGAAATTCACACTTTCCAAGGTGTTCTCATCTAATTTGCAGAATAATTAAGTGCACTGTAGCAAATATGTAATGAACTGCGGAAAGTAATTATTTAAAGAAAAAATCCACCTTTCATAGGTGTAATTTAAGGAAAATATATTCTACAATCTATTTATTCATGTTATTACAGTAATTTAGTTGGGAATTCAATTTACAAACTGATTTTTTTTACAGTTCCTCTCTAATTCTTTAGTGATATTGTTCCTCTTGTCCAAAGTTAAATTATATATGGTTTAATTCCAAACTGCAATTTCATTACAAATTATGAGGTACATCCCAAAATTCCACCATTTGCTAAAACATTTTTTGTGGAATGCCCCTAAAAATTCTGAGAACAATGCTATCACCTAATCATTTTTGTTTTTGCTTTGTTTGGAGTCTATTGGGTCAAATGATCAGTTGCTATACACACTCCATCTCCCCTCTCTGTCTAGTGTCTGCTCCTCCTACCCCTTTGGGCAGTTCCTGAGAGGCTATTGAAGTGCAAGTTCTGCTGCTTTATTCTGGCTGCAGTTTCTCCATTCAAATTAGGGTTAAAACACCAATTTTGATAGTTCTGTTGTACAGATACTGTCAGAGTGCTGAAACACTGTATCGTGTCATTCTACAGCAGAATATAAATCAGATATATTAAAATAACTTAAATAGTTAATTTGTTCTTTGCAAATTTAAGTTACCAAATAGTTAAGATGGGAGGTGGGAGGAAAGCTGGTAGTGGACGTGCAGGATGCGGTGGTAAAGTCAGACTCATGATGCATACTTCTGGAACTTCTGGTATGCTTGGTTGTGGGGAATGTAGTGAAGGCATTTCTGACAGCAGCAACACAGTCGGTGAAGGCAGCAGCAATGCAGTGGGTTCTGGAAGTAGCAGTTCAGCTGCAAAACTGTCAGTGCAGGCTAGATTTCTTCTTGTGGCATACCTAAGGCTGGCGTCAACATTAGTTTATTTTTTGGATCAGCAGGTAATAGCAGCAGTGGAAAAAATAAAAAAGTGAATGATAATGATGCAGCAGCACAATTCTGTGACAGGGAGGAACAATGTAAATCTGCTCTTGATGTGGCAGCATTAGTGCTTGAGTCTCAGGAGGATTTGCAGTCTCAGGAGGTGATCGGATGTGATATAAAATCTCAGTGTGTCAGTATTAGCACTCATTCTAATATTGAGGATAACGTGCTTGCAGATAAGGTGGTTGGTGGTGATGACGATGTTAATGAATTGGGTGTTACCATTAATGAAGGAGTAGGGGTGATGGATTTTGAGGACAGGGACATAGAGCCGATGCCACACAATGAAAGTGACAGTGTTAGTGTTGAGGAGATTGGTGGTGGGGATGATGACCCTGTTACGGACACTGATTACCATCCTCCCCATGTTCCAGTTAAGGTTATCCCAACTACTGCCCTGAATTTTAAAACTGTTCAATTGCCCATTGTAAAGAACCTGACTGATTACCAACCAGTACCAGATGTTATTGATACTAGTGTTTAGTCAAAGTAGCAGCAGCAGGCACAGCAGCAGCAGCAGAAGACTGTCCACCCCAATCCAGTGTCTGTTCCCCGAATCAAGAAATCATGTCAAATGACCAAATGTCTAGTGTGGGATTTCTTTGCAGTGGAAGAGAGTGATGAAAGCACAGTGATTTACTAGATATATAAATGTAAAGTTAGCAGGGGCAAACCACGTTCACACTTATGAACAGCAGGTATGTTTTCCCATCTGAAAAACAAGCATACCATCCACTGACAGCAGCATAAGCAGCAGTTATCAAAAGAACCACTCTGTTCCCATAGGGGAATACTTAGAACAAGGAGAAACACTTTTTTCCCCCAGATATGACTTCCATACCCAAGTAAACTGAAATCTTTAGCCACATGTCATCCTCTGCCTCATCTGCATCATATTTTTCTGAATGCTATTGACAGAGTAATGTGTCATCAACACCTGTCATGTCAGTTAGCCACACAATAGTGACCATTGCTAAGTAGGTTGTAACTTTGAAACAACACAATATTAAAGAGGCAGTAGCCAAGTATTCAAAGTACCACTATAATCACCATGTCACCAGACAGTTAAATGCAGCAGTGTCACAAATGTGTGGGACCGATGTACTTCCTCATTCTTTTGTGGAGAAACCAGGGCTCTTATAGCTAATGAGAAAAGCTGTAACAAAATACCAAGTACCTAGTCAAACATATTGTTCCATGAAAGTAGCACCTGAGCTGTACAACACCCTTTGCTGCACTGTTTCCCATGTTTTTTCTCACTCTGCTGTCAGCTCTGTACATCTAAATACAGATACTGTGCAAGCCTGTTATAATGGATGCATCTGTGTGTACAACTTTTGTCCATTATATCCAATTTCCACTATATCCAGAGGTGGAGGGCCTATGTGTGTCTATGTTTTAGGTGTGTCTATGTGTGATACCTGGGGTTCATAGTGAATGAGTATCATACAGCCTCATACATTACTCAGAAACCTGCCTGACATATACGTTTCTGTATTCTGTGTGTTTATTAAAAGTTATTTAACTGTCAGGGAACATGACTTTTTGAAGGAAGTTTATTGCAGGAAGTAGGAATAAGACAGAACTCTAATGGCTAGATGTTGGGGTTCTACAACATAGCAAAGACAATTGTACTGCAAGGGTTTTACTAAAATATGAAACATTTTAATTTTAGGGTAATTAACTAATAAAAGTTTATGCAGCTTGTGGAGAATTATTTTGTAAAAAAAATAATCTAATAATCTCTGTAGCTCATCCATCTCAAGTCTACATTTGCCATATCTCCTTACCAGCTCTGCACACCCTTCCCTCATAAGCACTACAAATGCCCATAAAAGCTTCATAGTGTCCACTAAAAATGGTGCTTCTGTCCATTATAACCAGAGATAAATGCATTGGATTTGATATATCTGATTTGGGAAATCAGTTCGTGTCCACTATTACTGACTACCCATTATTACAGTGTCTGTTATAAGTGGTGTGCACTGTATATGGACCAGTGGTCCTGGATGCACGGAGAGCTTTATGCATGTGTTACTGCACATTGAGCACATATCCCCGGTGTTTATGGAATGTCACTATGTCTGTCTAACAATTGCCATTTAGGAACAATGCAAGGCCATAATGGTGTTGTTTATCAGCAAGCTACATTAAGCATGCAGAGTATGCACTATTCCCACACAGCAGCAAAAAATATTTGAATGGTTAAATGAGAACATTGATCAATGGCTAAAACCACATGGTTTGGTAACATCCTTTATTGCCATTGATAATGGTGCAAATGTTGTCAAAGCCATCAATGATGGTGGGTTTAACTGCATACCTTGTTTTGCACATGTTCTGAATGTAACTGTGCATGAGTTTATGAAACATGAGGCAGTGAATAGCATGCTGTCCATAAGCCATAAAAACTGTGGCCACTTAAGCAAATCATCAAAGGCTCGATCTAACTTCAATGTTCTTCAGTGGTCCTATGGTGTTCTTCAGCACTGTTTAAAACAGGATGTTCCTACCATGTGGAACTCAACACTTTTCATGCTGGAGTTGCTTTCTGAGCAGCATAAATCCAGCAACAATATTGTGATGCAGCTCTGTTACTCACTGACTCAAAAGTATATGTCCCTTAGGCCATCTCAATGGAGGCTAAAGGACAGCATAGTTCAGATACTGCGTACATTTGGGCATGCCACTCAGGCTGTTAGTACTGAAAATGCTTGTCTTAGTCAAATAATACCTTTGCTTTCTGTATTAAAGCAAGCATTGTTTATTGTCCATAAGGAGTTTGATGCAGCTGCAGATAGAATTGGTGTTGACCTTCTTAATCACATGATTGACATTTTAGACATTGATGAACATACCTGTTATATCAATCAGTGTGATTCATGTATGACAGCCACCTTACTTGATTCTACAATATAAGCATTGTATTGCAGCATTTCTGTCCAGGGCCAGTGCTAATGTGGATCACTGTGTACTGAAACTGCGTGAAACAGTCCACAACAACATGCTGAAGACAACTGCTAAAATTAAAGGCATGAAAAAGAGTCAGTCACAGTTACATGCAGCACCATCCATAGCATCAAAGTCTTCCTCTTCATCTTTCACATCCTCCAATCCATTGTCTATATTTAAAGATGTGGCAGTTGATGGTGCCCATCAAGAAACTGAATACAGCAGCCAACTACAGATGTCAGCTGTTCATATGGTCACTGCCTATATGGATGATATTGAGCAGGATGGTGTGGACAAGAACCCTTTGGTGCATACTGGCAACATAAGGTGGCAGCGTGGTCGGATCTGGCTTCTGTTGCACTGGAATTGATAACATGCCCTTGTACCAGTGTAAATTCAGAAAGGATATTTAGCACCATGGCTGCATTGTCTCTATCACATCTACCTGTCTGACTCTAATATGGAGAGGCTGACATACCTAAAAATGAACCAAAATGTCATTCCACCTCAGTGGGCTGCTGGTGGCACTGATTTACTGAATGATGATGATAAAGATACAGATGAAGTGAGTGCAGTTCATGGTCAGGATATGTCTTCTGATGGTGAGAATTCATCAGAAGGGCATATGTTTATATGAAAGTTTGATGCTTTCAATACCACTGTCATTGCCACTACTATGACCATTGACCACCACCACCACCACAACTTTAATTTTTACAAACTGTACAAAGTATCAACAGCTTACCCTGTTTATTGATCATACTGCATGCAGCGTTGTGTACACCGTTTCTGTTTCAATGAAGGAGAACTATCAACTTTAGGATTCTTAATGTCTGAAAGCCCATAAAAAGCTAATCTGAGTGAGCTATCATGCTGTACCTGTACCTGCAAGACTTAACTGTCCAGAGTTATTCATATGTAAATCAACCTGTAATTAAGAGCTGGGGCAGATATGTATTTAAGCTTCTGACAGGCAAAGATGTCAATGCAGTCTTGCTCTGTTTTGACTGCAGATAATCCAATAGGTTAAATAAAAAACTAGATATTCTATTAAGTGTGTTTTAAGGTGTTATATAACACTTCCTACATTTATAATAATTGTTTTGTATGTGCAATGGAACTACCAAGTTATCATGTTTACTTTTCAAACTGCTAGTAAAAATAATCCAGTACAATTCTGGTGTTGTTATGTTAGAAAACACCATGACTATTCAGTCCATAATATTTCAGTAAGAATCTGGCATACTTTGAACTTTATGAAAATAAATAATCTACTCTTTTAATAATACATTTCATGTTATGCATGCTTGAAAACTGTGGCCATCTATGTGTTTCTGCAATCAATAAACAACAAATTGTGACCTATCTTTTTTCTTTTCAATAGATGGAAAGAAACTAGTATTTGTAGAATTATAACAAATGTTTAAAGCTTTTTTCTTCTTTACAATCTTTATCAATGGAACACTGAGCCAAAACTTGTTTGTGGGTGTGTTTTGTGAGCACAGTCAGGGAGGTTAATTGATTTGCTCATGGTCACATTGTGACAATATGCAAGCAGAGTATGTTGGAATTAAAACCATTTCTGCTGGATGAACTAACCTTTTTCATAGATCAGTGCTTTAACCTGTAGACTGTACTGTCAGTTGATCATCAAAAACTGCACATTACAAGGCTGGCTATGTGGTGACAATAGATATGGGGCACCATGTCAGGATTTCTAGACTATGACTGTGTTCAAGTCAGTACACATTTCTGGGGCTACCAGAAAAAACTTCTAACTGCTTTTTTACATTCCATCTCCTACAGCCTGTTCCCATACAGACATGGGTTTCAGATGTGAACTCAGGTCTACATGATGCAAATGTGGTGCTGTACCTACTAGCCTGGCACTATGGGGCCATTATTGAAATGTGTAGTTTTTGATGATCAGTTGACAGTATATCCTAGAGGTTAAAACACAGAGATGTGAACAAGCTTGGTTAATCCAACATAATAGGTTTTGATTTTGACATGCTCTACTTGCATATTGTGTGACCAAGAGCAAGTCACTTAACATCCCTGTGCTCTGGAAACACACCAGGAACAAGTTGTAGCTCAGTGTGCCTTTCCTGGACAAAGACAGTAAAACAATCTGAGCATTTGTTATGATTCTGCAGATATTATCTTTCTATTCAGATTTGATTTGAAAAGAAAAAAAAAACAAAATAAGGCACAATCACCTGTTTGTTTAATTGCATCAACACATAGATGGGCACCAGTGTTAAAACATGCATAACTTGAAATGTGTTATTTAAACAGTATTTAACTTCTGTTGATTACTTTAAAAGTATAACAGTTTCTTACCAAAATACTTTGTACTGAATGGGATATTTCTAACATAACAATACCAAAATTCTATTGGTTAATTTTTAATACTAGTTTAAAATGTAAAGGTGATACCTCATTAGTTCAAAATTATGCACATAAAAACATTTATGATAATGGAGTTTGCCCTTTAAGGGGCAGACCAGGTTGTCCTGGTGCACCCCTTCCCTATCCATCAGGATGGTGTGCTCAGAATGGGAAGGGGGAAGGAAGGGGAAGGGACAAAAATAGAACAATGGTCAGGCAACAGGAAGGGGATGGGCAAGTGGTGGTACATAATGGACAGTACAGAGGGGCTCAGCCACTTTTTGCTGGAGTTTTGATCTTGATTGGAACTGCAGCACGTCGGATTGGCAGATTAACTTGGAAGGTTTGTGCATTAGGAGAAAGAGGTAAGAAACAAACAATATGGAAGGAAAAGAAAAAGATGTATATATAAGATGCATAATATTCCACAGAATAACATAATTATAGAATCTAGAAGTTGTTGAAGCTGGTTAGTGGATAATGGAAGAGGAAGGATAGTGTAATGTAATTTGGAATATTTTAGAGACTGATAACATATGAGAGGCAGCATTGCAATGAGTTATATGAAAGTGGTAGAGTAAAGGAAGCCTTATGCAGGAGGCTGAGTATTCATTGTGGTGTTTGCATGGTGTTTGTTGCCTGTATTAGGGGCTGAATAGCATGGCAGAGGCATATTGGCTAGCGTGTGTGCCAATAGTGGGACAGGAGCATTTGGTGCAGCAGCAAGGAAGAGCTGCAGGCAGGGGACTGAGCCTGAGGGCTTTGCCAGTGAGAAAGCATTGGTCGATGCCGAAATCGAGGGGAAGTGCTAGCAATGGTCATGAAAGTTTTGTAGCTGAACGGGGGCCAAGGCGTTAAGAGGGGAAGGATCGTATTTGCTTCATTTGGCCCTAGGCAGAAGGAAGTGAGTCAAAGGATGTACGGAGGCTTTGTTTAGGCTGGGTGCAAATGGAAGAAAGGGAGCACATGGCTCACAACGGGATGGTTTTTGGAGTATGGGGGGGGAGTTAAATCAGAGGAGGAGGACAAGGGGAAACAGCAGTGCACAGTAGGCCCGATGGAAAAAAGAGCCTGGGGTGAAGGAACTGAAAGGGATGGATGCGGGCGGCCACATGGCTTGACGTCACATGCCACGAGGAGGCTGCAAAGCGAGCGAGGCCCATGAAAGGGATGAAAGGGGAGAGACAGGGAGCAAAAGGGGGAAGACAAGTCTGGGGTACAGGAAAAGATGAAAGAGGAATTTAATGAATGGCCTGAGGTTTAAGAAAGGAAAGGGCCCAGACTAGCATGGCGCAATCAGAGGGCATGACGTCACATGCCTGCGGGACTATGCGGCCCACTCATAAAGGGGGAGCTGGCCTACAAGGTGCTTCCAGTCCATGAGACTAAAGGAACCAGCGTGCATTGGGTTTTTTTTTTCCTCTCGAGCAAGCTGGCGGATGGGTCACCATATTACAAAAGGGGGCAATGTGCGTTGGGGATGAGAGGGGACAGCGCAGGCAGGAATGGGACAGAAGGTTCTGTGGAAGGAAAAACTGAGGCATGCGAGGGCATGCAGGGCAGGGGAAGGCGCATCCCCTCAAGGGACCTTGTGGAACAGGAGGCTGGGTGAACACAAGAGACAAGAGGGTGGGGGGAATTTGGAACAAGGCCACGAGGCCATGCATTGGGGGTGAGCGCCATGTGTCCTGTAAGGGCAAAAGCAGCCAGAGGCATGCAAGAGCATGCAAAGGGGAAAATGTTTACCAGTTTTTAGGCCAGGAGCAATGCAGGAGGTGGTGCCCAGGAAGCACGAGAGGGCTTTTATCAGTCGGGGCTTGAGAGGAAGAAGAAGACTGAGGCCTAAAACCCTACAAGAGGCAGCAGCTGAGGAGCAGGAAGGCCGCAACTGCCTGGAGGCACGTGGGGGTGGGATAAGGCAAGAAATAAGGGGATGGGCGGGGCAAGGGAAGACAAAGGTGGGACAAAAGTATGTGAGATCAGGCGATCGCTGCAGACACCAAAAAGGGGGCCTGTGGACCACGGGTGAGGAAGGAAGGCCCCAGGCAGAGATAGGGGAGAAAGAAAAAAAAAGGGGGGTACAAGGCTCCGGCCATTGAGCGATGGTTGGGGGCAAGGGCCTGGCCATAAGAGGGCAGTGTGTAGGCATAAATCAAATAATGGATTTGTGTTTTGTTTTCCTTCCTTCAGTTGTCTTCACAGTTGGAAGTAGCAGAGGACATGGCACCAAAGAAAAACAGGCCTTCGAAGGAAGATGTTTACAGGGCTATTGTCGAATTGGCGGAAAAAGCCAACAAAATGTGGGAGCTGGTGGAAGGGGAGGAATCAGGGAGATCCGGGGAGAAAAGGAAAGCGGTGAGGGATAAAGGGGGCAGAGGGAAGCGGCCAGTTGGAGAGCCATGCAGCCCAACCAGGGTACAGCCATTGACCACCAAGGTGGCTGACCCAGTACCTCTGCAACCTGTTGACCTGACACCACCAGTACCTATCCAAGAGCTAGTCGGGGTCCCCACAGGGGAACTCAGACCAGATCCCTGGGACATAATGGTTCCTCCGCAACCGCTAGTGGTGCAACCACCTCCTCAAACACAAGGGTCCATAATGAGGTGCCAGGAAGATGGGAGGCACCAAGGAATGGACAAGGATGCAGGTAACACACACAGCTAGGTGGGTGACAGTATCAAGGAGTACATAAGTCAAATTGTGTCGGCACTAGGGACAAGAGGGTTAGGGCAAATGGAGTCAGCATTGGCAGATATTAGGACAGGGGAAGCAGTGCAAAAAGAGAAGGAAGAGAGTGCAGAGAAAGAGGGAAAAAGAACAAGAGAGATAGGCACCCCTGGGACGAGGGTAGGTGAACACATGCCACTGGCCATGAAAGAAAAGATATAGAAAAGAGAGTATGTGGATATATTCGCTTTAGTTAGCCAGAAACGGCTGCAAAATATGAAGAGTCGGAGAACATAGGAAAGAGTGAAATGGCAGCAGTGGTAGTTCTGTTAGGCAAGAAGGAGGAGGACAAATTCACAAAAGGGAAGACTTGGGATGGGTGGTTTGTGGGTTTTGTCACATTTTCAGCCATTGTATTGGAACAGAAACCAGAGCTGGGCATCGCATTCATCACATACTCCCTAATAATACGGCGGACAAAGGCAAAGGGGGGGTGTGGTGGATATACTAAGATGAATTTTTTCAGCAGTGATTGGCTACATGTGGTGATGTAAGATGGGACTCGAAACAGCTGGACTTATGGACAGATTATGTAACTGATCAGTCCACACCCGAAGGGGAGTGGGGGAGAAAAGGAGCCATGCCCCAGAGGTGTTGCTGGGCGTACAACAGGGCCTTTTGTTCCTGGCCACAATGTTGTTTTCGGCACGCATGTTCAAAATGCTGGGGAACGCATCTGGCAAGCAGGTGCAGAATGGCATGTGTCCAAGGAGCCCAAGGATCTGGGGGGCAAGGTTCAGGGCAACAATCCTTTTGAGAGGAACAGGGATATAAAGGGCAGGCATGGAACGGGGAGGTAGGAGGCATGCGAATAGAGGGAGTCAAAATCACTGATCTGCAAGGCCAAGCAGTGAGTGGAGGTGGAGGAGATGGGGGGGAAGAAGAAAGGCATGGAGCAATTTAAGGCACCTAGAACGCCCATCAGGATAGAGGCATGGAAGGGTTGGTTGGACAAGTACCCAAATAGAAAAGTAGTGGTAATGACTGAAAAAGGTTTTGGCACAGGTTTTTCACTGCAGAGCGGAGGCCCCAGACAAGAGAGAGAAGCAAACAACTTGGGTTCTGTAAAAGGGAAAGAAGAAATGTTAAGAAGAAAGATAGAGAAGGAAAAGGCAGTGGGATGAGTGGAAGGACCATTTGATACTCCCCCCCTCCTTTGCAAAACATGAGGGTCTCTCCACTGGGTTTGGTCCCCAAGAAACAGGAAGGAGAATACAGGGTAATTCACCACCTATCCTTTCCAGATGGGGATTCGGTGAATGATTTTATAGGGAAAGAGTATAGTAGAGTGACATATGCTACGCTAGAAGACACAGTTTGGATAATCTGGGCTACCAAGGATGCATGGATGGCAAAAAACAGATATTGAATTCGCATTCAGATTGCTGCCAGTTAGTAGGGAAGACTGGGACCTTTTGGGTTTCAAAATTGGGGGACAGTACTATTTTGATAATGCCAAGCCCATGGGATGTTCTATAGCATGTGCAACATTTGAAGCATTCAGCACCTGTTTGCAAAGGATATTTCAAGAAAGAACTGGATGTAGAATGGTCATTCACTATTTGGATGATTTCCTTTTCATCAGTAGTGGGGAAAAGGAGACGTAAATAATGCTGGGCAATTTTCAAGAGCTGTGCAAGGAATTAGGGATTCCACTGGCACTGGAAAAAACAGAGGGGCCCTGCAGAGTGCTAGAATTCCTGGGTATTGAAATAGATGCCCCAAGGGAAATATTCCGGCTGCCCGCCAAAAAAGTAGAGAAACTGAAAGAATTGATCCAAGTACATACCAGCAGGAGAAGGGTGCAACTAAAACAAGTACAGCAGGTACTAGGGCACCTAAACTTCGCCTGCAGGGCTATTGGACCAGGAAAGGCATTCACAAAAGGTTAACAAGGGCTACAGCCGGGGTGACCAGACCATACCATTGGGTAGACCTGATGAGAGATGTCAGGGAGGATTTTAAGGTATGGGAGGAATTTCTCAGAGAGTATAATGGCTGCTCTTTCTGGCAGGAGGAGTAGGTGTACAATACAGACCCCGATCTTTACACAGATGCAGCCGGGGGCCTAGGCATGGGTGGCTACCTGAAGGGCAGGTGGTTTGCAGAACCATGGCCTTCTGACTGGGTAAGAGATGGCAAGGTAAGAGATATAAAATTGCTAGAGATCATGCCCATCTGGGCATGTACCCTGGTGTGGGGGGAAGAGTTACGGGATCAGAGAGTGGCATTCTGGTGTGACAATAGAGCAGTGGTGGAGGTCCTAAACAACAGGGGGGCTAGGTCAGAAATGGTCATGCAAGTCTTACGACATTTAGTGTTAAGGGTCTTTCAGCTGAACATGTCATTCAGAGCAAAACACATAGAAGGGGGTACACAACACCCTGGCTGACAGCCTTTCCCGTCTGCAGCTGGACTATTTCCGGAGGCTGGCACCAGCAGCGAAGGAGCAAAAAATGCCCATACCAACGGACATCTGGGACATTGGCAGGAAGGAGCAGAACTGTTGTTTCGCAGCTCATGGGCACCTCAGACTCTGAGGGCCTACAATGGGGCCTGGCGAGTGTTTCAAACATTCAGGGCAACACACCATATAGAGGTAAGTAGGCTACTCACAGAGGAACAATTGGGAAAGTTCACCAAGGAGCAATGGCAAAAAGGAACAGCCCACACCACAATGGGGGGTCTATTTAGCAGGGATTAGTGTTATCTGCAGTCTAAAGGGATGGAAGGACCTGACAAAATCATTGTTTATTAGAAGAATGATGCAGGGATGGGGTAGGTTGAAACAAGGGCCAGTAGACAATAGAAGACCAATAGAGGAACAGTGACTAATGAAACTAAAGGATATGCTACCGGCAATATGCAGATCGAAGACCGAGGCCCAGCTATTTCACACGATTTACGTTGTGATGTTTGCAGGTGCCATGAGAGTGAGTGAGGTGGTAGGCCATGGCAAAAAAGACAGGGAGGGGGGATTAGAATGGGAAGATAATAGCTGGGGGATGAAAGAGATGCAGATTAAGATTAAGAGGTCAAAGACTGATCAAAGGGGACAGGGTTGCATAGTTACACTAAAGAGAAAGGTAGAGGGCTCAGTATGCCCAACACAGGCTTTGTGGGCTTTCGCCACAGAGCAGGGGACCAGGACAGGGAGATTATTTGTTCATGGTGATGGAAGAAGGGTCACCGGTTACCAAGTCACAGCATTGATCAAAAAAGGCGTGCAATTCCTGGGGCAGGACCCGGGTAATTATTCATCCCACTCCTTAAGGATTGGGGCTGCCTCACAGTGGGCAGCAGCAGGCGAAACAGTGAATAGTATTTTGGGAAAAGGACACTGGCAGTCTGCCAGTTATAAGAGATACATATGAGCACTGAAATAAAAAAAAAAAATGAACGTATTACCTATGTTTTGTTACAGATCGGAAGACAAATGGGGTGGGGGGGACAGGGAGAGGAATACTATGGTGAGGAAGATAAGACCATATATAAGATAATTATTTTTGCTTAAACCCCATAGGAAAAGGGAGGATCACAGAAGTCTGGAACTGCAGCCATTCCTATATTTATTGGGCAGAAAGGAGAGCAGAGAAAAAGGCTCGGGGAAAGCAGCTGTACCAAGATGTGAAACAATGTAGGTTGCTTTGGCATGGCATCTGGGGGATGAGATCAGCACAACTGCTTCCCACCTTGAAGGAACTCAAGGAACGACGACCCTGTCCAGACTTAATTATTATACATTTAGAGGAATGACCTTGCGGCAAGCCATGGGCCCATACAGGTTTCTGCAGATAAAAAGGGACTTAGAAACAATACAGCAGTGGTGGCCTCGGGTATGCCTTGCCTGGTCAGATATGATACTAAAGAGGGTTTGGAGACAAGAGTACAGCCGTAGAGCCGTGGGTAGGGCCAGAAGAAAGATGAACAGAAGGGTAGGGACATTGATAAGACAAATGGGAGGACACGTAATACTGCAGGGTGTGGAAGAGTGGGTAGAAGATTTCTACAGGTCAGATGGGGTGCACCTGTCAGATTTAGCCATAGACATGTTTAACACAGAAATGATGAGTTTTATAGAAGCATGGAGGAGGCAGCTAACAAACTAAAAAAAAGAGGGGTGAGAAGAGAAGGATTAGGAAGTAGGTTTCCCTGAGGTAAGGGAGAATAATACCCTAAGTGAGGGGAAAGCCAGACGTCCAACGTAAGCTGGAGACTGGCTAATGGGGAAAAGGGGGGGGGGGAGAAATAAGACAAAAGAGGAAGAAGCTAAAGGAGAAAAGAGGTCTCGGTTTTCACCGTTACCCAACAGGAGAAGAAGAAGGCACCCAGGTTTTCACCTGGGGGGAGAAAAAGAAGAAGAAAGAGGGATGATCAGAGATCAATATATGGATGAAAATAAATAAAATTGTGAGAGATATAATAATAAAAGATGGTGAAATGGAACATGAAATTATGATACATAAATAAATTAATTGCCAATCTGAGCACAACAACTAACAATGGTCTCTGTCTTTTTGTGAGGGAAAAGGGGGGAATCTGGGGCAAATATAGAAAGTGTTGCAGACAACAAGAAATCCTGAAGATGACAGTTCCCCTTTAAATCGTACTCTCAGTCATTCATTGAATCCCATTACTGGGGGAGTCCCAGTACCTGCATGTACATATTTATGACTACTAGTTTTTTGTTAACAAAGACAAAACATAATGAGCACATTACAGTCATATTGACATCACAGGCACCTGTACAAGAAAGATCCATCTAAACAACACTCTGTGCCACTGTCACCACTCAGAGTTTCTTAAAAGCAGCGCAAACACTGACAACGTAGGTGTATCGAGTGAAAAAAAGGAGGATTGTAATGTGCTCATGTGCTGCGAACATTGTACAACTACTTCAAACACCCTGCAGAAGAAAGATCAGTCTGGACAACACCTTGTGCCACTGTCACCACTCAAAGTTTCATAAAAGCAGCTCAAGCACTGACAAAGTAGATATGGTGAGTTTGACAAAATGGAGGATTGTAATGTGCCCATATGCTGTGAGCATTATACAAATATGTCAGACACCATGTAGAGGAATGATCAGTCTGAATAACACCCCATGCCACTGTCACCACTCAAAGTTTCATAAAAGCAGCACAAACACTGACAAAGTAGGTGTATCGAATGTGAAAAAAGGGAGGATGTAATATGCCCATGTGTAGTGAGTGTTGTACTTCGAACACCCTATAGAAGAAAGATCAGTCTGAACAACACCCTGTGCCACTGTCAGCACTCAAAGTTTCATAAAGGCAGAGCATGCATTGACAAAGAAGGTGTATGCAGTCATTGCATTAACTTTGAACATGTTACATCACCAGAATCCATCACTGGAAGTAATGTGACATAAACATGGCTTAAAAGCAATAACTCTCATGTGGATGATTCATACTGTTGATGATGATGATGATGATGGTGATGATTAATAACGAACACAGGATAGAGTCAGAGAATGAAATTCTTACTTCTATTTGTGTAATGTTTTTTGTTTAGGTCTACTAAACCATACAATGCTCTGTAGATACTTTATATACTGTATTACTAGGTCCACTGCTGAAATTGTCACTCGTGAGCTGTAATTTTTATAGACAGTGTTAGGCATTTATCACTTGGGAAATCAAAGAGAAATCATACGATGGTTGGTGGGTTACTTAAGCAATAAACCATGACAGGGTGTTGGTGATGCTAGGTTTACCCACGCTTGGCATGGTTCAGTCACGAGGCCTCAAGCCGAGTGACTAAACCTCGCCAGGCATGGGTAAATCCCAGCATCTCGGTTTATTGCTATTATACAATGTTTTCCTTTTTTGGAACAGGGAAAAAATTAGGAAAAAGTAATTTGTTTTCAATTTTATATGATGTTTGGTGAATTTATTGCTGCGCTACAAAAAGTAGTGCTCTGTTGCTAGGGTGTTGCTAAGAAACTGGCAGTATAATGTACAGGTTACAGTAACAAAATGTACATGAGGTTGGTAAATGAAAGAGAGCTGAGTTTGATTTTTTGATTAGGAGAACAGAGATGAGTACAGTTCAATTATGCTTTTTGTTTAAAGATCCATTTGTACCATGGAGCACCGGTTCAGTTTTTGCTTGCTATGCGCATGCATTGCAGTGTGACATGAGAATGAAACTGTAAGAGCAACTGCAGTAGAAGCTGTTTTTTTTTTCCATTTGTGTGTACAGATGTGGAAGTTATAGGAAATGCTTGTGGAATATTTAAAGCGGAGGGAAAATGGCAGCGGGAGCGCGAGGCGGGATCGCTGTGGAGTAACCGATATGGAGGCTGGAGGGAGTGAGTGTAGCAGTGGAGGTAGAGACAGGAAGGAGCAACTGTTATTACTGAAACTGGTGAGTTTTGTTCTTCTGTTTTATCGAGTTGTTTTGGGAGGTCATTTAGTTTCTGTTTGCCATGACTGCGTGTATTAAGTTTAGGGGTTGCATTTGGATCGAGTGCTCGTTTATGCCAGGCAATTTTGAGGGTTTCAGTTGGTACGTTTAGTGAGGAAAATAAGATGGTGGCTCAGAATGATTTGTAATTTTTTTTTTGGAGTTACTGAGATGCGGCTGGCTGGCACCTTTTGTGTTGGTAATGCTGAATTTTACAATGCTGTAAAGGTGCCAGTCACCCAATCAGGTGTCTTGATTTTGAAGTAACATTGCATAATTGATGTTTTTCTTAGAGTGGAACAATCAGCACCAAGGTCCCATGTTCCTGGCATGATGTGACAAAAGAAATACAGGATACAGACTACATTTGTTTAATCCAAGTCTGATATGACATCTTCAGTTACTCGTACCCTACCAACCAACAAAATTTCCAGAATCATTCACAACTAATAGCTGAGCAGTAGGCCGCAGTGGGACAATCATGAGCCTGTAGTACATGCTAGAATTTTTATCAGCTGTGATTTTTGGTTTCTACTTCTAATGTCCCCAATGGGTTAAGTACAGCAGACAGAAAGGACTGTATGAACAGAGCCCCTTGCGAAAAGCAGAACCGCTTACAACCAATTATAACATTTCTTACATATATTGCATTACATGCCGATGATGCCAGGAATGATCTAATGAGAGTCTAGCTTATGGCATGTCCATCTGAACTGTGGAGGTAATTATCCACTGTCATACCACCTCTCTTCAAGGCAGAGGTGTTCTATCCAGTTCTGCATCTGGGATTTATTTTTTGTACATTTTTTCAAATTTTGTTCCCAACCCCATACATCCCGGTGTTGTGCACACATGTGGAGGCTCATGCATGCAATGCACTATGGGATGCCCCACCCTACCAGTTACACTGTTACCACCTGTGCCTGCCTCTGGACCTCCATCTGGGAACGGCGGGACTGCGGATGGGTAACCCACCCCCCCAGGAGACGAGAGCCAGTGTTCGATCCTGCTCCAACCCACACACCCCCGTGCCAGCACCCCGATGACCATAGGTCATTCCTGAGTCCGGGTCACTGGCATAGCACAAGGTAAGGCATCCAGCATCTCAACCCTTAGCACCACCCAGCCGGCACCTGCATCTGAGATTTTGTAGTTCATCAAGTTGATGGGTGGGGCAAGGTGGGTGTGGGTGAACACATTTAGTGTTCTGTGTGTTAGTAAAACTATTTTTTTCTGTGTTCTCTTTATTTACAGACATATCACTATTAATGCAGCTGGGTGCTGATGCTGCAATGACAATCCACTGGGAGCCTTGCTTATGGCATGTCCCTCCTCCTCTCTAGGCATTCTCTATCCTCTGCCCTCCTAAACTACTTTGCAGTAAACTGTTCATGCTCCTGACCTCCTCTGCCCCAATCCTTCAGCCAACCCCCTCCCCCCTACTAGTACCTCCCCTCACTCCCCTCACATCCTGCATGGCCTGACTTGTGGTTTTAGATAACAGCTATTTATGTGGGCATATATTCCTACCAACCTCTGCACTAACCCCATACTTCACTTTTGCCTTGTCTCCCTGTCAAACGTAGTCCCTTAGTCAGTGACTGTCACCCATGTATTGCTATCACAATCCAGGTCTAAACCCTTATTCCTTGTTCTCCCTTTGCTTCCAAACCCTCTAAACCTTCCTACACTGTTTTCCCACTTCATGTACCCCCCTCTTAAACACAAGGCAGTTAAAGCCCCGTAAACAATGTGTAACTCTAACCCAATTTGTCTCCCCGCAAACTCCCTTCGCTTGGCTGTCACCTCTTCGGTGCTCTCACTAGTTGACTACGGCCTGCCTGTATATGGCGCAGCAGACCAGACAGCCCTTCACAAGGTTCGCCTAATGCTTAACAAAGCATGTAGACTTATTACCAGTGCCCATAGACTCACCCATACCTGTCAACTTTACTCCATGGCCACCCTACTCAACCCTCGATGAGCGCTCTTGTTCCTAACTTGTTGGTTACTTACAAAGCCCCTCCATGGTCTATCCCCACCAGGCTTCTGCTAACTCTATTCACCAATCCAACCCCACCGTTCGCACCCGGCCCAGCAAAACTGCCCTGGTCATCCCAAGCATCAGACCACCCAGGGCCAAAGGGCTTTCTCCCTCATAGAGCCCCTCCTGGTACAATTCCTCCCTGCTGGCATCACTGATGCTCCCTCACTTGCTAGCTTCAAATACTGCCTAAAAAATCACTTGCTCACTTCACACTCCTGCCACTGCCCCTGACCCCCCCATCCCCACCTCCGTGATGATAAGAGAATGGATACAAAAATAAATAAATAAATAAAAATTGGGGACTGCATTCCTATTTCGTTTAGCTGATAATGGTGTTATGACACTCATCACCTGTAATGTGACTGTGCCTATTGTTAAACTGTGTTGCTGACTGTCTCGCTTTGCCTGCAACTTGCCTTTGCCTTATTACTGTACTGTATTTCTGATTGTTTCATGTATGTATGTTCTGTCTTCCTTATGACGAGGTACCTTTGTAAATGAGCCTCTGGCTCAAAGGTTTTAAACTGATGTTAAAATAAATAAATAAAACAAATAAATAAATAAATTTAATGTAATAAATGTTAGTAATGGAAGTATGTAATCAGTTGTATAATGTTACTCCCTAGTCATGTCTCCAATGTGTAACTCAATGATATGTATTATATTATGTACTCACTGATCTCCTCTGTACCCCCAGGGTTGCACCGTGAGACGAGCATCTTGTTGCTCGGTGTGCCTTTCCTGGTGAAACATTTCAATAAATAAATAAAATAAATAAATGTCCATCTGAAGCATGAAGGTAAGTAGCCAGTTTCTTACAACTTCTTTTCAAGGGAGAAGTGTTCTATCCAGGTCTGCATCTTGGATTTAATAGTATAGTTAGGTTGATGGGTGGGGCAGGGCAGATGTGGGTGAATGCATTTAGTGTTCTGTGTGTTTATAAAACAATTTTTTTCTGTGTTCTCTCTATTTACAGGCATATCACTATTGATGCTGCTGCATGCTGATGCTGCCATGAAGTTATTTATTTTTATTTCTCAGGAATCAACATTGAACTGCTGCTCCCTATGATGCTGCTGGTCTGCCCACCTGCACATGCACCACAACTGCTGTTGCTGCTACACCAAAGAACAACACAAGGAAGGACTACTAGCCACTTTGCTGCTGCTGGTCCACCCACCTATATATCCTCCACAACTGTTGTTGCTGCTGCACCAAAGAAAAACACAAGGAAGAACTATTAGCCACTCTGCTGCTGCTGGTCCACCCACCTGTGTGTCCACCACAAGTGCTGTTGCTGCTGCAACAAAGCACAACACAAGGAAGAACTACTAGCCACTGTGCTGCTGCTGGTCCACCCACCTCTGCATCCACTGGAACAGCTATTGCTGCTGAACCAAAGAACAACACATGGAAGAACTACTAGCCACTCTGTATCTGCTGGCCCACCCACTGGTGTGCCCACCACAACTGGTGTTGCAGCTGCTGCCCTGCACCACAGAACAAAACAAGAAGGAACTACTAGCCAATCTGCTGCTGCTGGTCTGTAAGCCTCTGCCTTCACCCTAAATGGTGGTGCTGATTCACTAAAGAAAACACAAGAAAGAACTACTAGCCACTCTTCTACTGCTGTGGGTACACCCACCTGTGACTCCACCACAATCAATGTTGCAACTGCACCAAAGAACCATCTGATAAAAATAGGAAGACCCGAAAGAATTTTACTACCCTTCTTGCTTGTCCTGTATCTGTCCTGAGTCAGTGACACATTTTGTGTTATTTCATAAGGTACAAAATGTGCAAGGTAAACAGTCAGTCTCTGCAATAAAGCAGTGCAAAACCCTTTATGTGTCACTTAAATGAGCTGTTTCACCTTGTTATCTTCCATGTTACCTAATTCACTCATCCCCATAAAGTTCATGTGACTTGCAGGCTCCAGTACAGTATTCATAACTGGATGCTGCTTAGCCCCCCATCCCCAAAAGAATAATGAGAAAAAATAAAAATAAAAAAAGTGCAGATGTCATTATTTGTACTTTACTGTGTGTTCATCTCTCTTTTTGCAACTTTTGCTATGAGTAGTAGTAGAAATCTTTATTGATCATCCATATACAGTATTACAAGGACATTACAATTTCGCACAAAAATAAATAACAACTTAAAAACCACTATCTTAAAGTGCAGTCAAGTACAGTGCAATAGAACAAGAAGAACATACAACAATTAAAAGACAATCCAGAATAGAGCCTCCATGAGATATCTCAGGTGATCTTAATTTTGTTATCCTCTAGTGATTTCTTTTTATGTTTGATGACACTAGCAAGAAATGTCGCTATCCTTTCCACCTCAGTTTCCGTCTTAGGGTTCAATAAGATGAAAGTCATATCATAATTAAAATCAGCATATTTTATAAAGAAATCCTTCAAAAACAGAGTTCTAGGAGCATTATACAGAGGACATATAGAAACAATGGGATCAATAGTCTCCCTATGTCCTCGGGAGCATGGGCATTGATCTGGCTGATCTCCTCTGTGTCTATTAAAGTAGATATATTTGAAATTTATCATGTTGAATCTGGTCCTTGTTATCATTTTCTTTTGTAATATGGCTTAACAGGTAACAGTAAGCAATCTTCTAACCCATGAACTGATTTATTATATGCGAGCCATGGTGATTGTTTTTGATTCTGAAGTAGGGATAGATCCTTTTTTTGAGCAGACCACACTAGTTTCTTTCTAACAGTTGTTTTAAATAAAGGTGAAATAAGTATGACCTTATTGAAATCATTCCAAAAGTGAAGAGAATCAACACTCTTAAGAATATTCAGGAGTTGTTCTAGTCAAGAAGTGAAGATACCTCTACTGAACCAATTCACTTTTTCCTGAAAGCATTCTTTAGGTAAGGTATTAGCTGGATTGTTGATTAGTTGAAGCCAATAAGAAACAATCCTTAGTTGTATGATACAACTGAGATTTATTCTTCCCAGTTCAGTCCTAACAATAGCCAAGGAAGTAGAAAAAGGCATCTGTAATAGTGCTTTATAGTTGTATAGTAATGGGGGTTCACATCTGGGGTATGACTGAAGACCCCAGACTTCTGCTCCATATAGGAGAGTTGAGTTCAGTTTTGCTTCACCAGCCCCTATGACAAGGATAATCAGTGTCAGTGGCTCAGTAGGTAGCACACTGGCCTCTGAGGCTGGGAGATCAGAGGGCTGTGGGTTCAGTTCCCACATCTGGCACTTGGGTTAATATCCCAGTACTGACACCGTAGTGCAGCATGAGAGGGGTGCTGCAATTCTGAGGTGCCATCTTTCAGATGAGATGTTAAACTGAGGTCCCACCTGCCTGGACTGGTGGTAGTTCAGGTGGATGTTAAAAATTCCATGGCACTTATCAAAAAGAGTAAGGAAATTTCCCTGGTCTCCTGGCCAAATTTCCTTCATTCACTAAAAATACCACCAACAGCTTAATCTGGTTCAAGATCAGTTGGCATTCATCTGTATCCCCATCCACTGGGTTGTGCCTGAAAATAGGTAGGATTTGTCTAGTGCACTTACCCGATCAACAAAAACTAAATAAATAAAATAATAGTATTTCCTCCAAAATTATAGTTGAAACATATGAGGGCCTTGGCAATGTGTTTTGCTCTAGCTCTAGGATCTGCAGCTTATCTGTTAGGTAGGAAAATGGGCAGACTAGGTGGGCCAAGTGGTCCTTATCTGCCATCAAATTCTATGTTTCTATGTATTGGTTCTGCCTACCATTGGAAGAGAACCTAAAGCCCAAGTGCACATACTCCTTCACTACTTCTATAGTATTCTCATATAGTTTGATATGACAGTCCAATTTAGAGTGACCAGAAATCATAACTTTTGTTTTTGTGAAATTTATCTTCAAATCCAATTTGTCACATTTAGATATAATTTGGTTGAGTTGGGTTTGGAGCCCTTTGTTGGTTAATGAAAATAGAACAAGATTATCAGCATATGTTAAAATATGTAAAGATGTATTTAAAATTTTAGGGACATTAAAACATTCTATATTCTGAGATCTCAAAAGAAAATCAATATAGATATTGAATATGGTAGGCACAAGTGGGCAACCTTGTTGAACACCTTTTTCAGAGGGAAAAATTTCAGATATATTACCTTATACAGTATAATAGTATATCTTACAGCAGTGGAAGTATTAGAGTATAGTAGTATTATCGGGGCTAGTATATTAGCTGGTATACTGCGATCATATAGGCTATACCATAGAGCGTTTCTGCTGACAGAATCAAAAACCTGAGAAATATCTATAAAAAAGAGCAAATGATTTCAATTTTCTGATATGCACATATTTTTCAACAAGGTGTGTAAAGCAGAAGAGGTTATCAGTAGTAAAATAGGTATGTCTAAATCTGGCTTGGAATTTTGAGAGTGGAACATTATCCTCAAGCCAGATGTGTAATTTGACCAGTAAAATTTTAGTAAATATCTTATAGCTGATATCAAGTAAACTAATTGGCCAGAAATTTGCAGGATCACAATAGGGGCCTTTCTTATGAATAGGCAAGATGATATTTCTTGTCAAAGAAGCTGGAATGAAACTGTGTGCAAGGCATAAATTGAAAAAAGCAGTTACTATAGGAGCCCATAACATGAGATGTTGTTTGTATAACACACCCAGAATCTGATCAGGACCAGGGGCTTTTTGGGATGTAAAAAGTTTTATTGCCTCTTCCACTTCTAATTGGAAAAATCTAAGGGGAATATATTTAACTTTTTGTAAGATGTTATATACTGGGTTTAAAGTTTTTGAGGCTTCATCTTTATTGAAGATATTCTTAAAATGGTAAACCCATTTTTCCTTGAAGATGTATATGGGATGGGATTCTGAGTGCTCACAGGTTCCCTCTGCTACTAACCTCCAGAGTTGTTTTGAATGACCTCATACATTGTTAACCATCTCTTGTGTCTGTATTCCTGCTTTTTAAAATTTGTACATTTTTTATAATTTAATCTGGTTGATTTAAGCAAAGAGAAATTATATTTTGTTGGTGTTCTCTTTACTTTCCGTATTAAGCTTCTTAGCTCTTTTTGGCTCTTCTGCATTCATCATCAAACCAAGTTTTTATCAGTTTCTGATTACAGTGCACGGTATAAATTCTGGATTTTATATTCACAGAAAGTTGAGTAAGTCAGTTATCCATCTGGTGTACAGTTAAGGGGGCCATGATAGTATCATTAAATTCAGTGGATGCATCAGAAACTATCTAGTCAAGGATGTTCCAGGTGTTATTATTGAGAACTAGTTTATTTTTCCCTTGTAAGTTCATGGGAACAAGTGGGCAATGCAACTCTTCCCTCATGGGATTTAAGTCAGTAGGAGAGAATAATAGACACAGAGAAGTGTGGTCACTCTCAGGTCTCATTTTTATGTACAAAGATTTAAATAGCTTATAATTTTCAGGGATACATAGACAATAGTTAATAATACTTTGACCTCTGGTAGAAAAATAAGTGGAATTACCTGAGTCATCACCATGTAGTCTGCTATTTAATATTAATAAATAGTTTTGCTCAATGAACTAGATAAAGCATTTTCCTTTGGTGCTCTTTTCATTGTCAGTACTATTCTATTCATAAGGCTACCTAAATAGATTTTGTATTGCAGACACTCAATATTATCATAATTGTCAATTCTTGAGTTAACATCACCAGCAATAAACACATTTCCAGCCAGGAATCTAGTTTGAATAGCCTCTATATCAGCATTAAGTTCAGCCCATAAGTTATTACTGAACTCTTGGTAAGTTTTAATGGGAATTTACACATTAACTAGAATCAAAATAAGCTCGTCTCACTTACAGTAATAGCACCGATAATATAACTGGATTTCAAAATCTAGAAGTTGAAGAATTTTAATCAGGGTCCAGTTTTAATATATATAGTCAAGCCACCCTTCACTCTCCCTGTCTTGTTCCATTTTATTGCTGGAGACCAGATATTTTCAAAACCATTTATATTAAGGGACTGCAAAGCCCAAGTTTCTTGAAATATTAATAGATTATGACTTACAGATGAGAGTTTTCCAGTCTGGGTCAGGTATTTTAGAACTTAAACCAGCAACATTCCAAGAAATAATGTTAGAAGATAGACACTCACTAATCACTTCTGTGTCACAACTTGAATCATTCATGGAGTTTACTAGTCACTCTTTCCTATAGTTCTCATGTATTTCTGACCAATCAGTAATAAAAATGTTAGCTTGATCCAATTTGTGTGCTTTTTTAAGACCTCTGTTGTGATGAGGTCTGAGGAAAATTAAATATTGATCTGGTGCCAGTGTCTCAGTGCCCTGTGGACAAAAATATTATCATGTTTCTGAATGGCTAACCCAAGGTGCAGTTCAATATGGGGACTATGAGTTTTATTAAAGTTTCTGAGTTCTCCATCAACATATTTTCTATACCAAAGATGGAGAGAGTTTTCTGCATATTAGCAGGGAAGGTCAATTGCTATGAAACATTCTAATGTAATTGGGATAGGGTGACATAGAATTCACTATAAGTTAACACCCTATTTACTTCCACCTGAGATTGTGCATAGTCCCTAATAGTGGGTCATCTTACAGGGGTCATTAACTCAAGTCCTAAATTGGCTAATCCCTCCTGCTTAGTCCAGACCGTTTTAGCAAAAACTCATGTCCTGAACCATGATGTACACAGGAGATGAAAAATCAGTTTTATCTCCATAAATTAATTTAGTAGCATTTCTGACATAATTTAGTCCACATTTCACCTCCAGGAGATGATAAATTAACTTGGTAAGAGTGGAACGGGGCTCATAGGATTTTTCATACATCCCAGTGATTTTAAGTACCACTTCCTGCCCTAATATTGTAATATTCTTGGGAAGTTGATCAATGTATTTTCAGTAATTTGTTGAGATTGGAGAGTATTAGAGTTTGTAAATGTAGGAGCTGTATCCTTATCCTGGAAATTACATGATTCCATTTCCTTGACTGCCCAGGTTTTGTTGTTAATGCGAGGCATTGTAGATGAAGCAATTGATTTTGGGATTTCCAAATTTTTGTTTCTATCAATCACACTTTGATTCTGTGCATCTTTGTTATTATTTATAATGATATTCAGAATTAATGCACAGTTTGCATGATTATCAGAAAGTGAAGCAGTGTTCTTAGTAGCTTTCCTCTCATTACACTCAAGTCCTTTCTTGGATTTTGTTTTATTGTTCTTGGCTTTATGCTTAGCTCTTTTTTGTTTAATATTTCTAAATTTGTTTTTCCTTGCCGGAGAATCTGGGATATTAATTGAGGAAAAAGACATATGTCTTAGTTTAGCAACTTGCAAATTTTTGTAGACATCATTTATTTCTGAAATAGAAAGTGCCTGTTCATTTACTACTGGTGACAAATGCTACACTTTGTGTCTCAAATCACTAATAGCTTCTAGAAGCACTATATTAGACATTACGGGATGGGCTAGCCCTTTATTGTATATTTATAAAAGTAATCAGGGCACTGGGCAAGGACAATTTCATCCAAAGTGATTTTTTCAACTTCTTTATTTAATCTCTTAAAGACTAAATTAGGAGATCCTGCAAATATAGATGTGTTAGGATCATCCTCAGTCAGTGGACCTTGTTGTTCCAAGAGTGAATCACAGTCCAATGGACTGAACAATTCTCAGTTAGTAACTTGAGTAACATGGGTAGCAGTACCATTGTGGGAATGTTGTGAGTTATCTTGAATAACTCAGTCAATGAGGATCAGCTGTTGAGGAGAAGCACCCCCATGTGATTCAGACTTGGGTTGATTACTAACTGAGGCAATTGGTGGGAAGAAATATGCTATCTTTCCTTTGTTAGACATAGATCTAGTAGGCAAGTTATTTCTGGTTTTGAATTTATTTTTGTTTCTATTTTTGTTTATGCTATCAACCGCTAAAATGTTAGCATTTAAAGCCACCTCAGCCTTAGATGAAATGAGGCTTTGATGGCTATTATTTAGTCCATTTTTAGTTAATCTAGAAGCTGTCTTGGAGTAGGAAATATTAGTAAGAAAAATATTCTCTTTTGTAAACTGTTTTTTGTGAGAGAATCTCAGGTTGGGGTAGTGTAATGTCCCCTTTCCTATGAGAATCGCATAGGCCAGGGACTGAATTAGCATTACCAGTAGGAGCCTCACTAGATATAGTTTGAGTTCCCTGCTTTTTAAACATTTCTGCATAAGAGGCAGTTTTACTGTTCTCCAATGGTGTAGAAGAGATAACGGTCAATAGTCAAGTTCTCTGTAAAAATACAATTATTATTCCTTTTACAGTACATTTGGTAGTGGAACTCTTAAGCTCTTTACCACTCCTTGTAAACATCATGCCAACTAAATATGATTATATGAAGCAAACTAAAAAGGAGGGGGCTAAGTGTATGAGATTAATAAATACTAAAGAGTGCTAAGGACTCAGAAATGTATGACCCTCAAACACCCAATAGATAGAACCACTAATCATAGACCTATTTATGGTCCTTAGATATCAATTAGAACTAATTAGTGCAAGCTAATTAATACAAATATCCTCTCATGTACTTTTGTAAAATGTAAATTGATTGTAAATAGCAACCAAAATATATATGTAAAACAAGTTATACTTCCACACTTTTTCCACAAAGTCTGCAATTAAATCAGCTGAATAAGCTTGTACTGCTCATAAAATAGTACAAAATATTGGTACAAAGTCAGTATAAGGTTCAGCAGTCCACAAGTTATCAGAGCCTCAAGCGTAGATAAAGATCTTACAATTTCTTCATGCAGTTCGATTTCTGGTATGAGGCCTGAGATTGCTATGTTCAAATATTTGTGTTCACCTCTGTAGGTTCAAAAAGGTCCATTGGATTGATTATGCAAGGGACAAAAGCCAGGGACAATGTTTTAATGCAACTCCGTCAGTCTTCCAGGTCTCTGGGTCCTCCCAGGCCTTCCAAAGATGGATGATCCTGACCTAATATGATGTGCTGCTGTAGAAGGACCTTCTGGCAGTATTCAAGAAAGAAAGCTGTCCTCTTATCAACAGGCACCAAGGACCTTAAATAAAAAATAAATGAGTGGAGATATACAATAAAAAAGTAAAAAACAAAGTGATTTCAACTACAACTACAATTACAAGATACAAAAAATAAAAAATCCTAAAAAGCTTGGCTCCCAAAAATATAATATAAATGACTTATAATTAGATCAAAGATGGTTACTTACATCTTCGGGATTAGAAGTAAGGGTTCAGTGAAAAAATAAGCCGGCAGATATCTATTTGCCATTACCTCAGAGGGGCCATACTTTAACACAATAAAGCACAGTTCGAGAGCATCAACCCAAGGTGACCAGCCAATACTAAAAAGTTAAGGCAAAAAAAAAAAACAGCAGGAATCAGATTGAATTCATAACTGAACTTTATAAATAAAAAGAAAGCGTAGTGGCAGCAAAAGCCCTGTTGGCTCTGAGAGATCGAAGATGGCAGATCTGAGGGCAAGAACGCCACACCTGCATTCATAGGATGAGGAGTCACCTGATAAAAATTGAAAATAAAGTAATTAACATAAAAGGGGAGCCACCACAAAAGCAAATATGGGCTGGTCCACCAAGTATGTGGAAAACAATGCTAGGGGGATCTAAAACAAAGAAATGATCAACCTCCACTTAGGTAGCACAAAAGTGCAGATTAGAGTAAAAAATAGCATATACTGGCGCATAAAAAGTTATTTGTTGCTAGTGAAAAGTGAGAGGAAAATAAAATAAAAAGAATTTTAAAAATTAGGTAAACAAACAAGCACTGCCCTGACTGAAGATATGCTCCATTTCCAGGTGCTATTCAGTCGAAGTCCCACTTCAAAGAGTTGTAGGGTTGAGGAGCAGAAAAATAATTTGTAGGAGGTAGAAATTTCTTTCTAAATAAGATGTTCTTCATTTCAGAAGCCACATCACAGTGGCTGCTTTTTCCTGCTTTTCAGCTCTCTGCAGAGCCTCCTGCTGCCAGGGACACCATTTGGTGGGGGCAGGGGGCAGTTGCCCCGACTGCATTGCAACCAAGGTAGTATTTAGCCAGAGTAGTGTTTTTTTTTCTGCTGTTGTCCCTCTGTGTTTTTTTTTCTGCTGCCCCTCCTTGCAGCTGGCAGCCAGTATCTATTTTTTTAAAATAAAAGTGCTGCCTGCCCACGCTCGAGTCAGCACTGAAGTCTGAAGGCACTCATTACACACACACTACCACAGCAAGCAGCAACAACAGTCATGTCCTTCCTGCCAAAAAACTCCAAGTCCCAATGAGCGCAGCACTAAGCAGGACATGGGGTTACTGCGATTGGCAAGGAAGGTGAGCAGTGGTGGCACTAGTCATGACGTGGTGGACCTGGCGACATCACTAACTTGTGAGTAGAAGAAGTCTGCCTAGACTGCCTGACATGCCAGATTGCCGTTAAGTTCGAGCAGGTTGGTTTCGGAGGTGGAAAACAGTGAAGGGACACAGTTGCACGGCCCGGCAGCGTCTCAGACAGGAGTGAAGAAGAGTTTCACGTGGCAGATATGAGACACACAAAGGACTTATCTCGATGGGTTTGTTTATTTTGATTGGTCAGGGTGGGCAGATGGCCTGGGGCCCGTAGAAAGTGCAGACAGAGAGGAGGAGTGGAGGAGAGAGTCTGATGGAGCACTGCAAGCTGTGAGCCTGTGCTGAGAGGAGAGTGAGAGTGGACTTGGAGAGAGGAGCATGAGGAAGGGAACAATGAAATGACTTGAGTCAGCAGCAGCACTGTCATCACATGAGGGAGGAAGAAGAGCAAGAGATAGAAGCAGGTTTTTCAGTGGATGGGGTAACTGGCATTGGCACAAAATAAAGGGGTGGGATCAGGAGGGGTCCCCACATTTCTGCCTCTGCAATGTTTTTTTTTCAGTGTTGTAAAACCAACTACCAGTGACAAGCAAGTGTTCACCCTTGTTAGCCACCCCACCCCCAGGTCCCACCAGATCAACTCACTACGTTTAGGAGAAAACATTACATTTTTTCTCATTCAACGCAGCATAAATGTCCTCATCCTCTCGTTCCCACCCACTGCCTGTTCTGAATGTCCAGACCAATGAGCTCATTTAAGGGAAAAATATAATTTTAGGTAGCTTAGACTCCCCCCCCTTAGAACCACACCTGGGCCCTTGAGGAAAGGCACTCTGAATCAAGGCCCATTTCCAGGTGTTTGTGTACAAATTGGTGACTTGTATAGGCACCCTCAGCCAGGCTAGTTATCAGATGTGACCTAGGGAAAAGGGACAGGAACTTGCTTGAGACTGCAGCTTTCTGCCAAGTGGCTGGGGGAGGTGCAGAAAGTGGGGTTGGAACTAAGTGTTTGAATTAAAAATAAATAAATAAAATTATCTGTGCTTACAACTACATTGCCAAAGAAATGTTGCTTTTATTGTTGTATATGTGTGGCTTGGTGAGCTGGGAAGTGGGAGGAAGGCTGTAGAGGGATCCGAGGGTGGGAGTGGAACTCACTCCACTGGAGTCAGTGACTGGAATGCCAGACCATGTGGCAGCAGGAGACCAATAAGGGTTGTGAGCCTAAGGACTACAAAAAGGTCTGACTTGTAATCCAACTCTCTCGTGGGACTGCAGCTCGCTATCAAGTGGCTGGGGTGGTGCGCGAAGACGAGCTGGCACTAATTGTTTGTTTTTCTGTGCTTACAACCACATCACCAGAAAAATGTTGCTTTGATTGCTGTATTTGTGGGGTTTAGAAGTGAGAGAAGGGAGGAGGGCTGCAGTAGGAGGGACCTGAGGGTAGATGTGGATCTCAGTGCACCTGTGCCAGTGGCTGGAATGCCAGACCACACAGTGGCAGGAGACCAATAGGGCCTGAGCACTCCCTACTTAACAGCCAGAAGAGCAGGCAACCACTTGCATGAGTGATCCTGAAGCATGACTGCCATGAAGCAGGAGTATGGCATCTATGTATGTGGAGTCTGGAGCGTACACAGGGAGGACCGCAGGCCATGCTGATCAAAGGAGAGCAGGTGAGGCAAAGTGGAAGAGGGGAGAATTAGGTAGGGGTAGATAAGAGCAGCAGTTATCTAGGTTCAGTCTCAGCAGGAGTCAGGTAATAGCAGCTGCAGCTAGTCCCTATCTAGGGTAGACCTACAACTAACTTAGCAGTCATGGTACTTTGTAGAAGGGCCGTTACTTCTAGTGACTAGGGGCAGCAGCTAGTCTCTTACTAGGGTAGGCCTGTATCTAGCCTAGTGATGAGGTACTCTGTAGGGAGGCAGATATCCCTCAAGTACTGTAGGAGCAGATAGCAGTGTTATTAGTGGGTCTCAGCTAATCCCTATCCATGACTGGCTTGTGGGGGATTTGGCAGGAAGGAAATTAGTTAGTGGGCTTTTAATGCATACCTAGGGCCAACTATGCATTTAGGCAGCTAGACAGTGCACTCAGCAGCTAATGAGGAAGGAGGGAATTGTTACTTCTCAGCCATCCCCCTCTAGATCCTAATAGATTAAAGGGGAAATAAGGGGTGCAGCATTACAGTCACCCTAATCCAGGTCCTGAAAGCTTTGGAAAGGTAAGGAGGGCAGTTAAGTACAATAATAGGCAAGGACTAAAATGTTAATATGTGGAGAGGAGGTATGCAATTGGGGCTGGGTGAAGTGGGTAGAGTGATGGGGTGCAGGGGGTGTGGGTCAGCTGTATTTCTGGGAACTCTCTGAAAGGTGAAGGGATGTCTGGTTTGTAGAAATACTAGGCAGCTGAGGGCGGAGGTATGGAAACTGAGGCAGGAGACAGGTGCACTGGTTGGGGGATTTGTAGGGTAACAATGGGGGCAGAGGGGCTGCAGGCTTTAGAGGCAGGTAAGAGGGAGAGGGTGGGAGTGGAGCCAAGATGTGGAGGGGGCCAAGTGGGTGGTGGGGGGAACTGGACATTAAGTAGGTCCCATGGGTCCCTCTCCTCCACCAGGAGAGGAGGTCTGGTGGGGTAGGTGGGTGGATAACAGTAAGGAGGAAGGTAAGGCAGAAAGGGGGTTGGTCCTGCGGGAGTATCTCCAGGATTGCCAGTACAAAACAGATTCCTTCCACTGGACTCAGGGAGGAGGAGGAGGGGGAAGTGGTGTTATGGAAAAGGGCAATGGAAGGGGAAGGGTTTGAGGTGCTGGGGGGATGTCAGGGTAAGTAGGAAGAATGGGTTAGAAGAAGTGAGTGCAGGACAAAATGGTCATGGAAGGAATGGAGGGCAAGGTAGAATGAGAAGATAGGCAGGAGGGGGACAGAAGGGAAGGATGGGGTAAGGTTGGGAGAGTAGGAGGGAAAGATAGGGACCCCACCCACACTCAGTCCCTGGCCCCATCCCCACTCAGCACATGGCCCCGCCCCCACAGCTGCTCTGACTAGCGTTTGTTGCCCCCCTGTTGAAATCTGAAATGGAGCCCCTGCCTGCTGCACTCCAACAGAGGGGGCTGCATAGCCATCATGGCACTCCAAGCTCCTGCAGAGAACACATAACAACTGCAGCTGGAAACAATAGCTCCATGAACCAAGATTCACAAGTTGGCCTGGAAAGACAGCAGAGACCTCTAACTAGCTGGAGCATTTCTCCACAGTTAACAAAATGCAGGCAATGGTGGCATACCTGTTATAGATTAGAGTAGAATGTTCTGGCTGTCCTGCTACTTCTGCTCCTCCACAGCAGAATAGCATAACTTTTGCTATTAAAAATACATCAGTATTCGAAAGTTTACCAGTTGGCCACTGTTTAGGCCCCACTCCTCCCAAAAGGAAAAAATAAGAAATAACAACAAAATTAGAGCAGACATTGGTCCTTTACCATGTGGTCATCTCTCTCTTTCTGCAACTTTTGTCATGCAAAATGCATCAGTATTTATAAGTTTACTAGTTGGCCATTTGAAGTGGGTGAAAGTTGAAAATTCTGCTTCAGCTGAACTTTCATGAAAGTTCACCAACTTTCATGGAAATTTCTGAACTTCTGTTTTTGGTGGATTGGAAATGTTCTGAATGTGTTTGGTGAATTTTCATCCTTTTTGTCAGAATTTTCTAGCTGAACTGTGGAATATTTTCATAATTATTCCACAGTTCAGGTAGAAAAAAAACATTTGTCTGGTGTCTAGTGCCCCCCACACTGATCACCAGCCTGATGAAAAAATTCCCTGGTGTCTAGTGACCCCACCATTGATCCCTGATAAAGAAAAATCTTTCCCTGGTGTCTAGAAGACCCCCTTCCTATCCCCAATCCTTTAATATAAAAATATGGTAGTCCAACCATTAGTCTGACTCCATCCTCAATAACTCCATCTATTCCCTGCGGTCTAGTGGACCGCCATCCCTATGTCTGATCCCTTATAATATAAAAAAAATGGTAGAGTATCCATTTAGTCCATCCCATCCCAATATGTCCATTTATTCCCTGTTGTCTAGTGGATCCCCTCCCTATCTCTGATACCCCAAACAAAAGTGGAACTGAGTGCCTGGTGTCTAGTGGACCTCCCCACCCAGGTTGTTAAATTTCAGCCCCTCACGCACTCATGCCAGCAACCAGCACAGCTCTCTTCTTCAGGCATGTTGGCCGATTGAGCTGTCATCGAATGGGTGCATACTTGTACAAGTATGCACTCATTCATTGATAGCTCAGTCGGTGTCCAGCCATCGTGGAGAGATGTGGACTGTGTTGGTCACCGGCTTGGGTGAGAGGGGAGTGGGGTGTTGGGGCTCCACCTACCTGGGTGGGGGGTTGGGGTGTCTGTTAGACACCAGAGACTGAGTTCTACTTTTGTTTGGGGGATCAGAAATAGGGAGGGTAGTCTACTAGACACCAGAAAATGAATGAATTTATTGGGATGAGCTGGATTAAATGAAAGGACTACCATTTTTTTTTATTTATTAATAGGGATTGGACATAAGGAGTAGGGTACACTAGACACCATGAAATAGATGGACTTATTGGGGATGGGGTTGTACTGATGGATGGACTATCTTTTTTTGTATTATAAGGGATGGGGGATAGAGGGCAGGAATCTGCTAGACACCAGGTAAATATTTTGCTATCATCAGACCGGAAAATGGGGGAGGGGCACTAGACACCAGGCAAATGTGATTTTATTTTACAGTGGGCCAGCAACGATCAGTGGGGGGACCACTAGACACCAGGGAATTTTCACATCAGGCCAACCATTGGTGGGGTGGAACAGTGGACACCAGGGATTAAGATAATTTTTACATTGGACAGTGACCGGCAGGGGGGGACAACAAGACACCAGGAAAGCTTTAATCTTAATTGGGTCACTGTGCCTGCAAATGGAGGGAGGGGGCTGCCACTAGACATCAGGGAGATGGAAATGTTTAACTGTGAGTAAGAATTCCACAGTACTGATCCAATCGACAGCGATCAGTTCTGCAGAATTCTTTTCCCACAGTTTAATATTAAACTACAGTCCGTATATTTATTTTGCCATTCTAGGGCAGAATTTCTACAAAAGTTGTGAAAATTATTTCTGAACTTTAGCAGAAGTGAAAGTCCACCTTTTGCTCAAATTCCATTGGTGGAATTTTTTTTTTTTTACACATCTCTATTGGCCACTGTTGGACAGCATCCCTTGACAGTGCATTGTTAAATCAGTGTCCAGTTGTAGATGCTGGAGAAAAGGAATGATTGTTTAGCCAATCAGAATTTTGAATGTGGGCCTGTCATGCATCACAGACAGCATGGACATTGTGCTTGTACAGATGACCTGAATTAACATGAAATGACAGTATTGCAGTAATCAACTGAAACGCTACCAAATAAACACATGGTTTGTGACCACAGAACGTAACTACAGCTAACCTAGCCATTGCAAATAATTCCCTTAAGCAACATTAAATACAGCTGCATCGACTGCTGCTCATCACCTATTCTCTTATCTACAGTAGTTCTATATTATGGACCATGTTATGCTCCTATCCATTCACTGCACTGGCTTCTATTTTCTTAACAAATCCATCCTGTCACTCACAGCCACTCTGGTCAATCACATCCACCTCTACTACCCAGTAGGCTTCCATCCGAAGACCTCCCCCCATGGGTCCCTCCCTGTAAGAGTGCAGACTGTCTGGCCACACTGTTATACTCTTCCCCTGATGACTCAGTCCAATTGTATGTTTTCCCTGTACTCGTGAGAAAGACCAGGATCATTACCTCAGTCATCCTCCATCACAACAAACTTTGAAAGAGTTTGGATTGTTAAAGGAAATAGATGCAAAATTATCTAGTCACACAGTATGTTGATTGACTAGCCATTATCAACCTTCATACACACTGTAAGAAACTCATAATTCCCAAGTGTATGTTAACATTCTCAAGTTTTACATGAAAATGGGGAAAGATATCAACAAGGAGGTGAAAATCTTAACAACTATGTACAAAGAACAGAACAATAAAACATAATGGAAACAACTTTGAGCTGTGGAGCATGACTTGCTATGACCAGTACCATAACAGCATCCAACACTCACTTTTGGGCCACATGGTGCCCCCCCCACCCCCAACAGCAGCCATCTTCTTTTTTCCCACCCTCCTTCAACACTGGGCATATCACGGGCCTGCTAAGGCATCCATTAAACTTTGCTGGCCTACCAGCATCTTTTCAATATTTTTTTTTTGCTGCCATGCAAGTCCTTCTGAACTTTAGCCACCCTGGCTTTCAGTGCCACTAGTGCCTGATCTTCCTACACATGTGCAGAACTGCCCTCCAGTGCCATGGAGGCACAATCAGGACCAGTGGCACCACCCTGTGCTGCCTGGTCTTCCTGTTGTACAATTCAGCACCTTTCTTGTTGTGGCCATACCAGCTGGTTGCTCGCTCTTTTTGTCCTCTTCTGTTTTGGGGTAGACAGCTGTGTCTCTATCAGATCTGCAAGGAAAGAAATAAGTAATGTTCATCAAATTACATTTAAAAATGTCAGTGTCATCTTTAACACTTTTAGTATTCTCTCCAGTGTAGCAGTACTGTACTGAATGCCATTCTGCTGAGCCTGAGATATGGTTCAGACACGTGCTTAGCCTTCTTGCTCCCAGTCCCTGCTGTACGTTTACTGTACCAACACTGATGACCCCTGGATAATGTGGAGCCCATTCCATGACAGCTCTGGTTTAAACAATAACTATCATAATCTGAATCCCTCCCCTCATACTCATGCCCCCCGACTAGGTTTTTCACAAAACAAAACTTTATTTTAAATGTTTTTACTTACTTGAATTTCTTATTGTATACTCTAGAATTAGGCAACATGGTGGATGCTGCTTGGTGCCATATGAAAATGCGGTGCTGCACTGCTCGCTGCAACTGACTACCTTCTTTAACAAATCATGGGAGGATGGGGTGGTACCTGAGGACTGGCGGAGAGCAGATGTTATTCCACTGCACAAAAGTGGGAGCAGGGCAGAGGCAGAAAACTACAGACCTGTTAGTTTGACCTCAGTGATAAGGAAAATGATGGAATCACTTCTGAAGGAAAGAATCGTTGAGTACCTAGAGACCAGAGGGGTACAGGACCCAAGGCAGCATGGATTCACAGCAGGAAGGTCATGTCAGATGAATCTATTAGATTTCTTTGACTGGGTGACCAAAGTAGTAGATCAGGGAGGGACTGTGGACATGGCTTACCTAGACTTTAGTAAGGCATTTGACACAGTCCCCCACAAACGATTAATATACAAGTTAGCTAGCCTTGGAGTGGGTCCCAAGATGGTAGCATGAGTAAAAAACTAGCTGGAGAACAGGACACAGAGGGTAATAGTAAACGGAGTCCACCCTGAAGAAAGGGGTAATAGTGGGGTACTGCAGGGTTCAGTTATAGGACCGGTCCTCTTCAATGTCTTTATAAGTGACATTACAGAGGGATTGGAAGGAAAAGCATGTCTTTTTTGCAGATGACATATAGATCTGCAACAGGGTTTATACACAAGGTGGGGTGGAAAGGATGAGAAGGGACTTAGCAAGACTGGAGGCATGGTCAAACGTATGGCAGCTTAGATTCAATACAAAGAAGTGCAAAGTAATGTTCCTGGGAAACAAAAGCCCAAGGGAAGAGTACATAATGGGAGGAGAGATACTAACAACAACAAAAACCGAAATGGGCCTTGGGGTAGTCATATCAGATGACCTAAAGGTGGGCAAGTAATGTGAGAGTGCATTGAAGAGGGCTGAGGGGATACTGGGATGCATAGGGAGAGGCATCACCAGTAGAAACAGGAAGTTGTTATCCGTCTGTACAGACAGCTGGTGAGACCCCATCTGGAGTACTGTGTACAGTTCTGGAGACCCAGTCTCTGCAAGGACATAGACAGGATGGCGGCAGTCAAGTGGAGGAAAACTTAAATGGTGCAGGGTCTGCACCAGAAGACATATGAAGAGAGACTTAAGGAGCTTAATTTGTGTACCCTCATGGAAAGGAGGGATGGGGGAACATGATAGAAACTTTCAAGTACCTCAAGGGAATCAACAAAGTTCAAGAGGGTAGCATCTTTCAGAAAAAGAGGTGTGCAAGAACAAGGGGGCACAATTTGAAGATAGAAGGGGGATGGCTCAGAGGTAATGTGAGGAAGTATTTTTCTATGGAGAGGGTTGTGGAAGCATGGCGCAGCCTTCCTGAGGAGGTTGTGGAGTCAAAAACAGTGGGAGAATTCAAGAATTCATGGGACAGACTTAAGGGACTTTTAGGGGGTTGGGGTAGGAGGAAGTCTGTTGGTTAACTAGGATCTGCAGCTTATCTATTAGGTAGGGAAATGGGCAGACTGGGTGGGCCAACTGGTCCTTATCTGCCATCAAATTCTATGTTTCTATGTTTCTACAATACAATACAATCAAGGGGTGCAGCAATGCAGTTTCAGATGAAATGGCAGCACACAGCATCAGCCATTTCCCTAATCTGGGAGTCTGCAGTAAGAAATTCAAGTAAGTTAAAACACTTAAAAGAAATATTTTGGCTTGCGAAAAGCCTAATTGGGGGTAAGGCTTTGTGTGTATGTGTGTGTGTGGTGTGTGTGTGTGGGGGGTCAGATTATGATAGTTTTACTTTAAGAAGCCAATTTGTTTTTCATCGCATTTTCTGATGTTCCCTCTACACCTACACCACTGCATCAGTATGGTGACAATGCACAGAATCCATTATAATGAGCCCCCACCAAAGGTTACATTCATGTGCCCTTGTTTTGCCACAACCCTTCCAGCTATGTGTTTACTCTCACTTTAGCATGTTTTTACCTTTCTGCTATGTGGATTGGTCTGTCATGTGCACATTGCCCAGAGTCTGAACCTTGCATTGCAGTCTAAGGTGCCTACCACTGCCTGCTGAGTAAGTACCCTTATAATGAACTGAAGCAACCATCAAGATCTGACAATTGTGCAATGTTGTAAACAGCGGTTGACTCATCTGTACTGTACAATACAAGTTACTCAGCCTGTCTGTATGTGTTGTCAGGTGAGGACTGCATACCTGGATACAGTGTTGTAGTTAAGTGATGTTTGTAGTCCCTCCGCACTGGTACTACATTGAGAGATTAGTAGTATAGTACCTCATGATGTTGTACAAATGCCTGCTGACAGGTATGCTTGCTATTAAACATTTCTTGTAGTACTTCCACATTGTTTCCCAAGAAATCATGCCTCAGCCAACAAAATAGAAAAAGAGTACCATCCATGCAGTCAGAGGGAGGCCTGCCATGTGTTTTCTAACATACCTGGTACCCAGTATCGTCTCCCCCACACCCAGCAAATGTCGAGTGACACTGTTAAACAGATCATCTGTTAATCACACAAGGGGATTTGGAAAAGAATGCTATATCATATTGTGACCTGTGGCATGGAGGAGAGAAAATAAAACCTTTGAGGAGGAAATCTTTAGGGATCCTATGCCTAGGTCATTTTCCCTCCAGACTTGGGATCTTTTCAGTTAGTGACAGCTCAGCTGCTGCAATTCGAAAACTCAGTCGGGGGGGGGGATTCCAATTTGGAGGAAGGCTCTCGCACTATCCCTCTAAAAGGAACCCTGTGAAAGGTTGCAAGTGAACTCTACAACACAGTTCCTCAAAGGCTGGAAGAGGAGAGCGATGACTGCTGAGGCACTCAGCAGGCTTACTGCTCTAAAAACAAACCAAGTGAACCAGAGGCAGTCATGGGGAGAAGAGCGTAAAAGGTGCCTTAGGCAGCTTGTGCTGCAGCTAAAGGATAGCAATATATTCTCCCTTCACAGCTTAGTCAAAATTCAACATCAAGATGCTGTGCATTGACCTTCAGACCTAGCAGCTAATGCTTCACCTGGAGTGAGGACATTCCCATTAAGGGCCAGGAAGGAAGGACCCCACATCAGGCATCACATGCTCAGGATGTGGACCAGGGTGCAGAGCGAGACTGTCGGCTGCAAGTGAGCTAGAGCCAAATTGATGGGCATGGTAGGCTAATCTCATGTAGCAATGAAGCAGGCCACACAAGGTAATGGAGAGAATATCAGGTACTAAGCAGAAAAAGAAACACAGCAGGTAAAGTCCAGGCAGCAATAAGCATGGTAAGTGTGTGAAATAATGGAAGCGTTGAGTGTTGGAGACCATACCTAGGTCAGACATGTTTTAAAGGTTCAGCACAAGGGAACCTGGTCCTTTAGCAGTGCAAGGCTAACCAACCAGTCCATCAGTGAGTGCCAAATAAAGGTGACAAGATTCAGAGGAGTTTAGTGGGAGAGGCAGTAGCCAAACATAAGGTAATTACTCAAAAACAGTGGAGGAATTCAAGAATGCATGGGACAGACAAAAGGCAATTCTGGTTGGGGGTAGGAAGAAGTAGGCTGTTGGTTAACTAAGATCTACAGCTTATCAAATAGGTAAGGAAATGGGCAGACTTGTTGGGCCAAGTGGCCCTTATATGCCATCAAAGTCTATGTTTCTATTTTTCTATTAGGCCACATGGGGCCATGGCTCTTCAACAAATCCCCTAGTCCCCTGCCCTGGGAAAAACAAGAAAGCAGAGGGGAAGGACCATGACCCATATGCAGATTTTAAAACTAGTTTATAGAAACAGCAGTAGCCACGCTGACCTCCAGAATATAATAAAGCAGGGTGCAAAAGTAATTGAGCAGCATCCTGCAGCAATTAACTATAGTTTGTAGGGGCAACAATCCAAGGGTGTAGCCAGGAATTTTAAACTTGTACTCAAAACTGATGCACTGTTGCCCCTGTTACGTAAACATAAACCATAATATGCACTGCCATACCACACCATTGCCCCCCCCCCGCTAGCCATGTCTGAGTTCAAGTAATCAGTTTCCTCCTGTAATCCTCCTTCCTTTGTTTTTCTGCCTGCCTGGTAAGTTGCTCTTGTGTGTGTGTGTTTGGCTGGTGGCATCAGTGCCCCATAGCAAACAACAAAACCAAAATGGTTCAGTACGACACAGACACAATGTGACTCACAATGTCCTTGCTTTCCTCTTTTTGTTGCTCCTGCCTGATTTTTTTTTACTGTACTCTGCTGCGTACAGTGCGTATGCCTGCTGACACCCCTGCAACAATCCGAATGAACATAGAACTGTAGGGAAAGGCAATGCACAGAAAACAGCAGCAATATTTGCTTGGTATTAATTCAGAAAGCAGGATTGAGTTCCATGGACTAGGTTGCTTAGGTTATTGTGAAGCAATTAAGGAGCAGTTGTTAGCTAGGAAGCAAAGCTACGAACCAGGTGTAATCAATGAAGGGTAGATAGCATAGGAGAGCAGAAGCAAGGAAGTAGCTTCTGAGCTGAAACACACAGAAAACAATTGAGGTTGCACTTGAGGTTTTGCTGAAATCTGATGAGTAAATGGGAGCCAAAATAACACAAGCTCAAGAGTTGCACACTATAGAAGGGCAACAGGATGCTAGGAAATGAAAAGCCCCCAAAAGAAAAAGCGAATGAAAACACAAACACAGAACAGGAACAAGCAACACAAAGAAGCACTGCAGCCAGAGGCAAGCAATACTAACCAAATCAGAAGAACACAAAACAGAAGTCCAGCAGGAAAAGAGCAAAGTAGTTTGCCAAAAATCAGCAAGACTGGGGGGTAGGGATCTGCAAGTCCCAGCAGGCCCCAAGGGAGAAGACAAACTGACAGAGCCTCTGGTTGGCGAGGAAAAAATGATAGTGTGTGGAGTGAGGATAGCAGCCCTTAAACAGGCCAAAAGGGGTGCGTGGCCAGTTGCACCGCCCCCTTGAACCACAGGCTATAGCCTTCCAAGTATTGAATGACAGGTCTCTTGCAATAATACTAACCAGGTCCCTTCCATTTTCTGTTTCTTGTAAAGAAATCTTATTTCGTTTATACTGTACCATTGAATTGTTCTTACCAGGATGCAAAATCTTGCACTTGTCCACATTAAAACTTAATTTCTGCAGTTTGGCCAATTTTTCTAATTGTTCCAGTTCATATTGAAGATGATTACTGAGTGCACTACTGGCACCCATTCCTGAAGAAGGACATCATGTTGTTCGACGGGGTGCACTGTAGGGCAACAAAGATGATCCAGGGATTTGAGTGAAAGTCCTATGAGGAGAGATTAGCGGAGCTGAACATGTACTCCCTGAAGGAAAGGAGGAATAGGGAGATATGATCAAAACATTTAAACACTTCAAGGGGGACTATGAAAGGGCATCAGTTGAGGTTGGAGGGGGGAAGATTCAGAGGGGAAATCTGGAGGCATTTTTTCATGGAAAGGTGGAATGCTTTGCCGAGGGGGGGGGTGATGTTCTGCAGAATGGTGGGTGGCTTTAAGATGGGTTGGGACAGGGTGAGGGGTGGTTATGATGAAGAGGGGTGAGAGGGTGGGGCAGCTACAATTTGAGGGGCTAACTGCGCAATTGAGCAGACTCGATAGGCCATAAGGCCTGCTTCTGCTGGCATTATCATATGTTCATATGATTTACGCATTCTTTGTTAATTATGATGGATCCTATTTTGCTGTCATCAACATATTTACTCAACCAAGACTGTTTTGAGGTTTGCATTGAAGAGACATATTGAACAGAGTGGGTCTCAATACTGATCCCTGAGGGACTCTACTACAATGGTACTGGACTACTGGTAAACATAGTCGACATGGAAAACAGAAATAGATAGCTATAGTTCACCTGGTCCTTTGCCAAAAGTCGCCAGTAAGCACAGGATTAATTACAAAATCAATTGATAAATGGACCACCTTGCACTGTGTGCTGTCCCTTGGTTGGGGATAGGGGACAAGACATATTAGTATTTACTGAGGATAGGAAACAAACAAGGGTACTGGACTACTGGTGAACACACTGAAGCAGGGTAGGATTTTGAATTAAACCCCTGCTGTCCTTCCTTGGCCAAGGCATTTTTAAGTTCCATCTGCCATATAGGTTTCAACCGAGCAAAGCACAAGAGTGGCACAGCTTTCTGTGAAACAAATTAAATACTCAGGAGGACACGTGATGCAACATGCAATCAGTCATCCTCGATGGTTGCACCAGTATGGCAGTACAGTACACATACAGTAAAACATGATGTTGAAGAATTTCTGGTGTGAAATTGTGTGTACTTACAAACAAGGCTTTATGCCTGATTTGCACAATCACTACACTCAAGTTTTGGTACACATTGTATTATTTTATGTGAAAGTAGTACTGTGTTAAAGAAACATGGCTTTTTCTTCCCATAAGAAATTACATTTTTCATTGCTAGTAGTTGCAACCAATGGGCTAAAGGCATATAGCACATTTTAACACCTGACCTGCTACCATTGTGAAACACTGTGTAACCAACTTCAATGTCTCATTCATTATTGCTAGGGTAGGACAGAAGGCACTTGGTCACAATGGTCATCCGAGTAACCATGTTACATTACCAGCAAGTTGCTTAGGCTACAAAACCAAAACATAATGTCCACCTCAAAACATGCACTGAAACAGCACTTGATCAATTGCTGTGCTCATTTCTGTGACTGTTTCAAAATGAGCTTGCGACACATTGGTGGAGGAACGTTATGCACAGTGTTAGCAACAAAAATGTAAGGGACAGGGAAAGGGGAAATTGTTTAACCAGGAAAGGCACACTGAGCTGGAGCTAGTTTCCATGTGCAACCTGGGAGGACAAGGAAGTTCAGTCAAAATGACTTGCTCAGGGTCACACAGTATAAAATTGGGGGCTGTTGGGATTCATACACAGGATGTAAGGGGGAATTCAACCTCCTGAGTGTGTTTACCTCTGGCCCCAATCTCATCTTTATGTCATGCACGTTGGGAATGTAAAGCAGTCCCACCAACACCTGACAGCTGCTTCTACTGCCTATTTTCTTCATACCTTCCTGACAGTCTGGGATGGGTCTACCTTTGCATTGTTAGGTTTTGACCACTATGCCATAACTGAACAGGCCTTGAGCCTAGCCCACACACTGTGCCATAATTGACCATGCCTTGAACCCACCCCACACACATCTATCTACTCATACTCAAGCATTCCATTTTAGAAAGTATCCTGACACAATGCAAACCAGCAAAGTGGGTTATTACAAATGTACAGTGTGAAATGCAATGCTGCACGTTAGAGCCACAGTCCACCCCTCATCAACAACATTTGAACACAATGATAGGGCCACTGTATGACACTAATGAGTGTGCTGTGGCAAGGGAGTTACTGGTTCTTCCACCCTTCCAGCAACCAGCACAAACCCACAGGCAGATTACTTGCACCGTACTGAGAAGGCACCAAGTTTTACACTTTTCATTTTCATCATGATCAATACCAGATGGAACATAAGACCTGACCAGCCACCACCCACAGAGCAGCAATGCCTTCCCCTTTCTGGTACAGGTGAAGTGGTGTGCTCTTCCTGATATATGCCACCATTAGTACACTGTGATGTTTTATGAAATCACATCTTGTAGAGTGCATGGGCGGGCTCTATGGATTGCAATGAGGTTGTATCCTATGATATATTGTTTTATATTCTGGACATACAGTATCAGTACCACTTCTTTAGGACCAGGAGAGGGGAGGAGTGGGTAGTCCAACTCTTAGTAAGCATCATTTTCACTTTAAAAAATATCAGTTGGAAAAACAATAAGTTGGTTCTATTTCAGAGGCTGTGCACTTAAGGTACTGGTCATTTGCTCTGTAGTAGCTACACAAATGTTTGAGTTTCCATTCTACTCACTTTTTCATCAATACATTCATCTACAACAATATTAATTTACCAGAATTGGGAACACCAGTGCTGTCTTCTGCAGAGCCACTGCTGCAGGGCTTGGTGATGATACTTCTATCCCCAGGGGACTGTTCAGGTTCTGTAGAAGCTATTGAAAATAAACAAGATATTTTAGGGTTTGCAGAATAAACAACATTCAGAGAACAGTAATCATCATTCCATACTATGGGCAAGGCAAGGTGCTACTGTGGACATCACCAAGGATCAACACATATAATCACACGAGGGAGAGTAGTATACACACTCAGTGGCGCAGGATAGAAACATTCCCATTCACTAGTGATATATGTAGTGTTGGAAAAAGCCACCGAGTGCCATGAATGTGGAGGATTACATGTCAGGATAAACCACATTGGTCGAAACATCTTCAGTGAAAAACAGCATTGCTCACTGCTACATGGAAAGGCATGACAGTGGATATAGGGAGTGTATGACAAGCCTGCTCACTAGCCACCAACACCAACAGTTTAGATGCTGCATATTGGGCATGACTTACGGAGCAAGTCAGAATGTCTCCCTATAGAGCAATGTTTACACACCATAGATGACTGCAGGTGCTAATGTTTAGGTCTTGAAACTGGACATGGACAACACACAAACACTGAAACAAAAACAGTTCAAATTGGATACCATATCCTGTCAGGCCATGCCCCTGTCTCTTGCACATTATGCATGTATATGGAATATGATCATGCATTCTGCGGTCTGATCACACAGTTGGATGACCATGTTCCAGATCATTACAAGTACACCGACCTGTGACACTCCATGACCTTCAACAAAAGTGTTGCAGTCAGGTGCCTTATGTCATCACATGCACGTACGGTACATTGGTATTCAATAAAAAAAACAACTACTTATGTATTGTTCTTAAACTTTTGTTCACAGTATGTGTGCACACAATTACTAATATAGGGCTGAGGACATTGCATGCACTGTTTCATAAAACAGTAGAATATTGTTAACATTTTAATGTATAAACATCCGACTCATGAATCACATTTAATATACTTACTGGTGCTGATATTCTTCACCACCCTATTTCTCGTCCAAACAGATTCTTTTGGATGTATCACCACACCCCACAGCACCTCACGGACTTCAGGGTCTCAATGTTGCAGGTCGTCCCACTTGTGCTTCAGTTGTTTTACTGAAAGTGGGATCCTTCCCCTTACCTCAGCATCCTTTGTGGCCTTGATGCTGGACTAGATCTCCTCCCTTCACTTCAAGGACAGTTTTTCAGGACCATGGTGAGTCTTTGCATGTCTGGTCAGCTCTCTGACCAGCACTGCAGCTTCCTTCATGGAAAAAAGGTGTGGTTCCAGAGGTGGTGGTCTCCTGCTTTAAAGGATTTTTCTGTACAGGTGCCACCTGCTGGCCCTGATGCTGCTGCATCCTCCCACATGCTGCTGTTGTTCTCCACCATGCTGCTGTCCCTCATCCTGCACACTATCATGCTGTGATGCTGCCAATGTGGTTGCAAAGTTCAAAACAAAAGTAGAGCAATAGTAAGAACAAAATATCTCTCAACAACTGGCTGTAAGGCAGTCTGGCTCCTGGTTGATCTCACCCTCTCTCTCACACACTATCTGTCTCACTCTCTGTCTCTGTATCCTTTTCTCTCTCTCTCTCCTTCTCTGTGATGTTGCTGTCTGAGTCTTGCTCACCATGGTTTCTGACTCGAGCACCACATTTTGCTTCCTGCTCCCGCCTACAGAACTGTGGATTTTTAAAGGTGCACTTCAGGGAATATTCCCCATTTCAAAACAAATGGTGGAATTATTTTCCTGTAGAAGCAAACTTGCTTGACTTCTACATGTAATACATAAACTGCTAAAAAGGTCATCATGCTGCAGTCTGCATAACTTCCTTAGTTTACCTTGAAATACCGAGGTATCTGTGAACTGTGCAAAATTTATTCCACCATACTATAATGGCACAAGGAGCAGCATGCATAGAAACACAGAAACATAGACCAGATCTCAGAAAAAGATCAGAGGTGCATTCAGTCTGCCTATATTCCCTATAATCCCTGGAACCTTCCCTGGAACCTATTGCTCCTCCAGGCTACTACTAACCCTCCCTGTCCCAGTCCCATTCCCATTCACCTCCCTGGTCTTGTCGCCCCAGGCAACCACTGACTATTTCCTTCATTCTATCCCATGCCTGCTTGAATCCATTGACTGTGTTTGCACCCATCACCTTGGACATACAGTGGCAGACAGATTGCACATTTCACAGAGAATTCTGCATTTCAAGGTAAACTGTGGATGAAATTTGTTGAAAACCACAATGTATTTTCCTGCACTTTAAAAATGGTAATCACCACCAGTCTGTGTGTGGCAGAACTGCATTCTGCCAGACCGATAACTCCAGTGGATGGATTCATTTTCTATCTTGTTCTTTTTTCCTACTGAAATCTGTTGCATGTTGGTATGTTCCTGTACTATGCTTTACCTTTTTCCACCCCTGGCATAGGTTGGCCACCTACATCAGTATTATCTATCTCTCACTAAACCTTATACCTACTACTTTTATTTCTTTTAAAACTTTATTTATTTATAGGTTTTTTTATATAGTTCATACATACTCACAAACCTATATACAAACATAGGAGTTGATTGATTTTGCTGATAGTTTGTTACATCAATGTAGCTCAGGAAATAAATCAAAATATGAAGTCTTTTCTCAGCCGGGAGATATGTACTACCCATCTCCTCCATATAATCTCAGATTGGGTATATTTCTTGTTTGTTAATGCTGTCAGCTTTTCCATTTGGTATATATTGAACACTTCATCTTGCCATTGAGTTATCTGGGGTAAGTTTGGGGTTAACCAATTTTTAGTTATTGTTTTTTTAATGGCCAAAGTCAGTATAAGTAATAGTTTCTTTGTTTTCACATCTCTGCTCCCTTCAGGAAAGTCCGATAAGAAATACAGAGACACATCTAGTTGTACAGATGGTGTTATTATGTTTTTAATAGCCTCCCGGACCTCAATCAAAAAAGGTTGAATTATTGGGCAGTTACAGAATAAAGGCCCGTGATTGGCTTGTTGTTCACCACATTTCCTCCAGCAAGTGGCCTCTCTTTTTCCTTTATACTGTGCCTGAATTACTGATGTTCTGAAAAATCTGACAGCGTTCTTCCAAGCGAATTTCCTCCATTGTGGTGAGGAAGTACTTTTATGTATACATAGTAGGTGATTTCTCCATTTATCATCTGTAATTGTGATATTTAAATCTTTTTCCCATGCTCTCTTAATGGATTCTACTGTATCTCCTTCAATTTCTCATATTGCTGCATACACGTAAGATATTATATGAGTTAGGTTAGCACACCCCTCCAGTCCTTTCTGTTAGACCTCTATGATCTTGGGTGTAGGGTGCAGAGCCCAGCATTCTTTCCTTTCTTTCTTAATATAGTCCCACACCTGAAAGTAGCGAAATCTATCTCTGTGTGTTATCTCGTACTTCATCTCCAGATCTGAGAAGCTTACCATTGTTCCCTCCTTTAAAAACTGATACACTATGTGTAACCCCTTTCTCTCCCATCTCCTATATCCCAGATCCATCACAGCAGGTAAAAACCTTCCTGTGTGTGTTAGGGAGTAGAACATAGGTCTCCATACACTCATTTTCTTAGTATTCAATGTCTGCCTCCAGGTTCTTAGGGTTGATAGTGTATATGGATTTTCAATGTTCCCTTCTTCTCTGTCCCCCCTACCTGAAAGAAGGATCCCTTGTAGTTTCCTGAGATCCTCTTCCGCTATTTCTATTTCTTTCTATTTTGCTGTATAGGTAGAATGCAGCCAATATATTACTGTATGAATGTGGGCAGCCATATGATAATATTGAAAATTTGGCAGGGACAACCCCCTTCCCCCTTTGAGAGTTGTAATATGGTTTGTCTTATTCTTGGCTTCTGCTTACCCCAGATATATTGTGTTATTTTACTGTTCAATTCTTTATAAAATGTGTCTGATACTGCAATGGGAATAGTCTGTGCCAGATATAGGAAGCGTGGCAGCACCAACATTCTGATTGCTTCTATTTTTTGTATAAATGGGATGGGAATCAGTTTCCAATTCTCTATGTCTTTCTGTATTTGTGCTAACAGAGGTTTATAATTGAGTTCATACAGTTTTCCATGTTCAGAACTCAGCCAAACTCCAAGATATTTAAGTGTATGGATATGCCACTTAAATTTGAAGTGATTTTCTACCTGTAGTGATGGTTTGTAATGTATTCCCAACACCTCTGTCTTAGATATATTAATCTTATAGCCTGCTATTTCTCCGAATTCTGTCAAAGTTCCCCATAGTGGTTGTAAGGAGTTTTCAGGGTCGGTGAGGTATACCAGTAAGTCGTCTGCGTAGAGAGCTAATTTATGATTCCCTTTTCCTAATTGTATCCCTGATATATCCCTATGTTGTCGTATGGACTGTGCCAAAGGTTCTAAGTATATTGCAAATAAAAGTGGTGATAGTGGGCTTCCTTGTCTAGTTCCTCTCTTCAGGATTATTGGTATTGAGGTTGAACCGTTTACTTCAATATATGCTTTTGGGTTGCTATATATGGAATCTATTACCCCTCTAAATTCCACTGGAAACCCCATTCTTTCCAGAATGGTCCCCAAAAAGGGCCATGCCACCCTGTCAAAGGCCTTCTCTGCATCCAAACTAAGAAGCAGGAAGGGAGTCTCCGACAGGGTGGCATAGTGTAGTATATGTAATGTTCTTTTGATGTTATCTTGTGCTTGTCTATTCATTACAAATCCTGTCTGGTCTTGATCTATTAGGCTAGGTAACAATGTCTCTATTCTTTTGGCTAGTATAGATGTAAATAATTTATAATCCACATTGAGAACTGAGATTGGGCAGTATGAGCCACAATTCGTACTGTCCTTTCCTGGTTTCAAGATGCTAGTTATGGTAGCGTACCTCCACGTGTCTGGGCAGGTCTTATTTTGTTGTGCCTCCCTAAATGTCTCTCTGAGTGTAGTCATCAACATCCCTCAGAAACATTTATAAAACTCCCCCATATACCCATCAGGGCCAGGGCTTTTGTGAGTCTTAAGATTCGTGATGGCATTATTCAGTTCACTCTCTGATATTGGGGAGATCTATCTCTGTTGCTGTTCAGGGGTCAAGCTGGGTATTTTCAACTTATTCAAAAAAGGTTTAGCTTTCTCCACATCAGTTTCCTGTTCTGGGGTATACAAGATTTGATAATATTTCCAAAAAGCTTCCTCAATTTGGTTTGGTGATCTTACTAACCGCCCCCCCTCCGGGTCTCTGATCTGTGTGATTATTGTTTGGGTTTCCCTTCAACGGAGTCTGTGTGCCAGGAGTCTAGTTGCCCTTGGTCCCCCCTCATAGTATTTTTGTCTTAGGTTTTGTAATGCCTGTTCAGTTTTAATATCTAATATATGTTGTAACTTGCCTCTTAGTTCTTGTATTCTTAATTTGTAGCTCAGATCTCCAGCTGCATGTCGTTCCTGTGCCTCTTTCAGTTGTTTCTCTAGATTTTCCTGTTGTAGGCTTTGTTGTTTTTGATAATATGAGGCAAATTTGATTATATCCCCCCTTAGTACTACTTTAATCGTGTCCCACAGTGTTGCCTTCGCCAAATCTGGAGCCTTGTTTTCTTTTATAATTTGGGGGATCCTTTTCTCTATCAAGTCTTTGAATTTCTTATGATTCAGCAAAAAGTTATTAAATCTCCACAATGTTCTTCGTTTATCACCTGGCCACTCTAATTGCATGGTTAACATTGAATGGTCTGATAGAGGGGTAGGTGTAATTTGGCATTCCTGAACCATATATAAAGAATCTTTGGAAATATGATAGTAATCTATGCGCGTATATATTTTATGTGGTGCGGAGTAATGGGTATAAGCTCTCGTCTTGGGGTGCTTATATCTCCACACATCCACCCACTGTACATCCTGAAAGTATTTAATGGCTATCTTTTGTGGTGCCTTCCTTCTTTGTGACTGCTTTTTAGAGGTATCTAAAAAATTGTATATCATATTATGTTCCCCCCTCAAGGAACCAATGTCCCTTTCTGCTTTTCTGTAATTTTCTGACACAATTTTTTGACTTCCTTTGACTCTGAGCCTGGGGGAATGTATATCGAGGCCACTGTTATCATATGCCCTGCTAAGTTGCCTGTAACTAGCACCGGTCGTCCCTCTTTATCTATATATATATCTGTCTGTTGAAATTGTGTGCTGTGAGAAATTAATATCACTGTCCCTCTTCGTTTCCCCTTTCCATGTGATGAAGCTATTACTAACTTAAACCCATATCTGGCTAACTTTTTGTGCTCCTCTTTTGTTAGGTGTGTCTCCTGTAATAACAAAAAACTTGGTTTCTGTCTTTTCATTTGAGCTATCACTTTGATTCTCTTTACAAGTTTATTAATACCATTCACATTAAGGGAGCATATGTTCACTTGCAGATTTCTATTCATTTCTTATATATACCATTATGTCATTCCTGTTCTGCTTTCTGCATATTTTCTTACATTCTCCCTGTATTTTCCAGCCCATCTGTATTCTTCTTGTTTCCTCATTTGTTTTTCTCCTATGTAATCTTATATATCGAACAACACTTACACCATACATAACAATTTTAACCATTCTAATACTATAACTATATACAGAGTTGCTTCCAAGGTTGGAGGGAGTAAAATTCCCCCCTCTATAGTTCCTAAGGGGTACCCCTAAGTCAGTAGTCCCCTAAGTGGGGGGATCGTAGGAGTCATCGCACACTCCTCCCCCCCAGGTTCCTTGTTTCTCGAGACCTTGTATGCTACCTCTTCTCTATCCTGTCTCCCCTTTCTTTCGTTGCTGTTCCTCGGGAATTTTCGTTTCCTCCCATCTTTTGGAGGTGAACGTTTTCCTCTTTCCCTAAGTCCTCTTTTATAAATACCTTATTTGCCTATCCCCCATTTCCTATTTCACTCTTCTAGGTTTGTTAACTGTTCAATCTATAGGTTTTGATAACCGTTCCTTCTAGCATCCCATATCCCCTCTTAATCTATTTACTACTTTTATTTCTAATTTCCATCCCTCACCAAGAACCCCCAAAACCATGCACCAGGTTAGGGCCTGCTGGCAGAAATGAAATAAGGTGCATTTATGGCATTTAATGCCAAAGATATAACTTGCCTTTAAAGATATATAAGGTGCTGGTTGAATAAAATGCATAAGACTAAACAAAGTGCATAGAGTGCATTTTGTGCCATAGTATGAGTTTAAAGTGCTGCAGTGGTTAATTAAGTTAATGGTTATGCCATTTTTATGTATATGGTACAGGAGTCTTTATAAATGTTTAAAATGGCAGTTAAATACAAAATAAGATATGCTCTGATAGGTGGATTATGGATACAAACAAAGTGGCATTATGCATATGTTGTTTGAATTACTTTCGCTGCCACTCGGTACGTGTGTAAATAATTACTGATGCCCCTGTATTATTAGGATTCCTGGCTTCTGGCTTTGTATAAAATATGCTGCAGAACTGTGCCAGCTAGCTATAGAGGAGTCCATGGTATGTGTGCAGCTTGTCCAGGCTGCTAGAGACGCAAGCTTCCTCGAGTAATCTGTGCGCTCGGAAAAGCAAGCGCTTGAAAATAAAAAGGGACTATGCTGTCCCTGGACATAAAAGCTACAGCCCAGTATAAAGAAGAAATAATAAGGGGCTTACCAAAGCTATGCAAAGCCCTGAAGCAGAGTGACTAGATAATGATTGTCTAGCAGTCTGTTGGTCTGCTATAACATAGAAAACATATGATTTAAAGGGACAGGAACATCCCTGTGTATGTGGAAATGCTATACAGTTACAGTAGCCCTCAGAATAAGGAGAGAGCTGCCAAATAAACTAAACACAATAAATAAAACAAATTAAAGAATAAAGTGACACTGTAGGTCTCTAAAGGAGCCCCATTATGTACAGAGCCCTGAGATATAAATGAAAGGGCTAGTGTTCATGCTATAACAATACAGCACATGTACAAATGAAATAAATGTTTGCACTGTTTGCATATATACCTGTAGAAAATAAAGTGCTGACCTGTTAGCAAGACATCAGGAAGGGGATTTCCTATAGAGGGATTTTCCATAAGTAAATCCTCATTATGTAATAGAGGAGGAGTTTCTCTATTTAGGGACCATTCTAGAACTAATTGGATGCTATGGGAGTGACTTTCCCATAAGTGAGAGGGCTATATAAGCCCTCCCCAAACACCATAGTCAGATTAGCTGGATAGCCAGTCTCACTTACCTGAAGGAAGGTAAGCAGAAGGACCTGTGCCTGAACAGGAATTTTATCTCTAACAGCAGGAAAGATGATGAATCGTTTTGAGATATCTAATGTAAGGTGAAATAGCCTTGAGCTATTGTTTATTTTCTTGTTCTGTTTGAGCTGTTTTATTTCTATTTATTTTTTCTATTTTTGTATAAAATAAAACACACTGCGGGTGTGTTGTACCCAGTTACTGACTCCAGTGTTATCTTTTTACCCATGTACCTGCTTCACTCTAATGGAGAATAATTAAGCAGTTTTCCACAGAGTACTGCATTTGAACTGCGGAATACTCATAGAAGTGCAACTTTGAAACTTGCCACACAGAAACCCAACTTGGAGAAAGCATTCACTGTTCCAAATGTCTTGCAATGTATTATCCCCAAAAATATGCCTGATCCAGCATCAAAGCAGGTGGGCACTGGCAAGGCTGCTGTGAGTTGAAGGGGGAGGCAAACAGACAACAGCTGCATGGCGGGGACCAGCAACAGCACCCACTGGTGGAACACCAACAGAGCCAGCAGGAAGCACCAGTGCTAATGTGGGCACCAGTGCATCCATCGGGTCTGAGTCCATGTCCATGATGTACATGGCCACATGAAGGAGAGTAGTTTGTCAGTACCACAGCAGCACAGGGTCCAGCATGACTGGAGGCAGGAGGGATGCTGCAGTACGAACTAAGGTCCATGTGAAGGGACTTTGGGGGCACTCAGCACAACATCACAGAATGTTGATGCCAGTGCCAATCCAGTTATGCGGAATATTATTGCATGGTTTATGACATTAACCAGAAGAATGTGCAATTATTCAGCTGTTCTATAGGTAAAGTGAGATATCATTTATGTGGAAACTTAATCCACAGTTCAATACATATATCTGCACTACTTACAATAATTCCACTGTTAATAGGTGGAATTTCACGAAAGTTGGCAAAATCTTTTCTGGACGTTCGTGGAAGCAAAATTCTGCCTTTCACAGAAATTTCACCAGCAGGATTTTTTTTTTCACACAGCTCCGGACATTATGTCCTAACTGACATTGCTTTCTGTTTTCTTTCTCATCAGATACATATATTTTGCATGAAAGTCACAAATACTGAGTGAGGTTTGTTGACCCACCCACACTAAGGCCCGGGCAAAATGAATAAGAGAAAAACCCTTTTTTCAAAAGCATATCTGTGTACCACCATGATTCATAAGCCTCAGCTTGACTATTTTGTTGCTTTCCTATTTTATTATCAGTAAATATCTATTAATTATTGCAGGCAATTGTCACTTTTATGGCTGCATAGCAGAGCTGTGCTGATGTATTGCTATTAGGTAGAAGAGAGAGGGGACCCTGGAAGCACAAGATCGGATACCTTGACTGTGTACTTCTACACTGGAGGTGAAGCATATGCAGTCTTCTCCATTATTACAGTGCTGTCCACCCCAAACTATTTTTCTGCTCCACGCTCACTTCCTGTTCACTTTCGGGTTTGGAAATAGTACTTGTTTACAAGATGCTGAAGTTTTATAGCATACAGTATATACTTATATCATCAGGACTGTCCTTGCCATTATGACTTTTAATGTGAAATGATCACTACGTGTAAAAGAAACTGTACTCTGAAAAGTCCATTTGTGCCTCTGATGTGCATAGCTGGAGTAATGGCTCGACTCTTCTAAGTACAATTTCTTTTATATGTAGCGATCCTTTCACATTAAAAATCATATTGCACTGGACAGTACTGACCATATAAGTATACAGAGCTTCTCCGTGGCACTCTGTCCCTCTCCCCTACCCCAGCAGAACAACTACTACATGTTCTTTTAGAGAAACATATGCCATACAGTGCATCTCTGAAACGGAGCAGGAAGCTATTTAAATCTAGTGTGTTTCAGTGTGATTTTATATCTTGTTGAAATAAAAGTTGAAGCTGAAACATATGTTGAGCATGATTTTTTCATCAATAAGTCTACTGTTTAGTCAAATGACACCCTGGAAACACGCAGAAACTGAAATGGCAAAACAAAACTGTGCTCGGATGCGCTTTGAAGCCCAAATCTTTTTGATGTCACTTACAGTAATCAGACTCGGGCTTCATGCACTAGACCTTAGAGAAACTGTGCATATTCACACATCTTGAAAGAGTGTGCATTACTGTGTTAGACAGAGGATCAGCTGCTCACCTCAGGCTGCTCATAACTGTCACTTTCATGGAAATGCCATTGCTGGAACAGCTGATCTCTGACAGATTAATAATCGATCAGAGGGAGAGCTTGTTGAGCAGGATGTGATCTATAGTGAATAATTAATTAATTAGGACCCTAGTCTGCTCCTCTCCTGTTGAAGGGATTTGGTGTTTGGTGTGTGGTGTGTGTGCGTGTGTGTGTGTGTGTGCGTGCAGTGGAAGGGCTGTGACAGGATGGGTAAAATTTAATTAATCACATCCCCTACTATTCGTCTCCTTCCTAAGGTAAAAGTTATGAGCCACAACAAGCTCCAGAGGCCAAGAAAATGTTTTCTTATTCAGTTCCTTGGCATCAGGGATCACACTTCTTCCAGAGGAGAAAATTGTGGGCTATAACAACTTTGTCCCAGAAGCAAGAGAAATGTTGACATATGTAGACCCATGATCAGTTTTCACTCCACTCCTGCTGAAGGAGAAAGTGACAGGTCCAATGGACAGGTAACATTTCAAATTATTATTTACCTGTAGTCCTATGCCATCAAGAATCATGGGCCCTATGCACAAAGCCAACATAGTGTGCACAGGTGTGCATAGGAAGCACACATAGGTGGCTACGTGTTCACCACCCACATGTCCTGAAAGCAAGGCACAAAGGGTGCACTGGAGCCTATATAGGCCACCCATGCACAGTTCCACACCTGCAACACATGGCATGTACATGGGGCATGGCCAAGTAGTGCTGCATGCAGGCAGACCTAGTGTACATGCACACAACCATGTACAACAGCCAGGTGCATGGTGGCAGGCACGTACACTTACGGCAGGGGAGGGCCGCCGTAGATACCCATGCAGTGGAGCTGGCTGGCAGGTACACTGGTCTGCATGGCTGTAAACTGGTGCCCATGTGTGAAACACCACACACATGTCTGTCCCATAAAACTGGGACAAGCACCGGAGCATATGTGCCATACCACACAGGGAACAACATGCGGCAAGGGGCAGGAGTGGATACACTTGGACATAATGCCCATATCCCCACAACACTGACCCCAGGGCATGCATACCAACCATGCAGCATGGCAGACACACAGACCATGCATGTTGCTGGCCTCGAGCAGATGGCAGTGTAAACCACTGCACACATATGAAAGAGAAACACCAAGCTGCAGTGACAAAGCCACCCATGGCAATGTATGTGAGGTAGCACCACCACAACTAGCACCAGGGTGGCTGAAGCTCACTCTGTGGAGGGAGTCTGACATGGTGGACACTGACGGAGGCACAGGCACAGAATTCCCAAGGGTGCAATGGCATACATTGTGACTGCCTGGCCAAGGCACAGCCATGCTGTCTGTCACAGTGGCACATAGATGGTACAGTGCACCATGCCCTATTCATACAGCATGGGAATGCTGCATAATGAACCAGGTGCATGCACACCATCACTATCATGGCACCCCCCCAAGTACATCAGCCACCAATAGGCTAACCTGCATGTGAGCAACAGGTGTGGCACACATGGCACACATGCAGGACACATGCACCAGCACCCATGATGCCCACCCCCATGACACACTTATCCCACACCTGGGATGTGACAATCACGGCCCCACCCCACCAACACCCATTAGGCCATCCCACCCACCACCTATTAACCCTGAGACAGTAACCACACAATTGTGATGTTCAAATGTCTTTAATGTGAAACTGACAATCAGTACACAGCACAGCAAAGAATTACAAAACAGGCCTATACAATATGTGACTATACAAAATAATTCCTGCAGTGGCAGCAGACCATAATGGGGCACATGGCCAGTCTACATCCAAATGCCCACAACGCAGGGGTAACACAGTGTGAGGGCACATTGACACATGGCACCACCTGTTGTTCACACTATCCTAGTCCTCCCTGTCCTTGTTGTCATCAGTGTCACTGGTGGTGTTGTACACAGTTCTGAGTGGCAGCAGCATGAGGTGACGTATGGGTCCCCTGTAGTACTATAATGGAAATGACATGCATTGTAGTATCCCACAACATATGTATGGAACAGTTTCATACCTGGACAGGGGCACAATGGGGAAATAACATGATACCTGGTTCTTATCATCAGGTGCACAGCCCTACACCATACCACAGTGCTGTCCACCATATATAGCACCTTGTTGCCTTCCAGCAACATGGACAGGTGCCCTGGGTTCTTGAGAATCCATTGTTCAGCTGCAACACAGCATGAGGTAGTGTATGTGCACACTTCACGTGCACAGGTAAGGGAGTCACGTACATGACACACAACATACCCACTTAAAGGTACACACAGGTGTGCAGGGTAGGATAAAGGAGATGTAATCAGTATGTGTACTTGGAGATGGTAAATGGTAATGGAAGGCGGAAGATGTGTCCCAGACTACTGATAAATGTAAACCTGCTAAATCCAGTGATGTAGCAGTGGAGGTATGCAGGCCCATGGTCAAGAGTCTTCAGACAGTGGCTAGATGCAGCCACCATGCTGGACACATACTGCATCCAGAGATTCAGATTTCCATTGGCCATGGTCACACAGCTATGTGACATAGTTTGTGACAACACTGCCCCATGAACATGGCAGTCCAGGGTGATGTCTGTGGAGACCAAGTTGCTATGTGCCATGTCGTACTATGCATCTGGCTCCTTCCAGTGTGTGATCAGCATTGCCATGGGTGTATGCCAGTCATCTGTTTCCCAGGCAGTGGCACATGTGATGGATGCGCTGATTTCACATGTACAGGACCACATCATCTTCCCCATGGTGGAAGATGATGTACTTGTCATAAATCAGGCATTCTATGCCATGCATGATATATAAAATTGCTACAGTGCAATAGATGCTACACATATTTCCATACTTACACCCTCCGTGCATGAAGAGGCATACACGAACTGAAAGGGCTTCCACAGTGTCAACAGTCAGGTGATGTGTAACATTGATGGCATTTCCACTAATTTGTGTGATAAGTACCCGGGATCATGCCACAACATGTACATACTGGACGCCTCATGACTTGGTGCCATGATGCATGGCAGACACCTGGATGGCTGGCTGTAGGGTGAGTATGGTTTTGCCACAGTGTGTGTGTGTAACTATGATATATGCATCTGCATGCATGTCACATCACAATTTCTATGTCCCCTGAACTGGTGATAGCAGATACCCACTGTACCCATATCTAAGGACACCAATACTGGCACCGAGCAACACAGCAGAGGAGGCCTACAACCATGCCCACTGGAAGATCAGGAACATATTAGAGAGGAACATTAGCCTATTGAAGATGTGGTTCCATTGCCTGGACCATACCAGGGTGACTATCATGTTGTCCCCACGAGGGGCCTGCAGGGTGTTCACTGGATTTGTCAGGCTCCATAATGTGGCTAAAAGTCGAAATGTGCCCATGCCGGAGCACCCACAGTGGGAGCCACTGAATGAAGTGGCAGTGGATGAGCCATGCCATGGACTGAAGGTAGTGAGTGGCCATGCAGCATGGGATGCACTGGTACAGGGCACATTCCAGCTTTAGTGTGTTACCAGAGACCACCAGATGGAAAGCCGGATGTGTGCCATAGCAGGTGCCACCATATTGGGTGGGTATGCATTTCATGGACATCCATGTCTGGCACTGTTGTGGACATGTATACATCATTACCTGTGTGTTCCACATCCACTGTGGTTGGCAGGTGCGCTATGGTGTTACCACTCAATGAGTGCATCCGTCCATTGGGGGAGGCTGTCATGGGGATGTTTGTCCAGCATGGCATGCCACGTGGCTCATTTGCCAGCACAGCTGTGAGTGGGGAGGGTTGCATGTTGTGTGCCATGCTGTGTTGAGTGTGTTATTGGTGCTGCATGGTTCTGTGACCCTGCACCACACAGCGGCATGTACTGGGTGTGACTGTATGCCAGCGTATGTCAACCATGATGTGGGCGATGGTTGGATCCATGCTGTCACTTTTAATGTGTGGGGTGGGGGACCTGTGCAGGGTCATACATGTGAACACACCCTGAGTATGCTTAACATGTGTTCTGTGTGGTGGTTATGCTGTGTCATTGACCTTGTGGCTTGTATTGTTTCAGCTGTAGGTGAGCAGAGGACCATGCAATGAGTCTCCAGATGGGTGCATATGGATGATTCAGGCCGTAATGTTGCCTAGTGCCTGTGATTGGTCTGATACCAGGTCCTCCATTGCATGCTCATATGGTGGCATTTGGCTGACAATGCTACTGTGTATTTCCCCCTGAGTACTGTCTATGTCTGTGCTAGTCACATGAGCACTGTGTGTCTCTGTGTCATGCATGTCTGCTGTGCCTACATGTTGTGGCAAGACCTCCTGTGTGCTGGCTGGGTCGCACAGCTGTGTGTCCACATTCTGTTCAGGGAATGGCATGCCGAGGGACACCTGTTTGTGGACATGTGCCACACATGGCAGCGTGTGGCCAGCCCATCCATGCGGTGCTTGGTGACCAACAAGGTGCTCTAAAAGCATCACATGTGCATCTGCCTGCCAGTAGATACCGTGCCTCATTCCCCACACCATGCCGGTCAGAGCCACAAGTGCCTCTGTGTTACTGCACTGTGCCTCAAGCCTTTCCAGCTCTAGCTGCTGCAGCTCTCTATACTGTGACTCCATGTAGGCTTTGCTGCACACAGACCATGTGCTCCCATGCAGCCATGTGGAGGGGCCTTCATAGCCACTATCCTCAGGGCATGGCAGTGCTATTCCGCTCCTGGCCCTTCATCCAGGCTTGTCCCTGCACCTTCATTGAATGCATTGTTGGGGCATGGAACCCCAGTGCTGGTCTGGGCCTGTGGAACTGGGGATGGCCTGCTCACCAGGCTGGCATGGCGCCCATATGGCACCTTGCTGAACTCCTGTATCCTCATCCTGTGCCACCACTGTGCTTTCAGTGTCCATCTCTGACTTCAGCTGGGTCTCCTTCTTCAGCTTGATACCTGTGAGGGATATATTTATGTTACTACTTCAGTTGTTGTCACATGCTGAGGACTGTTTTAGGGGTGTATGCAGTACTGTTACCCACCTGTGCCTTCCTCCTCCTGTCTGTTGTCATTGCATTCCACCTGCATGGCCAGCATGTCCACGCTGTTGTGGTTGGCCCTACCGGTGGTCAGACATTGGTGTCTGTGTCTGTGGGTGCAACACGTCTGTTACTACATGCATGCATGATGCACCATCCCTGGGGTACACAATCTCTGCCATTGCAGTTGTACCTTCCATGTTGTCTACACCTTCCACGTCACCATGGACACCGACGACAGTGAAGGTATTCACCACCATCTACTCTAATGGTGTCAGTTGGCTGTCTATGCTGGGTGGGTCACCTCCGGTGCCCTGGAATGCCCATGTACCCACAGCAACCTTCTTATTGAATGCAGCGTGCAGGTCTCACCATTTGTGCTTTATGGTGGTCAGTGTTCTGGCCTCAGGACCAGCGGCATTAATGCCAGACTGGATGTCAAGCCACAGCCATGCCTTGACCTAGGGTGCGGTGGTCTGGGACTGGGCCCCATACAACTGGCTGTAGTGTTCATGGATGTCACTTTTGATGGATGAAACCTGTCTGTTGGTGAAGTATGGTGTGTGGGGACGTGCACCGTCCCATGTCTGGACACATCTATGGCACTGTCTTCCCACCTGGGCAGCCCATTCAGCCTGCATCTGTGGCAGAGGGCTACCCTTTGCACTTTTCTCACTCTCCACCATTCTGTGCACTTTTGTACACTACTCAATATTCACTTACGAGGCATTGCGCAGGGTGGCAGCCATGTCCATATATAGTGGGGTCAAGAGGAGGGTGCGTGTATCCTGGCCATACCTATTTACAAGGTGCATTCTGCTACTAGTACCCTGTCATCCCCCCCCCCCGGGTACACGTGTTGGCATTTGTGAATGCCATGTATCGGGTGTGCCATATGCACCGCATGGCTGCACACCGTGGATCCAACAGTTTTCTGTGTTCTTTCCACCCATTCGTGCATAGGCACCCATATCTTTTTCTAAGAATACAACTACATGGCTGTGACAGATCCTGGTAGCCAAGCCTCAACACTTTTAATAAAACATATCCCATGCCACACAGACTAAGGGTGAGCTGCTGTCAAAATTTAATTAGGTGAATTTGTCGAAATGTGGCAGTTACGACAATGGCAGAGGAAGAAAGGGACCTTCGGGGTAAGAGTCACAGGGAACATGAAGGTATCAGCACAGTGTAGGAGGGCAGCAGCAAGAGAAAATAGGATGCTGGGCTGCATTGCTAGAGGGATCTCCTCTAGAAAGGAGGAGAAGGTCATCTAGCCCTTGTATAGATCACTGGTGAGGCCACACTTGAGTACTGTGTGTAGTACTGGTGCCCAAACCTCAAAAAGGATGTGAGATTTCTGGAGGGGGTGCAACGCAGGGCTACAAAAATGATCATGGGACTGGGGGAGTTGCTGTATGAGGAAAGATTGAGATAGCTCAACATGTATTCACTGGAAGAGAGAAGGGGAAGAGGGGACATGATAGAGACCTTTAACTACTTGAAAGGCATAAACAAAGCCAGAGGGGGAGGATTGCTTTGCTTAAAGGGAGGAAGGGTCATTGGGGGCACAGTCTAAAGTTAGAGGAGGGAAGGTTCCGGCGGGAGATAAGGAGGAATTACTTTATAAAGAGAGTGGTGGCAAGATGGAATGCACTGCCAGAGGAGTTAATCGAACTGAGGACAGTGGATAGCTTTAAATGGGGTTGGGATAGAGTCAAAGGCAGTATTAGTACATACAAAAACACAAGGGGAGGAAAGACCAGGAAAAGGGAGGATGCGAGGGGTTTGGGTGGGGCTGGGGCAGCTGTAGTAATATGAAACTAAGAGTTGCACAGTCAGGCAGAATTGATAGATCTGTAGGCCTTTTTCTGCCAGCAAGTTTGTATGTTAGTATGGCAGAGTACTATGAAAGAATTAATTTTCCTTTTAGTAGTTCAGCACCTTGATGCCTTGATGTAACACATCACAGGGAGCACCCACTGAGCATGATCAAGCCACAGGGCCTGCAGTATAGAAGCCAATCAGTAATACTGGAGATTGAGAACTCCTCATACTGCACACCTCAATGCTACTTCCAGCCCTCTCTCAAACGGGAATGGCTTGGCAATTGTAAGAGTAACTTTTTATCAGGAAAAAGTTAGAAATCAAAGAAACAGGCATTATTTATTTATTTAAGTTTGCTGACCAGGTAGGCCCACTGAGTCCAGTACAGGGCCCTTTTTCAGGGGCGACCCGGGATTAATTACAGAGTACAATAACATAGTGGATGGACATGGATTGTGACGAGGAGAGTAATAACAATCAAGTAGTTTAGATACAGGAACTGACAAACCAGACCAATATAAATTTTTCTTTATGACAGTATATACATAGTCATTCCAGTTACTTAATTCACAACACTTGCCTGTAGCTTTAGGCAGACTGTGCTACAAAGTAGAAGAGAGGAGAATGCATAGTAACTGAGCCAACAGTGGCAGCTGCAAACCCTGCAGCAGGAGCAGGGGTGAATTAATTTAGCAGAAAGTAAAGGTGCAGTGTGGATTTTTGAAGTATTCACATATTTTTTAATTTAGTGCTAGGTAAAGCAAAGCAAGGCATATTTATTTATATGGTGCCCAATCCATATGACACTGGGTGCATTAACGTTTAAATTATGCAAGAATAAATTAATCAAAACAGAATAAAAACAGTAATAAATACATCTGCACAGCAAACAGACAAAAAATATTGACACAGTAACAGACAGACAGCATATGCATGCTGTCACAGATCACATTTTCAAGAAAAATAAATAAGAAATCAATATTTACAGAATGATGATAATTAAAATAATAATACAGTCGCCCTCATATTTAGAATGTGGTGAAGGAACATTTACATCTGGGTGCAGTATTTTTTTTTTTTATTTACTCTTTTTACTCCTCCATCAGTCCCTGACCCCTATAATTTGTGCTCTCCCAGCCCCTCACCAACGTACTCCAAGGCTTCCTTCAGCCACCAATGCCCTCACGGATGGCCCCCATGTGGGGCTATCAAGGTAGGGACCAGCCCCCTTTGGAGAAAAAACATCCAGCTTGTTATGAAGAGAGACAGTTTGGCATTGTGAGTCATACAACAAGCCAGAAATAGCCTGCCAGGGGCTATGTTCCACTGTGTTCTTCTCCGCCCTCTGGACACTGACATTAATTCACAATGCATACATGCAATGGCTATCTGTGACATCTCAGCTGATCATCCAGTGTCTCCCATTGCCATCCCTGTACTGCCTACAATACCTTAGGAGCTCAAAGTTGTGGTCCTGTAGTGGGTCATCATAGTCCACTCTCCCTCTCCGAGGAGGAGGAGTGCATCATCAGCCATCCCTCCAGCACCTCAGGCTCATTTCCAAATTAGGGTAGCCACTCTCACCAGAAATAGCAAAACCGTTGCACTGACAGGCCGACTTTCATCTTGGTGCTGAATGCAACTTATGGATATTATAGATGTGTCATCACCTGATATAGCATGTCAAGGGACTACCCCTTCACGGTACATGCTCTCCAGCCATCTCTGCTTTTAATTATTTACTTGACCACAACCATAATAGAAACATGTTCACACCAGCAGTCTACTGATACATTTTACATTTGTGCCTGCTTTTTTGAAATTACAAAAGCTAACAGAGTGTGACAGTTGCTCTGTAAGTTTCTTGAACATCAGAAAAATGCAGGCTGAAAGACATGACCAGATAAATTTAGTTTACATGTTTCTGGTGACGATCCTGTTCTCCTTACAATGATCAGATTCCTTACACAACTGATCAGAATATGCTACACAACTCTAAATAATTACTTTAGGGCAGGAGTTGGGTCAAAGTGGTATTTAAATAGTAAGTTGGCACCAAAACTTTTTTTAAAAATCACAAAACAACAGCTACCTAAACTGCGCTTGAGCTACAATCACATCACAGTATATCATACTGCATTTCTAACAAAAGATACATTATTTCATATTTCTTATACAGTGATTGAAGGGTATGGGGTAGGGAAGGGAATAATAATCAAAAAAACTGCCATGCCTGAGCTGCTTAAATAAACAGACTGCAAGCCTAGTCCAGATTGTACTGTGACAGAAGCCTGTCGGAGATCAACTGTTCTGGTAACAGCATTTCCATGAGAGGGAACATTATGAGCCACCTGGAGTAAACAGCTGATCCTCTGGCTAACACAGGAACACATATACTTTCAAGACATGTAAATATGTGCAGCTCCACTAACGTCTAGTGCATGAAGCCCAAGACTGCTTACTGTAAGTGATGTCTAAAGACTCAGGCATTAAAGCGCGTCTGAGCAGTTTTTTTTTTTCTCTGTTTTGGTTTCTGCATGTTTCCTGGGTGTCATTTGGCTAAACAGTAGACCTATTGATGGAAAAAAAAATCACACTAGACACTTATTTCAGCTTCAGCTTTTATTACAAGATATAAAATCAGACTGAACCACACTAGATTTAAGTAACTACCTGCTCATTAAAGATCATTGGCAAATATGGTTTTGTGAATGTGACGAAGCACCGAGTAAAGCAAGAAACCAGAATAAAATATTAATATTATAAACATACTTGCTCTTTTGGAGTGTATTTCTTTAACCCTTTTTAATTTTTATAATTTCCCAGACCTTCAGTTTCATGGCATCATCGTAGCACTTATTCAGTTGGGGATCCGTGATTATGTTGCACAACAACGTCATTGAGGCTGTGACGTTACTCAAGCTTTTTTTTTCTTTTATTACTATTCAGGAGTGGAAGATCTGATTTGGAACTGGTCCTATACAGAGCTGAAGACAAGTCTGGAGCAGCAGATGCACGGTAATTGTTTCATCTCAGACAAAAAACCTCAAAAGTGTACTATAATAAAAAGGGCCAATATTAACATCTCATCATTTGTCACTACAGCTCCCTTATATTCCCACTCCCTTAGGTGAAGCAGTTAGTTAACTAATTGTATGTTTTTTTTTATCCCTTACTATCAGTACTGACATGAGGTATTAGGCATAAACAGTAGGCAACTTTTACTGACTCCATGCAGTTTTACCGAATACCAGAAAAATCACACAGCAACTACTGCTTTCACTATCCTCTTATTGTTAAAAAAATGTGCAGTTCTCCTCATTGAAAAATGTTAGTGCTGGCAACCTTGAATGATGCTTGTGTCTCTTCTAAGAGGGTGGCAATATAAGAGAGCTGTATTCTCAAATGGTGAGATTTTAACATTTGCCTTTTTTTATTATAGTACATTTCATTTTTTTTGGCCGAGATAAAACAATTACTATGCATCTGCTGCTCCACGCTTTTCCTTAACTCTGTATAGGATCTGTTCCCAATCAGATTGTCCATAGTAATTAGAAAAAAATGCCCAAATAACATCACAGCTTCAGTGACATAGTTGTGCAGCACAACCACAGACCCTGACTGAATAAGTGCTATGATGATGCCACAAAACTGAAGATCAGGAGAATAATAAAAATAAAAAAAGATTAAAGAAATAGACTCCAAAAGAACAAATATGTTTATAATATTTATATTTTATTCTGGTTCCTTGCTTTACTTGGTGCTTAGGCACATTCACCAAACCATATTTTCCAATAATCTTTAAAACTTGGTTTGAGCTGTAAAGGACTGCTGTGGATATTCACCTGCTATGGCTCTCAGAGAGCATGGTCAGCAAGTAAGCTGTGCCAGCCTTTGCTACAGTATGTGAGAATGGTGCTGAAGGTACAGTACCAGAGCACAAAATTGCTATTGCCATTAAACACACCAACAACCTGCTTGCATTTTCTTAGCTCCTGACTGACTGGAATGATCCCTTTAATGCATATCTGGAAGTGATACATATAAAAGGTACGGCATCAGCATTTTCCACTTATCTTTTAAAAGTCATTTGTTTTGTTAGGCTTGGGTACTATGGAAGTGCCTGTTGCAAAGGACTTGTCATTGTATAAGGTTAATATTGCCACCTGCCTTGCTGTCTTGCCTTTAATTTGCACTTGAAGTATTAATTGATGAGAGGATACAGTATTGATATTCGTTAGCTGGTTTGATTTTGCAGCTTGCTTTTTGCCCGATAACCATGCCTTTTTGCCGGAGGTTACATAAACCAGGTCCTGAAGATCATATCTGGTCTCCCATACTCCACACATCACTGCTCCCTTTACACTGCTATAGGTTGGTCATCCCTTAACTACAGAAGACAGAGGAATGCAGCTCTCTGGACATTTAGGGCCATCACAAAGATGTTGTCTCAATACATCTCAGATTGTCTTCCTCTAGGTGTGACAGGTAAATATGCCTTAAGGGGTTCCTTTGTTATCTCCCTTGCAGTAACAAAGTTCAAGTCGTGCTTTGGCAGGTCTGCCATATATCATGCTTTACCCTCTATCTGGAACAACTTACAAAAAACCCAGAAGCTGGCTTACCCAATCAAACTATTAGCCTTCAAAGCACTTTATTCTCCCTCAATCCTGTAACTACTTCCCCTGATGTCACCTTCCGCTAGCCTCAGTTCCATTTGCTCCAGTGCATCCCTTTACTGGTGCTTCTTTCCCAACCCCTCTTGGGAAATGTTACAGCCTATAAGAACTTACCTGACTGCTCCTTCTTTCCCGACTCTGTGTTTTTACGGCTCCAATAGGAGGAGTCTGCAGATGTTTTGCATGTACAAAAGGAGTGATGTCATGTTTTCTGTCCATGGAACTGACTGAAGGTGTAAATAGTGTCCTCGGCCTTACCCTCCTCCAAGAAATGTTTTCTGTCCTCAAATAAATATGCTTTCATGTTAGTCAATGGTTGCAGGGTACTATTTTCTTTCTTAAATGGGTGGTACAAGAACTAGAACTTGAGTAGTGGGAGGCAGCATTTTTTTAATGGAGGGGAGTAAGATCCACCCCACCTCCACCCAAGAAGCTCCTAAAGATCCACCCCCCACTTTTTTTTATTCATGTAGGAGGGGCATGAGGTAGATCTATCATGTTGAAACAAGACTCACTAGTTTGGGATATGGACCAAGGAACATAACACGTCTGTGGAGTCCCTGCATTTTGTTAAGGACTAGAAGAACAGAAGATTCTTAATGCATTCAAACCGACTTAAAAACCCTTTGAAAAAATGATTATCAGAGCCACTTGGTGTCTCAAAAGGAAAGAGTAAGTAAGAAGTGTCTGAAACTACAGCTTCCTGATTGAAAGAGCCACAGGTATTTCTTAAACATTTCTATACTAAAAACAAAGTTCAGCTTTTGGGATTAACAATATTTGTTTACCATATTCAATATATATATATATATATATATATATATATATATATATATTGCCTTTTAGTAGTTTCAAAACTTTGAAAGCATTGGTGTTAGTAATGCATTTAAAAATATTTTTTTTAATTGTCTTTACAGTTAATCATGCATGTCCATGTGAGGGCACATTTTTGGGGTGAGGGGGTTCAAATTATTTGAATCCTTGATCTCTCTCTCTGCAGCATTTGACACTGTGGACCATGAGATGTTGCTAGAGTGCCTGCGGCTGCTCTGTGGACTGTCGGGGACAGTCCTCAGGTGGTTCCATTCTTTTCTCATGAGCAGAACTCAGAGGGTAGTATCAGGAATTTTTCCTCTGCTCCCTTTGCTCTGCCCTGTTGGGTGCCACAGGGTTCTGTGCTTTCCCCCATGTTGTTAATGGTGAACATGCTGCCATTAGGAGACATTATAAGGTGCTATGGGTTGTGTTTTCACTGTTATGCACATTATACTCAGCTCTATATGTCCTTTGTACCTGAACAGAATGACGCATTATCAGTCTTTAACAACTGCCTCACTGAGATTCAGGACTGGATGAGTGCTAACTGGTTAAGACTGAATCCAGACAGACTGAGGTGTTGATGGTGGACCTGGGTCACCGTGCAGAGAAGTTGACTCCTGGGTTTCCCTCTGGCCTTGTGTTAGAGGTTAACCAGCTGAGACCTTCTGAACAGGTGTGGAATCTGGGCGTAATTCCTGATAACAAGCTGACGCTGAAGACACAGATGTCAGCTGTTGTCAAGTCTTTCTTTTACCATTTGAGGAATATAGCCTGGATAAAACATCTTGCTCCACATGATGACCTTCCTGTGTTGGTTCACGCCTTTGTTTCTTCACGTCTTGGTTACTGTAATGCTCTATATCTAGGGTTGCTGGTGGTGGATCTCTGTCACCTGCAGCTGGTGCAGAACACTGCAGCCAGGTTGTTGACTGGGTTACCAAGAACTTGCCATATCACACCTGTGCTGCGCGAACTAGACTGGCTGCCAGTGCAATGGAGAATCACCTTCAAGGTCATGTTGCTGACCTATAAGACCCTACATGATCAGGGACCGGGCTACTATCAAGATCTCCTTCAGCCCTACTGCCATCTCCTACCACTCTGCTCCACCAACTAGGATTTGCTAGAGATTCCTAGGGTTTGTCTTCAGTCATCTGTGGCCAGAGCTTTTTCTTTCATGGCCCCAACCCTGCAGAATTCTCTACTGTAGGCGTTGTGAAAAAAATTACAGTTAGTAAATTATCTATTACAAATACTTAGAAAGAAGACAAATGGAGACCAGACTGAAGGCGGAAGAATTTAATGATTATAACAATAATCACAGCGAGAGATTACAAGTGGTACATCCTTCATTCTTCAAACTAACAGTGAATGCAGGCTTGCTTATATAGTGGAAGACAGTATCATCACTTCCTATGGTTGTCTATGATTGGTTCAAAACAAATACAAACATCAACTTAAAAGGCAATTCTCTTTTTAGTTTATGTATGAGCTCATCTTTGGTCAGCACAAATGTATAGATAGTGTAAATTATATTACTATATATGGCTAGTAATAGTTGTCACTACCAGTTACCAAGGTCTAGGAGGAAGAAATAGGTTTGGACTTAAGAATGTGCATACAAGAATTTTGGCCTGTCCTGATAATAATAGTCAGAAGGGTAATTTGAACTCTATCCCTGTATTTCTGTCTTTGCAGACACTTAAGACACCTGTTTTCTATTACTCACATGGTCAGTACAAATATCAAAAGGCACTTTAATATTGTAACTTGCGGCTCAGTTTGACTTGTAGCTTTACAAGTATTATATAATTCAATTATATAGGCCAACATTTGTTACACAAACACATTATGTTTTAGACCAAAATGAGGTTTAGGCTGAAATATTGGGACAAACTTCTTTATCCCTTGTTACATCTACCTTGTCAGATTAGAGAGTGCCTGTCCACAGAGTCATTCAAGGCATCTCTAAATATCTATTTATTTGAATTAGCCTTTGAATAAGTCTCCTGCTGCATTTTAATTGTTTTTATGTTTGTATTTATTGTGATGGATGTTATTTTGCTATGTGTCTGCACTTTGATATTTTGAAAAGCGCATCACAAATACATTTTGATTTGATTTGATTTGATTGAAACACAGCCTTTGATGAAGTATATTTTTTCTTTTAAGTTTGAGAAGTGGAGTTGCCTTGCACATATTAAAAATACCATCTGCAATTAACAACTACATGTAGAAACAAAAGGCTGTTTTTTTTTTCCTACTTACATTTTAACTGCCTCAGTTTATATCAGTGAAAAGAAAGACTGGAATAACTATAAGAGCTACGATCCCCCTGGCCACACCATTTATCACTCATTTAAAATAATGCAAATGTAGTTTCACATTTTTACCATGAGGGAAGCAAGATGAACCAGCACGGTTAACAAATGCATTCATTGACACCTGTGAAAGAGTGGGGAAGGGTCGTACTCCTTGAAACACATTTTTCAGGTGTTTTTTATTGCATCTTGTCCCAGGCTATCTTCCCAGAGAGCAGTTTGCTCTGTTGTTTAATGTCTCCAGTGGAGGCCAGAGTCTTGTTACATTTTTTGTTTCAAATTAACCACAGACATCACGGCAGCTAAAGGAGACACACTTTTAGTTTTAGGGTATATACAGCATAATTAATAAGTTTTCATTTGCATAAGCTTTCCATTCATGTTATTGCTAGACATACTGTAGCTATCTTGGCTTGAGGAAGGGTGAACATGGTCAGGACCCCTTAGCAATTGAGATGCATATGCAGCAAATTAATCCAGGTGCACTAACTGCCTGCTGAACAAGGAAGGGTCGCAGGAGCCCAGGGAATGATTACGGGGGGGGGGCTGATGGTCATCAAAATGGAAAGGGATTTTGTGGTAATCATATTGGATGACCTAAAGGTGGCTAAACAAAGTACCAAAGCTGTGAGGAGAGCCTGTGGAATGCTGTGGTGCATTTGCTAGAGGTATTACCAGCAGAAGGAAGGAGGTGGTGATGCCACTGTGTAGATCACTGGTGAGGCCTCATTTGGAATATGGTGTCCAGTTCTGGAAGCCACATTTCTGTCATGCAACTTTAAATCACAAATGGGTTCAATGGTTCTATTTTAGATTTTTATCCCTTTCCCCTACTTCTGTCACTGGTTATGCATAATCTTTCCATTCATGTTATTGCTAGACATACTGCAGCCAGCTTGGCTTGAGGAAGGGTGAACATGGTCAGGACCCCTTAGCAGCTGAGATGCATATGCAGCAAATAAGTCCAGATGTGCTAACTGCCTGCTGAATAAGGAAGGGTTGCAGGAACCCAGGGAATGATTATGGGGGGAAGGGGCTGATGGTCATCAAAACGGAAAGGGATTTTGGGGCAATCGTATTAGATTACCCAAAGGTGGCTAAACAATGTAACAAAGCTGTGAGGAGAGCCCATAGAATGCTATGGTGCATAGGGAGAGATATTATCAGCAGAAGGAAGGAGGTAGTGATGTCACTGTGTAGATCACTGGTGAGGTCTCATTTGGAGTATGGTGTCTATTTCTGGAAGCCGCATTTCCGTCCTGCAACTTTAAATCACAAATGGGTTCAATGGTTCTATTTTAGATTTCTGTCCCTTTCCCCTACTTCTCCCACTGGCTAGCCTTATGGAACGCAACCAGAACATATCTTGGCTATCATAATGAATACACCTACACAAGCTGCTTCTCAGTCTACAGCACTATATTTTTAAAATGCTAACTTCTTGTTGAAAATATGGCATGATTTTTCCATCCATGTTATTGTTAGACATACTGTAGCTATCTTGGATTGAAGAAGAGTGAACATGGTCAGGACCCCTTAGCAATTGAAATGCATATGCAGCAAACAAGTCCAGATGGCTAACTTACCCTATAACTGCTAAGTGTCAGTTTGCATTTTCTTCTTGAAATGGTTATTTTTGCATTTATGTTTATTTTAAAATATTTAATATTTTGACCATGTGGTTATGTCATGGACCATAACTGATCTCCAGCCTTACCCTCCCCGTGCTCCAACTTGCATAGAAAATCATGCTTATAGACAAATCTAATCATTTTGCCACTGTGTTCTGGCATGTTCTTGTGTGCATGTGTGTGTTTGCGTTACTGAAGCAAGAAATGTACAGCTGTCATTTTTTACATCCTGTTCAAAAAGTGTTTTTGCACCTGTGGTGCCAAATGGCACAGTCGCTGTGCAAAATCTCCTTTCAGCTAATGAACTGATAGTGTTACTGTTCGTGCGGTGGGGTCACAAAAAGCCCATGCTGAAAACTTGGAGTGAAAATACCAAGAAACGCCCAGGGCATAGAGTTTCTGACCATAACACTCTGCACTGTAGGGACTGACAGGCATCAGGGGTGGTACTTGGTAATGTCAACAGTAATGTTTATGTCACTCCACCGCCATCCCCACCCTGCAGCCAGTGACAGGTATCAAGGTGTGCCTTTGACTCCTCAGCCCCAAAGTTTACTCCATTCTCTTATACTGCACCCATTTCAGCATATTTCCTTATGGAATGGGGTGAGTGTAATGTTTGAAAACCCCAAGGCACACCTTGGCTCTTGTCTGTGTCTGCAGGGTAGGGTGAGGTGAAATGGCATGAGCGTTTTGGGCAATGACCCAAAGGCACACCCCAATGCCTGTCCTTGTCTGCAGAGTGGGGTGGGGGTAGGGTTGGCGTCACTTCAGTACTCCACTGCCATTCCTATTCTGCCTGTCTGTCTGTGTGTGTCTCTCTCTCTCTCTATATATATATATATGTCTATGTAATTATCTATATTTTTATTAATTGCATGTATCGCTATTTTTACCTATTTCTAAAACAAACCTGCATATCACATTTGCCTGTACTCTGAGCACATACTTATGAAACGGTGCATATTTGTACTCCACTTCTTCTTAGACCTCATACTTTCCTAATAGTCCAATTATCACAAACATAACTACCTTGCCCTTATCAAAAGCTACCCCCTCTGAAAGTTAATATCACATTTTCTCTAACAGTCCATCATCATTATACCTGACTTCCTGAAATCAACACATTGCTTAAATATACAGTATCTTACATCACCTCATGGACAAAAACCCTGTTTCTCTTAAAAAATAAAAATAAAAAATGTGTAATCCCAAGGCTGAACATATGCCAGCAATTACTTTTTCATGTACTGCCACCTTCTGTACCATCATGGGGATCTGCATGTTTCCCTTGATGCTTTGCATTATTGGGATGTGTGCATTTATGTTTTCTTTAAAATTTGGCTGTCTGGACAATATCATCCGAGATAACACATACATCAGTGGCATTTGCTCTGGGGTTCTTTTGTAAGTTTTCTATTCCTTCCATTAAAATGTACATCTCCATATATTTTCCTAATAATGTGTATGCCTTCCTTAGAACAGAAACTAAAACAAATCTTACTACTTACAAATCATTGTGTTGTTTCTCCATACCTCCTTGACAATTCCACACAACTTCACTAACTTCATTATGCAGCCATGGTGGATCTGACCAGATTTTGTTTTTCCTTATCGTTATTTCTTTTTCCATGTCACCCTGGCTCCCACCTACACTCCTTGTTTGCCCCCCCTTGACACCATCATGGTGTTTTGCTTTCCACTCCCTAACTGTTGACACCCTCATCCCTGCAATCACTACATGCCCTTGCTGGCATGTACCGTGTACTCCTCCTTACTCACCCTCTTGCATCCCCCTCCCGACCCCTCCCATGCCCTACCAAGCTTCTTCAATCATTAATTATGTTCAAGGATGCTTCAAATGCACACTGTAATTATAGTTGTGTACATTTAACCTGCATATAGTGTACTGCAGTTGCTATACTTTTTAGCTGCATACTCTTCATGGTCTTAGCTGAATGGCACTGTTTAATACTCTGTTTGTGTGTATTATAAACTTCTGGGGTCGGATATTCAGACTGTGCCAGGCTGGGGCGCAAGCCTGGGTGCAGCGCAACTAGGATGCACCAGGGCATGACCTGGGTGATATTCAACAGTGCTGCACCATGGCTCAGCACTGTTGAATATGGCACTGTGTCTGTCCACATTTTGCATGGTGCAGTGGCACTACACCAGTGCAAGTGGCAAGTGAGGAGCAGGGGGATGCGCCAGCGCTAGTATGGTTGCGGTAGGCGCAGGAACCGTGATATTCAGTGGTGGGTATGCAAATGGTGCCATTATGCATGCAAGGTGCAAATGGGGCCATTTGCATATCACTGTGGCACCATTTGCATGCAGGTGCACCGATCCCAGGTGACTTGCGCCTGGCGCCCTGCCAGGCTGCAGCCATCGGCGACCAACGCCCCCTGCCCTTCGGAGGCAAAACGCCCCAATGCCCGTTCGTGGGCTATGTAATAGTATCATCTTCCCTGGTTGTCCAGTGGACCAAATCCTGCCCAATTGCAGGCTTAACATAAAGATATATATCCCTTCTGGTCCAGTGGACCAAGTCATGCCCGATCACGGGCTCAGAATAAAGAAATATATGCCTGGTGGTCCAGTGGACCCACTCCCAAGCCCGATCGTGGGCTACGTACGTGAAAATACCCTGGTGGTCCAGCGTTATCCCCTTCCACACCAGCCCACTAAGCCCCGTCACCCCACTTCCACCTGGTCAGCGTCGGGCAGCAGCTCCCTACCCGCAAGCTGCCTGGTCGCCCACCAACCGTCGACTGACAGCATACAGTACAGCTGTATGCCCATTGGTCCACAGCGTGGGTCAATGGGCATGCAGACCATACTGTACTACACACTCCTCTAACAGCGGCCTTAGCCAGGCCCATCTCATGTCATGGATCTCCTTCCAGTGCACCTTCATATGCTCCAAACCCATCCTCAGCTGTGTCCCACCATGTCTTGTTGCTGCAAACCTTTCATCCCAATACATAAAGGAATGCCCCATGATCCAAATGTGTCTCTGTGTTCCTTCTGCAGGTAAAAGAAAATCTCCATTAAAATCACTTCCTGACATACTTTATGTAGCAACTGGACCTCCTCTGCACCACGTTCTTCCCCTCTTCCTCCAACCCACCTCTTGCTGAAGCTTCTGACGCTGCCTCTATCGGGCATGAATGGGGGGCAAATAGGTACGGGCCCTCCCCCATAAACTTTAACACCATTTTGAGGACACCCAACCTGGAATCCCATCACCGTACTCCCATCAACATGCCAGAACGAGGTTACCCTCCCGCCACCTGGGGTTTTCGGTATATCCCCAACTCCCTAACCACACAAACCTCCCCGGGTGCTTGCCACCACTACACCATGTCCTCCCCCTTGCCAAACTGGTTGTTTTTTAGATCTAGGCAGCCAGATACCCACAGTGCCCTGGCCACAACTGACATCACCCCCTTGCAACCCCCTCTGTGCCACTACCTCATTTATCCGGAATGCCCCTTTCGCCATTAGTGCGAAGATGACATGAAATAAGCAGGCCTCCTTGGCTGATGTACAAACTTGCTGCGGTACTCCTAGAAGCCTCGACAACAGCTGCCCTGTGATGGGTCACCATCTGTTCATCCACACCCCTTGACCTTCCTGCCACCCAAATAATATCTGTCTCATGGCCCTCCCCTTCGTCGGATCAGTCCATGCCCTGTCACTCCTTGCCCATCCAGTCCCTACCGGCTGCACCCCCATGGTGGTGTGGGCAATCCCTTCCTCCCATCTCTTGACCATGTATTGCTTTCCTTGGTCCTCTGTGGCTGGCATGTCTACCTCTAACCCCATTTGTGCCCAAAATTCCTGGAAGACCCCTTCATATGTCTTTAGTGTGTTGGCCAAGCAGGAATCCAGCTACAGCCATCTGGCTGTCTCCAGCCAATCTCCCAAAACTGGTCCAGAACCTTGGTCCTGTGTATTACTGCTCATGGGGCCAAGTCCCGGAATCTTTTTATCTGCAAGCGGGAGAGACTGTCAGCAATGTCATCCTGTATACCACCAGTGTGCTGAGCATTAAAGGATAAGTTCAATTACAGATCCAGCAATACCAGTTGTCACATAACTCTAACCACCATATCCATAAAACCCCCACTGCCCATTGATCACATCGACAACCCCTTTGTTTTTGCACCAGAACAGGATGCGCTTACCCCTCATCCTGTCCCCCCCAAGCCTTTATTGCCACAAAAATAGGAAATATCTCCAAGAAAGTCATGTCTTTCAGGAAACCCATCTCACCCCATGCACTTTGCCAGGCCTCTGACATCCAGCCACCTTTAAAGTATGCTCCCACCCCAGGGCCCCCCGAGGCATCTGTGTATAATTCCATATCTGTATTTTAGGTCGAATTCTCCTGCCAAAATGTAACCCCATTGTAACTCTCAAAGAAAGCTGCCCAAATCTGCAGATCCTCTCACACCCCTTTCGTGATATCAACCCAATGATATAGTAGCTTCAGTGTCCCATGGCACATGCCAATCTCCGGGTAAACACGCTGCCTGGGTTTATGGCCTTGCAGGGGAAATCAAGGTGCCCCAGCAGCTGCTGTAACAATACCAACGGCACCTTCCTCCTATCTCCTACCTGTTGCAACAAACCCCTAAGAGGTGGCCACTTTATCCCCGGAGGCAAAAACATTTCTGTACCATGTCCATCTCAATACCCAGAAACTCTAGCTTGAGCGCTAGACCTTCGGTCTTCCCCTCTGCTAGTGGGATCCTTATATTCCCACACATGTCTAACATCTTCCAGCATCCCCTCCATCTCATCCCTTCCCTCCCCGCTAAGCAGAAAATCATCCAGGTAATGTGCTATCCATCCATGCCCATATCACCACCCAAAAACTCACTGCGTCCACGACTGAAGGCTTCCAATGTAGAACACACCACTGAACCTCCCATGAGCATGGCCTTGTCCAAATACACCCCTCCCTCCAATTGTAATCCCAGCAGGTCCCAATCCTCAGTGTGGAGGTGTGAGATATATAGATGGACAGACACAGAACTTCAGGTGCAACCCACTTTTGGCAGAGCAGGATGTTTATTAAATCAATAAGTTTCTTTGTAAGCAGCTAGGCAGAAAATAATACTCAAAATAACACAAACCAAAACCACAAGCAGTGCAGCACAAGACAGCAATTAATTCTTTCTCACACTTGCACATGCTCAGATGGGGCTTTATATCCATGCCCACCTGAGTCCTGAGTCAGGTGATCTAAAAATCAGAAAACTTCTTATAACAAACATATTATTGCTTTTCACAATCATATGACAATAAATTCTTAAACATAAGTACTGGTAATTGTGTAGTAAAATAAACTTCTCCCGTAGTTTTTCTACAAACAAAAGTCTCCCAACACATGTTTGACAGGGCTGTCTGTATAAAAAAGGGCCACTAGGGGCCGGTGATTCCCTATAGTGCTGTACAGGAGATATTAGCTCTGAGGGAATGCAGGCCTCACACCCAAAGTAAGTAACTTTTAGCAATATTTGCACCACTGACTGCATAAACGGTATTATCAGCGATGTTTTGTGTTTAGGGACAAACAGGACACATAAGAAACTGCAAAAGGGCTAAAAATGTTTTTATCTGTTTCCTTTGTGTTTGTTTACTGTAGGCCTCACTGGGGAAATAAAAGTCAAGTCAAGTCAAGTTTATTTAAAAGACACCCAATCCCGGAGGCTCTGGGCACCGTACACATTTTAAGAACATAATACATGAATATAAACAGAATAAATAAAATCACAGATTATAACATAAATCATCATCTAAATGTCAAATGCTTGAGAAAATATTAGTGTCTTCAAGCGAACCTTAAAAACATCTATAGTCGGGGCATCTCTGAGCACATCTGGTAATAAGTTCCATAGAGCGGAAGCCGCAACACTAAAAGCTCTGTCGCCGGCTGGTTTCAACCTCGCTCTAGGAACGGTCAGGAGGCCACCACTGGAGGATCGAAGAGGGCGGACAGAGGGGGGTAGGTGTCAGGAGGACTGACAGGTAACCAGGGCCCTGTCCGTGTAGGGCCTTAAAGGTGAGAAGACCCACCTTAAAGAAGATTCTCCACCTGACTGGCAGCCAGTGCAATTTGCACAGTACCGGTGTAATATGACAGAATTTTTTCTGCCCAGTCAATAAACGGGCAGCTGCGTTTTGCACCAGCTGCAGTCTGCGGAGAAGTCCCCCTGTGAACCTGAGATAGAGCGCATTACAGTAGTCCAGCCTAGATGTGACTAAGGCATGTATCAAGGTAGGGAGGTCCAGAGGCGGAACAAGGTGTCTAATCCTGGCAATGTTTCTGAGATGGAAACAACAGGTACGAACCATGGAAGATACTTGAGCTTCAATGGTCAGGTTCCTGTCCAGAATCACTCCAAGATTACGCACCCAAAAGGAGGCCTTCAATGACACAGCCCCAAGAACAAGTCCAGTTGCTGAGTCAGAGGCCATCCTATCATGAACTCTGTTCGACTCCACTACCAATACCTCGGTCTTGTTAGGGTTCAGTCGCAACCAGCTGGAAGCCATCCAGTCACTTATCTCAGTCAAACAGATGTTTAGCACATCCACTGCGTTGGATGTTCCTGGGGCAAAGGACAAATATAGCTGAGTATCATCAGCATAGCAATGAAATCCGGACCATACCTCTAATAGTCCCCAGGGGCAGCATGTACACTGTGAACAACATTGGGGCCAGTACCGAACCCTGAGGACTCCTGAGGAAGGAGACTGTGTGGATGAGAATTACCCATCATAACCCATTGCCTCTATTTGTAAGAAAGGACTCAAACCAGTTGATGACAGTACCGGTGAGTCCACATAGCTCCCTGAGGCGGACAAGCAACATACAATGGTCCACAGTGTCAAATGCTATAGAGAGATCAAGGAGAACAAGAATTGTCCTGTCCCCCCGATCTCTAGCCCTAAGGAGATCATTCTGCACTCGAACAAGTGCAGTTTCTGTGCTGTGTCTGGCCTGAAAAGCTGACTGGAAGGGATCATACAACTCATGAGTCACGAGGTGCTCTTCCAATTGAAGCGCTACCACCTTCTCCACCACTTTCCCCAAAAATGGGAGGTTGGAGATGGGACAGTAATTTGCCATGATCTCTGGGTCCAAAGAAGGTTGCTTTAAAAGGGGTCTCACCAGAGCCTCCGTCAAGTCATCCGAAAAGACTCCCTCAGATAGGGAACACCGTATGATCATGGCAAACATCGGGCCAACAGAGTCAACACATCTCATTAAGAAATGTGTTGGCACTGGGTCCAGCTCACAAAAGGTATGCTTCAAATTGGTTGCCACCTCGATAACCTCACTTACCTCCACTGGTCTAAACTCCCCCCAACTCGGCGGAGTGCACTCAGAACACATCTGGTGACCACTGTTAGCTGTGACATTGCTAACTGAAGAAGCCTCCGGCCGGATCACGGACACCCTGTCCGAGAAGAACCGAGCAAACTCCTCACAGTCTTCAGTGGAAAAGACCCTCCCAGGCTGCAAACAGACAGGATGAAGAAGTCTGCCTACAGTCCGGAAGAGTGAAGCTGGTCGATTCTTCCCAGCAGCAATCTCCCTGGACAGGAACACTGCCTTTTTATGGTTGATTGCCTCCTGATATGCACAGTAGTGTGTATGCAGGACCAGTCTGTCTGCCTCCAGGTGGGACTTTCTCCAGCAGCGCTCTGATCTCTGACCCGTCTTCTTCATCTCCCTGAGGTCTCCATCAAACCATGGGGACCTCAGGTAAGAAGTTCTGGGTCGTACACGGACAGGTGCGAGGGAGTCGATGGTGTCAGAGAGCACCCTATTATAGGTGCCAACCCTGGCACCAACTCCTCCGACGCATGCAGCACCCACACTAGATAATTTAGCTGCCGACAAAAAGCCCTCAGGGGTAAGACGTCGCAAAGGGTGACAGCTAATCATCTCAGCAGGGGAAGGGCTTATGGCGGGAGCCCCAAGAGTGAACTTCATCATGCAATGATCGGACCAAGAAACCCGGTCAATCCTGAGATCTGTGATCTCAAGCCCCAGTGAGAACACCAGGTCCAGTATGTGGCCATCCAGTGAGCTGCATTTCCTGATAGACACACTTTTACTAACATACTAGCTCTACTACTTTTCCTAGGGTCATTACAATGGCTTTCTAACTAGCAGAGCAATGTTTTATGAAGGGTTTGTAAAACACATAGCTTTTGGAAAAGTCAGGGGAGTTTGATGCAGCATTCAGAGAGCTGAAATATCAAGCTGACTGCAGGCTGATATCTCAGTAGCTTTTCCTGCTTTTTGGTTGCAAAGGAGAGCATTGAGCATCTAGCGGCCTTCTAAACATTTAATTCCTAAAAGGCAGCATTCTGGAGAGGCACTGGGGAAAAGTGATTTATTTTAGGAGAAAGCATTTAAAACAGGAACTCAGTGCTTATATGAGCTTTCCAGACCGGGGGGGGGGTGGAGGGGAGGGGTCCTGTGCTTTTCATTCAAACAGTAGTAACTTAGACAACAATCCAATAATGGCATTTTAGCATTTGAGAAATAAAGGAAGCACAATGCAATAGCAAAGAGCATATAAAATTGCCTAAACGTAAAGAGCACATAATGCATAATCCTTGTATTTTCACATGTACAGGAACTTTAATGCATTTACTAAACTGTACCCACAGGCATCCTAAGGACTTCAAGGATTCTTCAGCTCTCTTAACTTGCAGACTCCAGGAAATAAGAGAAAAAATACAAGAAGGTTACGGGTGTGGGGGGGGGGTGCCTGGAGGTGGCCTGCCTCCAAACAGGAAACAAAGGGATAGCCATAGAAGAGGGAAAGATTGCAACCAGAAAGAGAAAAGCATGTGGATCCTTAAACAGTGGCAGGGACAAACACTGTCACACTTGGGCCTGACTGGTAGCAACCAAAAAGCAGACTACAATGTCTGTCTTTGCCCCCAGCTGACCTGATCATCACCACTGCCTGGTCCAATGACGTGTAGGATACTACCCAGAGGTCCTCAGGAATCCCGTCATTCACTGAGGCACTTTTTGGATATGACAGGCAGTGAATAAGGTGAAACTCTCCTGTCTGTTTCTTGGGTACCACCCCCAGTGGTGATATCTGAAAATCAGCCCAGAGGGTGCCTCGAAGGGGCCATCCACCCTGCCTGCCTGTACCTTTTTCCGGATTTTCTTCCTGACCTCATCCTCCTTCCCTTGCACTGATCCCAAGTCTTTTGCCCTCATTCCTTTTCTCAGCCCCCAAAAAACTCAAAGGAAAAAACCTTCCCTGAAGCTCTGATGCTGCAATGCCATCTCTTTCTTATCTGGGTAATGCTGCATTCAGGCCTCTACCACCTCCTAGACTATAGGGGTTGCTGTTTGGGTAAAAGCCCATTGTCCCCTGACAACCGGGCCCTCAATTCCACCTGTAGATGGAATTGTAACCTCCCTCATTGTGCATTCCCCTTCCTTTCCCATTGAAACTTCCCCTGCAGACACCCCGAAAGGACTACTCATGCCCTTGTTCCCCTTACTGGCTCCCCTGGTCCCCCCCTGCATGGCAGCCAGATGATGGGTGCTGCCCCAAATAACTGGAACACATGTGCCTGAACTTACAGCTCATCCACTTGCAGGATGCTCTGCTGTAACCCCAGCATGTCTTGGCCACTGGGGTAGGGACATTCTTCTTACTTGGCTCTCCCCCATTCCCCCTGCTGGTCCTGACAGGGTCTGTACCCACAGCTCTGAGTGGGTGCAGTCCCATCTTAAATTCCCTTTTCATGTCATCTGCTTCCGACTGGCCTTGTTGTACTTAAACCACCCATACCCAAGCTTAGCCCTGTAGGCATAGCGGATGATGGGAGTGCATGTTAGTATAGGAATCGCCAACTCTGGCTGCTTTCCCAGTACCAAGGCACTGTAAATGAGAAAACCTGCCTGCCATGTGTCTATGTTCTTCCCCTTTTACTTAGCCTCCTCTTCCTTGTATCCCCATGATCACCAATGCTACTGCCATCTCTGACTTGCCCACTGACTCCTTCTGCTCATACTTCCTCACAGTATCCTCATCTACCAGACCAAAATTTCCACATACTCCCCCTTCCAAATCTTTTCTTTAATGAAAGTGGGGACATGGTCGCCCTGGATGAAACCCAGTGGCCCGTCATACAGTTTCCTCTACCTTTTCTTGTCTTTGCCTGCCCTAGTGTCCTCGCCACTCCCTTTCTTTATTGCTTGATATGTCTTCTAAATATTTTCCAGCCCCTTCTCCCCCATATCCCCCCAGGAGCCCCTTTATGTATTCCTTCAAATCCTCTTCGTTGGCTAGATCTGCATTTCCCTCATCCCCACCAGGGCTAGGCCCTGCTGGTGCCAGTTCAGGTTGGGGGGGTGGGTGACAGGCTTGGTGCAGCTCCACATGGCCTCTTTCCCCCTCTGCCCTGTCCACCCCTTCAGCTCCTTCCCCTTCCTAGACACCTCCTCCTCTTCTTCCCTAAACTGTGCTGCCTCGATGAGGTCCGTCATCTTCTCCATCAGCTTGGATGCTTCCTCCCTCAATTTTGCAATTGAAACCGGCACTCTGTTTGGTGCCATCTTCCTCCACTGTGTAAGAACAAAAGAGGTGAATAGCTCAAAACTAACCCTCAAGACCCTAAGAGTGGTTATACACCTGGTTGCTCCCCTCCTGCCCTGCAGCACCAGGTAACTGCCCTCTGTGCACCCCAATGTGATACCGAGTCGCCCAACATGCATGGTACAGCACTGTATCTCCCAAGATACAGTGGGAGGAAGGGGATACATGGGACAAAAATGTTAATGGATATACCATATATAACAAATCTAAAAAATACTGGAATGGAGGTGGGATGGCACTTTATGTTCATGAGTCAATAAAAAGTATGGAAGTTCATGACAGTAGTCTAAATATACAACACCTGTCCATACAGATCATTCCCCCAAATGCCCCCAAAATAATTCTGAGAGTGTTATACTATCCCCCCCTCAACTACCAGAGAGAAGGATCAAGACATTCTAAATTATCTGGATCTTTTAAATCCAGCAGAAAAGATTATATTGGCAGGAGACTTCAATTTACCAGGGATTGATTGGGTAAATCAAACCACAAAATGTAGCGTAGAAAGAGATTACCAAGAAAGATTTTACTAATTAGGTCTGGAACAGACAGTTAAGGATAACACAATGGGAGACAGGTTATTAGATGTAATATTAATAAACATAGGAGCTTAAATAATGGACACAGAGGTAGGCCTGCCAGTAGCAAATAGTGACCATCAGACTGTTTTCTTTAAGTTAAAAGATCTGCCTCTGCAATAGGGTAGCAAAACAAATATTCCTAATTTTAAAAATGTCAAATTTGATAAATTAAGGGAGGCTCTTCAAACATGAGATTGGCTAGCAGATTTTTCTGAACTGACTATAGATGGGATGTGGGATACATTTATAGCTAAAATAAACACAATATCTGACTCATATATACATTATATAGCAAAAAATAAAAAAGGGCAATACCCCCAAATGGCTCACACATAAAACAAACAAATCAACCTGAAGAAGAAAATGCACAAACTATATAAATTAGATAAAAACTACCTTCCCAAATATAAGGAACAGATAAAGTGAGTCAAGAAATTAATAAAAACTGCCAAAGCAAACTTTGAGAATAGGCTGGCTACTAGCAGCAGCGATAATTACAAGAACTTTTATTCTTACATAAACAATAAAAAAGGAAACAAAAAAAACTATAGGTCCTTTCAATGATGCAAAGGGGAAACATTAAAAGTTAAAGAAATGGCTAACGTACAAAGCCATTTTTTTAGTACAGTATTTAACCTCAAGGATAAACAATCAACAATATATAATATGATGGATGAAAATCAGATCGATATTGAGATCAATGAGAGAAAGGTAAACAAATCACCTTCACCCAATGACTTACATCCAAGACTTATCACAGAGATTGCAATGGAGATAGCCCAGTCAGTAGCCTTTATCTTTCAAAAATCATTAGACACAGGGGAGGTGATTAAGAAGGCATATGTTGTGCCAAGTTTTAAAAAAGGCAGTAAAGATTTCCCTGAGAACTATAGACCAATGGGTCTGACTACAGCAGTGGGAAAAGCATTGGAAGGAAGCATAAAAGATCACATCCTTGTTCACCTGTCTAAAAACAAACTGTTCAATCCTAACCAGCATGGGTTCACAAAGGTAAGATCTTGTCAGACAAACCTTCTGCATTTTAATGAGAGGGTGAGCAAGGCTCTAGACTTGTGGAACTCAATGGATTTGATACAATTGGACTTCTCAAAGGTGTTCGATAAGCTTCCTCACAATGAACTAATCGAATCCCTCTACTCCCTGCAGATTAATACAAAAATGGTCAACTGGATAGCAGATTGGTTACAAGGGAGGAGACAGAGGGTAGCAATAAATGGGGAACTATCTGACTGGCTTTCTGTGACAAGTGGGGTCCCTCAGGGGTCAGTATTGAGACCCTGTCTAATTTATATATTTCTTCCTTACAATGTAACCCTGAGAACATCTGGTTGACTAAGTTTGCTGATGATTGTAGAGTGGGGGCAGTGGTCAACTCAAAACAGGATAAAACCAAGCTTCAGGGTACCCTCAATTACACTGAAGACTGGACAATCAAACATAAGCTAACACTAAATGAAGAAACATGTAGTTTTACACATGGGTAGAAAAAACTTGGAGTTAAATACAACATCAACAATAGACATCTGAAACAAGCTGTAAAAGAAAAGGACTTAGGAGTTATTATCAGAACTGACCTTACTTTTAGTTCTCAATGTGATCAGGCTATAAAGAATGCAAATAAAGCATTCAATTGTATCTTAAGACATATCTCAAGTAGAAGTAGGGAAGTTTTGATTCCCCTGTATGGGTCACTGATGAGAGCTCATTTGGAATATTGTTCTCAGGTTTGGGCACCTTATCTGGGGGTGGACAGAGTGGAGCAGGTGCAGAGAAGGGCAACGAGATCAGTAATGGGGATGAGGAGTAGACCCTACAAGGATCGATTAAATGAACTAAACCTGTACTCACTTGCATATAGGAGATGGAGGAGTGACATGATTTTGGTATATAGATCCTTCTAAAACCACAGACTAAGAATAGAACTGGGCCTAGAACTCAGACAAAAATTCTATAATACTAGAACACAAAACAAACAGTTAAATCAACAGAAATGGAACTTGCATAAAAGAAAATACTGGCTTAGTCAACGAGTGGCCCCTGACTGTAATTACCTCCCAGTGAAGGTGGCAGAAAGTCCAACATTAGAAACCTTTAAAACAAGACTAGACAAATTCAGTAAAAATAAGGTTAGAGAGTACTAAGATGGTAATAGAAGCAAGCAACTATGGACACAAGTCTAAATAAATTCTTTGTAAATACTATGATACTATGAGTCACCATGGCAATTGCTTGCGTGCAGCCATAACTCAAAGAATGCCGCTCACCAGTCTGATGTTACACTGGCCAAAAATCGCTGAAGTCCGGTGGCAATGAGACTGAGCTTGATCCCCCCTACATCACCACTGGGGACTCATAAATATCAGAGCACCTGTGACCACCAGGTGGCTTCCCCCTATTGCACCACCCTCACTCCTCGAGCCAACTCAACTGCCAGAGTTGCAGAAATTATGCTCTGCAGTCTGCTGTTGCCTGCGGCCATGGGCCTCATTGGGCTCTGGCCCTACCTCCCCATGGCCTTCCAGCCAATTACTTCTAGTGACCCCCCCAACTTACCCTGTCCCAGCCATTTGCACCCTGCAGCTCCTCCCATCTTATGATTGGAAGGTACAATATCTACCTCATATGCACCCCTCTGGGAAATCCTCTTCATGGATCCCACCCCACCTCCAGCCCCCCCTCGCTCCCTGTTACCTTGAATCGTGGCCCACTTGCCCACCGCAGCACCACACTGGTCAATGCCATGTGGCCTCCAATCCCCTGGTGGCTCTCTTGCCACTGCCACATCCACCCTTGAACAAAAAACTCCCACAGGCCGCACCTGCCAAAATCTCCGCAAAACCCATTCTGTACTCCGCAATGGCTGCCCACCAGCGAATCACTTTTTCTGAACAAAATTTCCCCGAGCACCTTCCCAACTGACTTACCCTTTGCCCTCTTGTCCCTTGTCCATTTTCTTTTTTTTTTTTTAAACCAAGCCCAGAAAGGAAAAACAAACAGGCTCACTCACCAAGAAACTGGAGGCTCCCTCCCCTGACCCGGTCTGCCTGAGCACACTCTCCTGTCGTTCACTCGACAGGGAAACAAAAACCCACCTGGATTAATTGCAGGACCTCTTACCCATTGTGCCACACCACCTGGTAAAATTCCACCCCCCCCCACGGTGCTGGGGGTCCACAGGCCAGACCACATGGCCATCCACCCTGCTCCCCTTCTACTGACAATTTCCATTGCTGACTCTCCTCACCCAGTTTGGCTGCAGCCCATGAGCTGCACAGGAGAACTCTGACCCCCCCTGCTGTGCTGGGGGCCCCAGGCTTGACCACATGGCTATTCGCCCTGCTCCCCTGGAGCCACAGCCATCTTGTCAGCTGGCCGCAAGGCCTGCCACATGGCCCAAACATGCTGCACTTCCATTCTCCTTTCGCAACAATGGCCGCTGTCCACTTGCGGCCCCCGACTGATGCTCCCAAATAAGCTGTATCCACCTAGTTCCCTACAAAATGGCCACAAAACCTTCTACCAGCCCACTAAGCTAGTTAGCGTCGCTCTGGCTACTCACGCCACTCAGCCCGGTGACCACTCTTGCTGAAAACTGGAAAACAGCCCCAAACATGGGGAAAACTCCCTATAAACCCTGCCTCCAAATATACATAGCCTGTGGGCTAATCCTTGCACTAGCTCTCCAGCAACCACAGGTAAATAACCCAGTCACTTATCGGTTTCTCTTTACTTTTATCATATAATATATATCTATACATATATTTTTAAAACGGCTTTAAATACTGGCTAAACTTGCCACTAAAACAAACTCCTGCTATGAGTTTAAATATAATAAACCAACTTATACCTTCTACACCCACAACCACATGGCTCAGCAGCCTGTTTAGGCCTCCATGCCTGTACCTTACCTAAAATGGTGTTCAGCTCCAACCTGTTGCTACAGTGAAGTGCTAAGAAGTTGTCTCAATCAAATTCTCAACAGAAGAGGGAGGACTCTGGGCTACTGTACCATATAAAGCCCATTTGGACTCCAATCAGGACCCCACCTGGCCCTTCCCTTGATCAATCACCACCCTGGCCCTGAACCTGAACCTGCATCATAAGACACTACCTGTGTGACCTCAGTGGTGATGTCACCAGGCCCCTCCCCTTCCCCAGCTACATCCCCCTTCCCCCCTTCCCCATAGTCACCTAGTCATTTCCATCTAGTCCATCTGACAATTCAGGTTGCCTTTTAATGGCAACCCTATTTATACCATAAGGTTTTAAAGCCTAATAATCATTTCCACATGAAACAGACATTTAAAAGATGTTTTATAAGTGAATGTTGTGCTGAAAAATCATAATCATAACTGAATGCTGATCCGAATTTAGTATTGACACTGAGCTGGACTGGTAATAAGTAGAAGAAGGTTTACCAACTTTTATATGGAGGCAGTCGAATCTCGCTGGGAAACTCACATCCTACAATTTGCATACAGTAGTTAACAAACCAAAAGCTTGACTGGTTTGATGCTGTTTTATGACAGCTGTATAAACTATAAGGTGCAAACCACAGTGAAATGGGACACACAGAACTTACATCTGTAAGGGGAAGGATAGTCGGTCCTTCCCAAAAATGACAGGCAGTAAGTTCTTCAGATAAATGACGGTGACATGAGTTTTCAAGTATAACTGTATCGATCATTGGCCATGCCAGAATTATTGCAGTTGCCAGGATCCCCCCCCACATGAGTGCTGACATTAGCAACTGCATAGCTCTTGGTCGAATCACTGCCATTCTCTTATAATGGGAAAGGGGGGACTCTTGTGAAGACCTGGATTACTGGGACCCCCCCCCATCATGGCTCCCAAAGCTCATAAAATGTGATTGGCATCTAACACTGAATTAGTCATTATTATGTTCACTTGCGCACATGCACAAGGAATGTTTTGGGAGAGTAGCACACTTAGAGGTGTGCCTCTCCCATCAATGCACTGCTCCCTTGAGCAGGCATGGCGATCCTGCACCAATGGGTGCAGGAGCTCAATATGACAGCGGTGTTCCTCTGCTTCAAGCTTCACTGTCATACTGAGTGGCGCCATAACCCTCCTTTAAATCACGTGCTCCCCCTACTTGGCGCATCCGCCACCCCCAAAGCTTTTCATGCCACGCTGGGAGCCCACCTCAGCGTGGGCAACGTGTTTGCCAACGGGGTGCTCAATCCCCATCGGCTCCACGGCCCCCGAGCCATCCTGCTGCCACGCTGGGGAAGCCACCCCAGCATGGCAAACATTTGTTTGTTTGCCGACAGGGTGCCCAATTCCCGTCGGCTCCTCGGCGCCCCCACGTAGTTTGCGGTGGGGTGCCCAATCCCGTCCAGCTCCTCGGCCCCACCATCTTCTGCCATGCTGGGAGCCCACCCCAGCATGGCAAACGCCCCACGCCATCTTTTTTTTTTTTAAACCTGTAAAATAAAAATGGTCCCATGGCGAATCTCCCAGGCCCCTCCTCCCAACCCGCACCCACCCACTGCACACAAGCCTCCCCACACACCCCACCCCATATTACCTCCGGACTCCGGTAGCGATGATCTTGGTGGACCGGGAACACGTCTGCACTCTTCAAGCCGACCACAAACTGAAGAAATGCCGGCAAGCTGTATAATGGGCTACATAGGTGGGTTTCAACTTTATTGCATATCTCAGTCATTTTTTGGAATGTTTGCACCAAATTTTCAACATGGGGTTTTTGGGACCCCTTCTCATGAATGATGTCACTGCCATGGCGTTATTCGGGCCCAAAGGGTGATTTTGCAGGCACTGCACAGTCACTGTGCGAAATCACCCTTTGGCCCTCAAATAACACCATGACAGTGACATCATTCATGGAAAGTCCTGCCATGTTGATATATTGACAATAAATAAAATTGTTCTGAGCGTCGTTGCGCAGTTCCGCGGGCTCGTAAGTTCGTGAATTTTCAATATTTTCATGCCAGATTTTCAACATTGCCATTTTATCACACCTTCTTATGAGTTGTATAGCTGTCATTTTCACATCTCACCCAAAACGTGTTTCCGCCTATGTAGTGCACAATGGCGCAGTTGGTGTGCGAAATCAATGTATGGAACACATTAAGAAAATCATAGTGACACTGTTCATGAGCACAGGTCTTAAAATGGCTATGTTGAAAATTTGGTGAAAAAATTCCTAAAATGACTGTTTTACGACGTCGTTGCACAGTTCCTCGCTGCGCTTACGTCGTTTGCAATTTTCAATATTTGCACTCCAGATTTTCAACATTGCCATTTTACCACACCTCCTTATGAGCACTGCAGCTGTCATTTTCACATCTTGCCCAAAGCGTGTTTCCACCCATGTAGGCTACAATGGCACAGTCGGTGTCGCGAACTCTGTATGGGACAATTAAGAAAATCACAGTGTCACTGTTCATGAGCAGAGATCTTAAAATGGCTATGTTGAAAATTTGGCGAAAAATTCCTACAAATAATCTGGTTTACAAGCGCAAGTGCTAGCAGTTCCTACGCACGCCAGAAGTTTGCGAATTTCCAATATTTTCACTCCAGATTTTCAACATTGCCATTTTACCACACCTGCTTATGAGCAGTACAGCTGTCATTTTCACATCCTGCCCAAAACGTCTTTCCCCATGTAGTGCACAATGGCGCAGTCGGTGCGAAATCAATGGTGGGACAGTAAGAAAATCACAGTGACACTGTTCATTAGCAGAGGTTTTAAAAGGCAATGTTGAAAATTTGGTGAAAAATTCCTAAAACTGACTGTTTTATGGAGTGCGTTACAGTTCCCATGCGCTCATAGGTTTGCTAAATTTTCAATATTTCCACTCAGATTTTCAACATTGGCATTTTACCATACCTCCTTATGAGCAGTACAGCTGTCATTTTTCACATCCTACCCAAAACATGTTTCTGCCTATGTAGTGCACAATGGGGGTAACAAAAAGGTCATGCTGACAATTTATTGTGCAAATACCAGCAATCGCACAGGGCATTAGGGTAAAGCACCATACATGCCAAACACCACTGCAAATACCTGCAAGCGAACGTTCGGCATTGACAGATGCTTGTTATTGTAAGACATGAGGTTTTCTTCAAAACAGAATGTACAGTATTACAGACCCTTATTATTTTTCTTTTAAATATGTGTGTTACTTTTTGGATAAAATCCGGAGATTGAGGGGGGTTGCTTTTCTATTCATGTGATAACTCCTCTTTAAGCCTTTTACTAGAAACTACTTTAATTGCAGTGTTCTTAGTCTTAATAGTTTGGATGCAGCTGATTGTTTACAGTTAAAATATAGTCAGTCTGCTATACATCGCAATCATATACTGTACAATAGCATTCAAGCACTTAACTACACAGCATGCCTCAATCAAAGAAATTACATGTTAAACTAAGAGTAGAGCTCAAACTTCATTTTAAAGGCTACGTTTCTTCCCTGAAAGTCTGATTGTTATTTAACTGCAGGTTTGTTGCCATAATCTGGAGTGGGTCAACTGCTTACCCTCACCCATGCAAAGGTATTATCCATTCAACAACTTTCTTCACTGTCTTTGAAACACAGTATGCTACTATACAGTACTTATACTGTATGTACCTAACTTATTTCCACTTTCAAGTAAATAACAAATACTAATGGAAACACTAACCAGGGAGAAACCAACTCAGAAGCTTACACCTTATCCCTCTTCCAACTTACTTTCATGCTTATGCTCAAGGGTGTAGGCAGACACAAACTCCTTCCAGATGACACAAATGCAGTAGCACTGATGTGCTACCTTCATAGATTTGTATCTGTGGTATGCACACCACAATTCATACAAACGCACTTCTGGCTGCAGATAGAATCCATGAAACTCTGATCACAGCAATACTACTCTGTATAGAAGCACAGGCCCCCTGTAGTCACAGATACAAATCTATGATACCCAAATTACTAGAGTTCTTTGGTCTGCAAACATGTAGGCCCCTATGGGTCCTGTGCTTCTGTAGCCACAGGTATTCATGCAAAAACGGTAAGTCATACACACAGTTCTTCACACAGGGGCCTCTGCTTCTGCATCCACAGGTGTAAGACATACAGACTGACCACTGGGTGAAGAAGCACAGGCCCCACGTAATCCATGATGCCAAAATGGCAACAGTACTTCTGTCTGTAGAAGCACCACAGGTGAAAGATGTACACACTTGACTTCTGGTTATAGACAGACAGGCCCCCTGTATGTCCAGTACTTCAGCATCAGCATATAGAAATCCATGATATCCAAATTGCAACAGTACTTTTGTCTGCAAAAGCACAGGCCTCTGTGGGGTCAAAGCTTCTGTAGCCACAGATACTCATGCATACTGTAAGACATACACACATAGTTGTTGCTAGAGAAGAAAAACAGGCCCTGTGGAGTCTGTGCTTCAGCAGCTGCAGATACATATCCACAAAGGTACTTCATTTTTACTGCACAAAACTGCTGCATTTTTGTTATCTGGAAACAGTTATATGCTGTTTTTTTTTTTATTCTTTTTCCCTCCGGTCACCAATTTCTGGGAACTCTCCCAGTCATCACTCTCAGTTGTTCCCCTCCCTGCCTGTGACCTCCCTAACTGGGGACCCCTGCCTCTAACCCACCTGTAGCATACCTGTAAGACATCCCACCCAGCTTTTGCCCCCCCCCAAGGTGGGCATCCTTCTGCTCATTTGGGCTTCTTTACCTGAAATCCAATGACCTGCAGGTGGAGGTGAAGATCTGAGGTGGTCAGTACCCAGGATCTGGTGGTAGGCATGGGGCTGTGGTGCAATGTCATCCTCCCAGACAGCATAGCTTTTCCTTGTTCTGTTACAGTAATTACAGAAATGTCCATCTCTCCATCAGTGAGTACAGATGTGCAATATTGTCCAGGGGAGGTGTGCACACTCCTCTGGATGCCACACCTATGTCCATCTCATCCCACCACCCTGTAATGTGGAAGACAGTCAGTGAAATACCTCCCAGCCATCGCTGGGAGGTATACTGTTGCTGGAGTCATCTACACACCTCACCCTGAAGAAGGTGAGCTGTCATCAAACCTTCTCTCCCCTGGCTGATCCCTGGTGACTTGGGATTGCTCCTGAACTCAGGTCACCAACATGGCACAAGGTATGGTGCCAAGTGCCTCAACCATCAGTGCCACCGGGCTGACTTAGTTGTATGTTGTTTCTCTACTTGGTGATAGCTGTTTACGATTGCTTGTGAGGTCTTGTATTTTTGCTGATTGGGGGACTGGTTAGTTAGGCTTGGAAACCCTAATGCCTCATTTACCTACTTTTGGGGCCTATGCACGATGCCAATTCACCACTTAAACTGGGCACATTGGCATCAATGCGCCCGAATGCCATGGAGCAGACCTGTGGACCCCACACTGCATTCAGCTGTGTGGACTGCAATGTGCCAGGGTGTTCCATGGGCATGCCAGCACTACATGGCATGCATTAAACCACATAGGGCACTCTGCAGGGAGGCATAGTGTGAAGAAGGTTACAGTAGCCAGGAGCCTGCTATAACCTACTGCACGCCCCCTCATACATGGCCCACTGGTCATGGCAGAATAAGGCAACTGATCTCCATTATGCCCCAGCCCACTAGGCTACTGTTGGGGGCCGGGGCAGCTGATGGGCCGACCGCCCGAAGAAGGAAAAGCCAGGTCCATGCCAGCAGTGCCACTCCACGTCTCCCCCTTATGGGTAGGCCCAGACCCTGTAGTGCCAAGTCCCCTCCCTTCCCAGACATGTCCATCCTGTCCCTAGCTGTATATGCCCCCTTGCAACACCAAAAACCCCCACCCCTCCCTCTGTCTGCTTACCATCCCTTTGGTGCCGCCCTCTGCACACCTCCTCAGCCACTGGCCATCTGAGTGATGCTGGGAATGCAACCCAGATTTATAGGGATGCGTTCACAGTGTCATTCAGATGGCCAGCGGCCGACGAGGTGTGTGGAGGGCTGTTCTGCTGGCCGTTAGGCTCTTTAAAAACATTGCAACTGTTGCTCAGATTTGCATGACATTTGGCATGCACCTTCCTGGGGGGTAGAGCTCTTGATTTGGCAAGTTTCATTCCAGTCAGATGTGCGGTGTCTGAGTCACGGAGAAGTGAAAAACATGTTTTCGCTCTTTGACTTTGCTGGGATTTTTCTTTGAACTTGCCTACAGCCCAGAAGGTTTATCTTTTGGGTATGACATTTTCAGGGTAGAAAGGGACTACTACACAGGTGTGCCTTATGCTAGCCTGGTGAAAAAATATTAATGGATACCTAAACAACATTTTAACAACAAACTATTCAAAAATCTGACTCCTTAGGTGCCTACAGGAAAGGCTACTGTATTCATTATTTCTAAAACTACATTTATATAATTTACCTAAATGTGGTTCCAGAGTATTTGAAAATTGTAAAATCAGGCTTCCAATTCCAAAAAAAACATCCTACCTGCTTCCTAAAAAGGCCGCCAGATGTGTTATGTGATGACATCATTGGAGCCAAAGTCAGAGAGATATATTGCTCTCAATAGAGCTAACTAGTTCTTTTTTCCCTTTGTATAGAATTGTTTCACCCAAATGGTCAAAACCTTGTGCATTATTTTGTATAACACACATGTTAGACTATAGTTCTGTTCATTTTGTTTACTTTAACATGCTGAAAATGTGTTTTAATCCAGCTGACTTTCTCTGTGGCAAACCGTAGTGCAGTATAAATCTTGAATAACCTGGTGGTCTAGTGGTTATGGCGGATCCAGGATGCTACAATGGGGTGCTGGGGTGGTGTGTTGCTTAATATGCACTTTTAAACATTTTTATTAAACCTTTATATTTTCTGCTATTATTCTTTTCTAGTACATTTTTGACAAAACCTACAATTGTAATCCATAGTATGAATTTAAACATTTGCACAATCAATAAAACAGACTTCTTCAACAAAGTGAAATGCAGCAGCAGCAACAAGAAAGTATGTTACTATATGTGTGTGTGTGGGGGGGGGGATTGCAGCCATATCCTTCACCACCCCCTAGAACCACCACTTTTTTTGTAGTAACGTTCATAGTTCAATATTAGAGTTCATACTTTCTCAAAACTTAAATATATGTTTGTCTTGTCTTCTTTTTCCATGGGAAATGCTAATAAGTGGTGTTCATACACACTGTATCCCAAAGTGCTTTATAAGCAATACTAGACTGGTAGTGAAGTGACTAAAAGTGTAGTGGCAGCCATTCCATACATTAATATCCACAGACAGCCTTGGACAATTGCATGAACTGGTTTTATGGGATGGGGAATGTTGTCCAGGACAATGGAGTCATGTAGTGTTCAAGGTGCTGGCAGTCCCACATTTTATTTCTCACAGTAATCTGCTCATATTTCTCTCCTCCTGTGTTCCCCCTTTCCTGAATATAGCAGTACCTTGCAAGAGTGACCTTCTCAGTCCCCCTCTGGTATTCATTCTTTACTATGCCTTCTCACACCAAAAACTGGTGAGCTCATCACCCTTCTGCATCATGAATGTAAGTAGTACAGTCCCTGTTTTTTTTTTGACATATCAAATATAAACATATCTTGCCAGTAAGTCAGCCTGATAGCAGCAGGAAACAAGGGGAATGATGGTCTTTCCTATCCTTAAAAGATCTAGGCTACCTTTGATTAGGCACTATTAAATGATGGGTGTGCACATCATTATGCATGTCATTTAATAGTGCCTAATCATAGGTGGCTTAGATCTTGTATGAGTAGGAAAACCTATTTTTCCACTTGTGCCATACTGCTATCAGCCTGGCTTACCAGAAAATCATGTTTATTATTAATATGTAAAAATAACACTGGAGACTATACTAACCACATTCTTGATGCAGAAGGGTAGTGAACTCACCAGTTTTTGGTGTGGGGAGCAGGTGAGAAGAATGAATTCCAGAGAGGGACTGATGAGGCCATTCCAGCAGGGTACAGATATATTAAGGTTAGTTGAAGACATGAAGGAGGACATTGAGCAGATCACTGTGAGATCTGAAATGTGGGGATGCCAGCATCGTGATCACTATCTGACTGTGGATGAGAGTAGCCAGCAATGACAAATACTCAGAGTGGCAGGGCTGCACCTAAACTGTTACTTGAATTCATTGTAGGGAGATTACCCTCAGGTGGGGGGGGAATGTTGACGTTTGTTAGGACAGTATTGAGGGAGTTGTGTATAGCTCATTCAGAATTTGAAAGGGTGGTAGCCAGCCAACTCACATTGTGGAGTAGAGCACAGAAAAGTACTGGAGAAGAATTGCTGGGAACTGTCCTGCAGGGTTCTGCAGATCACAGGTAAAGGAGTAGACTGACACTTGAAGTCGGGTGGAGTCACTCAAGGTATTAGTATGCCCCTCCTGCTGATATTGTTATCCATTGTAAGTGCAGCCCTTACAAGGGCATGAACAGCAGTTTTTCTGGTGGGCCATGATGCTTATTGCTTGGCCTCCAGGAAGGCCTAGTTGTTGGTTAATGAGGTGGGGAAAATACACAGCAGGGAAACTGTACATACTGTCTTCACTGTGCAGAAGGGTGGTGATCCACTCAATGTTTACTATGGGAGCAGAAGTCAAACATTGAGAATGTGGACTGGAGAGTGATTTGGGAGGCATTTTTTTTAAAGTGGCAGCTGCTGATGCGTATCTATATGTGTGCACAACTCTCTGAGCTACAAGATTACAATCTGAGGTTTGAAAATTCTCTTCATCAGACCGTAAGCACATATGCGGCCCCAGGCAGTACTAGGGACAGGGTATGGATGGCGGGTTGTTCAGCAGAAGGCAGGCTAGGTGCAGGGGGTTCACATGGAAAAAGAAAGCCTTATTTGTGGATTAACAAGAGAGCATGAGCTTTGTAACTGAACCAGACTGGTGCTTTCCTGTGTGACCCTGAGCAAGTCACTAAACTTCCTTGTGCTCCCAGGCCACACCTGTAAACAACCTTTCAGCTTAGTGTGTCCCTACTGGTTAACCAAAAACAAAATACAGTGCATCACATAACCAATAGATCATCAGGTATTTGAAGTGTTATACTGTAATGCAGTTTGCCAAAGAAAAAGTCAGCTGGATTGCAAAACATTTTCCCCAAATTAAAGTAAACAAAATGTATTTATTTAGTTAGTTTTTGTTGACCAGGTAAGAAAATGAACAAAATCATAGCCTAACATGTGTACTGATCAAAATAATCTGCAAGTTAAAACATGGTGTTGACCATTCTGGTAAAATAATTCAAAACAAAGAGGGGAAAGAAGAACTAGTTAGCACTATAGAAATATATATGGGTCTCTGTCTCTGGTTCCAATGATGTCATCATGATTTATCACTTAACACACTTGGCAGACATCTTAGAGAGAAACCAAGGCTGTTTGTGAAAGTGAAAGGCTAATGTTTGCATTTTTCAAAAGCTATGAAACTGCATTTATGTTATTTGCATAAATGCAGTTTTAGCATACATGTAAACAGCAGCCTTTAGTTTACCTTGTTATGAAACCAGATTTTGGAGTTTGCAGTTTTAAAAAACTGCTTGTTTAGGTATCCTTTAAGTACTTTTCAAGTTATTGCAGTTTAACCCTTAGACTGCTGGCAGAATTAGAAACGTACAGGAATTTTGGACTGATATATCAGCCCGTGGCCCTGCAAGGTTAAACATTTGGAAACAAATCTTTTCTGGGCATGCTCAGTAAGCACTTCAAGATAGCTGTGTGAAACAAAGGAGGAATCCTGCTTCATATGAAGAAATTCCTACTTCATGTGGCCACCATGTTGTTTTCAGTTATGCCCTCTCAAAAATGTTGAAACCTCCCAAAATGAGATTCTGGGGAGGAACCATTACAGATAGCTTGCTTATTGGGACCCCCTATGATCCACGTAATATGACTTGGATCCTACTTCATATGCCGAGATACGACATAGGATCCTAGGTTGTGAGCCGAAAATAGGAAAATGATTAAAAAAAAACATTTTTGCCAACTTGAGCTGCCCAATCCTCATGTTGGTACTAGAGGATCTTCACCAGTATGGGACTCTGGGGAGCCCACTCCCAGTGTCCCCAACACAAAACAACCATGGCTGACAACAGGGTGCCCAATCCCAGCATAGGCAGTAGCCCCCAAAAAGCATGCCTGACAATGGGGTGCCCAATCCCCATGTCAACAGTAGCACTCACCAAAGTGGGACACTAGGGAGCCCACTCCCAGTGTCCCCAGTAATAGCATGCCCCCTCCATCAGCACTTGCTGTCTGAAATAAAGAAAAGAGTCCCCCGATGTCTTTTTATTTAAAAAAAATCCTGTGAAAAAGAAAACGGTCCCTCATCATCTCCCCATGTCCCCACTTCTCCATCCCCACCCTCCCTCTGTGTACCCCCTTACCCTATACTTACCTCTGGAGGTCAGGTGCTGTCATCTTCTGTGGACCAGGACACATCTGCACTCTTCAAAGCCAATCCACGAACTGAAGAATCAAGCTATGTGCCGTATAAAGGCAGTCTAAGGCATTTTGAACTTAGATTGATATCTCAGGCATTTTTCAACAATTTTTAACCAAATTTTCAACATGGGCTTTTTGGGACCCCACCTCATGAACCCAGTCACTGTCATCTTGTTAATCAGACCCGTAAGGTGATTTCACAGTCACTGCATGGAATCACCTTTCAGGACCGATTTAACAAAATGACTGTGGCAGTGTTCATGAGGGGAGGTCCCAAAAAGCCCATGTTGAAAATTTGGTGAAAAAATGTTGAGCAATGCCCACGTTATAAGCGTGTATTGTGCAGTTTCTATACACACTCATAATTTCACCAGTTTTTAATATTTTCACTCCAGATTTTCAACATTGGCATTTTTTAACACCTCCTCATGAACAGTAGAGCTGTCATTTTTCACATCCTGCCCAAAACATTTTTTCACACCTGTGGCACAAAATGGTGCTGTTGTGCAAAATCAACTTTCTGGATGGATTAATGACATCACAGTGACAAGGTTCATGAGGGGAGGTAATAAAAAGCAAATGTTGAAAATTTGGTTAAATGATTCCAATAAATGACCTCATTACAAGCGTGCACAGCACAGGTTCTACACACAGGCGTAACTTCGTCAATTTTTCATATTTTCACTTCAGATTTTCAACATTGCCATTTTCACACCTCTTCATGAACAGCATGCAGCTATCATTTTTACACCCTGACCAAAATATGTTTTTGTACCTGTTGTGCAGAATGGTGCTCTCGCTTTGCGAAATCATCTTTCGGGATAAATTAACACAGTGACAGTGCCAGTGTTCATAATGTGGGGTTCCCAAAAGGCAATGTGGAAAGTTTGGTGAAAAAAACCCTGAAAATGTCCACATTATGTGTGTCCGTTGAACTTATTCTATGCAAGCGCATAACTTGCAGGATTTGGACCCTGCACTCCCACAGTAAAATAAGGATACTATTACACTATCTCAAAAAGAAGGGGAATTCATTGCAAAAAACTATGTTAATGCATCACTTAGGGTTTTTATTAAGTGGACAAAAGCTGGGAAATTCGATGTTAAAGTTCCCACCCTACCACCCCACCCTCCAGACACCAACAGGCATCGGGGTTTGCCATGGAGTCATCAGGCTTAAGTCTTACCCCATTCTGCTATACTGTACCATGTCAGCTTGTTTACACATAGAATGAGATGAGAGTTAGGCCTGATGGCCCCATGGCACACCCCAATGCCTGTTGCTGTCTGGAGGGTGGGAGTGGGATGGTAGAGGTGGGAACCCTAACACTGAATCTCCCAGCTTTCAACGATTTAATAAAAACCCTAACTGATGCATTAACATGTTTTTTTGCAATTAATATAGATGGATAGATAGAGAGATAGATGGATATTAAAAAAGTCATAAAAATTAAAAATGCAAGTTCCCATATGATAACCTTGCAACTTTAACAAGCCATAACTCCATCACTTTGTGGAGTTAAGGGAGAATCTATTATCAAAAACAAGGTGTCAATGAGTACTATGACAGTAATTCATAATACCCCCCCCCCAAAAAAGATATAGGAGCCATACTAAAACAAAATAAAGATTAAACAATGAAAATTCCCATAGCATAACATTGCAACTTTAAAACGCCATAACTCTTTCACTCTGTGATATTAAGGGAGAATCTGTGTATAAAGAAAAAAGGTCTCAATGAATACTACAACACTAAGACATAATACCACCCCCCCCAAAAAAAAAAGAATTGAGGCTATAAAAAGAAAAACATAAAAGCTAAAACATGAAAATTCCCTATGATAACATTGCCACTATAACAAGTCATAGATCTGTCAATAACTGGAGTTAACGGACAATGTATAAGTCGAGTAGTACCACACTAAGACATATTCTCACACTAAACATTCATTGAGTGCACACTGCACTCCAAAATTACTTCCAGTTTTCACCGTGGTGTTAAATGCAAATGAAAGAGTGATTATTATTAACAATGCAACAAATATGTATCTCATCTTCTTCTATAACCAAAGCAGATTTCAGAGCAAACCTACAAATATTTATTGACTTATGGGTAACAAAGTGAAAACCACATGTCTGCCCTTATACAGTCAACTGTGGCCAGTTAAGAGGGACACTTAATATATATTTTCCTTTGAAGTGAGCCCCACAAAAAAACAAAATCAGGCACTTACAGTACATTGCTTTTCTGGAGGTCTAGAAGCAAAAGACCCTCCACAGCTAGATGGATGTGTGCATCATTTTCTGGTCAACAAAAACTAATTGAAAACTAAATAAATAAATCTATGGAAGAATGGATGCACAGACTGCACTCTCCTAGCCTGATGGGTGCGTTCATACAGATCCTAAAGGAACTTACATGAATAAGGAAACAGTTCTCCTATCTCAAAAGGTAAGGCCGTTCTTTGCAAAAAAACTGCATTAATGCATCAGTTAGGGTTAAGATTAGACAGATAGAAGAATGGAAATGTGGCATTAGGGTTTCCAACCCTAGCTCCCCACTGCCAACCCCCAAGCAGGAAAAGGAAAAAACATTATGGTTTTTGCTGCCCTGACTCTTGGCGAATCAGGTGTGGGTTCTTCCTTGGGGCTCTCAGCCCTAACACTCACCACAACCCATGACCAAATAAGGTGACATGTGATATGTATTCTTCACACAGGGCCTATTGGTTCTTGGCAACATGTGGGGAGGCACAGTTCTGTAGGTTTGAAGGCTATATCCCAATGGAGTGAGCATTAGAGTTGAGAACACCAACAAAGGCCCCACCTCTGATTCGCCAACAGTCAGGGCAGTGAAATTCATAATGTTTTTTCCTTTTCCTATTTGGGCGGTGGGGCTGGGGGGTTAGGGTTGGAAGCCTAACACCACATTTCCCTTATTTTGTCTCTCGAATCTGAACCCTAACTGATGCATTAACCTATTTTTTGGGGCAAAGAATTACAATACATACAACCCAATTTTTATACAGTTAAGTACTGAGCATATTTAAACATCAAATATTACACTGACATCCAACAAATAACTCCTGCTGAACAGCAGAGTTAAAAACACCAGCAGAGACATTTGGTGCAAGTAGTTATAGAATTCCAGGACACAACTATATTACAGTATGATGGACAGTTATGTTGTGCAACCATAGGATGACTTAATTTTGGATCAATAAATCCTCTTGATTTTCTTTCCCTTCAGCCAAATCTATGTTTAGGTCTATCCAATCATGTTTGTCAGTTTACCCTGTTTTAGCATCCCAAATGCCTGATCTTTTTTAATTCTCAAGTTTTATGCTCCTTTGTTTGAGTTATAAGCAATCCTTCTGCTGTTCTTGTATTCAGTTTTAGCTCAGTTAACTTTTTTGTTTTGGAAAAGTGGAGGATGAAACACCATTGTCTCCATTTCACACTATTCATCACCAACCTAGAATCTACAAAACATTTTTTATAAAGCCTTTTGTCTCATTCCAGTCTCATTCTGCCACATCTCCCAGTCACATCACTGACCCTTTCAAAGACTTACATGTTATAAACCACTTATGCAGGACCATAAGAGTCACTAGCCATTTCAGGCATGTGAGAGCCTGAGGTGAGTGCCAACTTGTACATATGGAGTTTCCCTCTGGTCTCCTGATTTTCTCCCTAGGTGCCAGCATGCAATGACATAGCCATGAATGTTTGCATTCAGGCACATGCATGGCAGGCATGCAGCACTGACCTCTCCCCATTCTTGTGCTCTCGACTGTGCTGCTGACTCATTTCCACCAGTCAGAAGTCATGCTGTGGAAGCAGGGTCTCCTTCTCCCTGAGGAAAGAAAACAGTCCTTAAAGTGTTTAATTGTCAACCACCGATGGCATTGCTCATTTTATAATTCAGGTGGCCAGTGCAGTAAGTGGTAGTGCTACCATGGTGCTAGCAGACCAGCTCATTCAAGCCATTTTTGCATGTTGCTAAAACTTTTTTGCAAGTTACATTCAGTTTCCTGATGAGAATGCCTGAGGCTTCCGGGGTTGTGTTATCAGCATACAGAGAAATGTCTGTATGCTGAGCACACTCCAGCATCTCATTGACATAAATCAGCAACAGCAAGGAGCCTAGAATAATTGAGGTACTCCCTTTGCTATTCATGATACATTGCAAAGATGATAAGCCACCTCCAGTCTTTGAATCTCTTTAATTAGATGAGGTCTAAACCAATAACAGGCTTCATTTGAGATGCCTATACCCACCCGATTATCTAGTATGATTTTTCAATCCCCTAGATCAAATGCTTTGGAGAGGTCCATGAGCACCAGACCCACATGGGACTTTTACACTACCAGATCTGCACTGGTGTCAGCATTACAGATCTGTTGCACCAGTGCAGATCCAGCAGTATAAAGAGCTGCCAGAGCATTGCAAGCTGCTCTGTTGTGGCAAAACATACTCCCTGGTTTGTTGGGAACATGGAGCAAAGTGCACCAGTGCAGGCGTTTTTAGCAAATGTGTAAAAACACTGCTTTGCCCACACCAGTGCATTCCTATTCACTAACTCCTCCACTGGAAATGTCCTCACAATACCAGAAGGCCCTCAGGAATGCTGCACAGCTGCAGTGTGTGAAAGAAAAGGGCAGGGTACGAGTGGAGCTGAGCAAGCTGATTCAAGATGGCAGCACTCCAAGTAAAGTGTAATGTAAAAATGGCTACAGACTTCAACTCAGTTTGAGATAGGATAAATATCTTGGAAATTTCTGTCCATGGTGCCCATGAAAAGTCCTCTCCTAAAGCCAGACTGGTAGCAATGTAAAAAGAAATACATTTCTAGGTAATCCTAAACTTGGTTATGTATCATCCTTTCTAGCAGTTTGGAAAGGATAAACAGCAGCACAATCAGCCAATAATTAGAAGGAGAAGTTTCATTGCACTCCCCTTAAAAATAGGAACAAGTTTGGTCTGCCTCCACTATTGTAGAAAGCAACCAATCTGCATGTTCCAATTAACTTCATCAAGATTGGCGCAATAATTTCAGCTGGATCTTTAACAAACTTTATCTCTATCCCTTCTAAGGATATAGGTCCTGCGGCCAGTTATTTTTTTTCCTCATAAACTTTTTTATTCCCCTCATGTTTGGCAAGAGGCTGTTCAGCCCCCTCTCCACCTCCCATGACTGGTTGTCAGCTGTCTCAGTTCCAAGGACTTGATTCCCCCATGAATTCCCCTCCATGTACCCAGAGGAGGGAGGGTCATCCCCAACCCCTCTGGAGCGCAAACCAGACGTGCCCTGGGGACCGAGCAACATTGTGAGCCAAGGGGGAGTGGGTGGGGCTTTATTTAGCCTGTCTGACTCCATTTTTGTTTTTTCTCAGTGTTGCATCCAGCTGCTGTGACTTGCAGGTGCATGTTTATGGAACTGTGCACATACTGAAGAACCACAACCCCCACCCTTCAAGGCCTTTTGGAGCCTGCACTACCCTGGTCCTCCATTTGGTGACAGTGAAGGGCTGAGATGACTTGCCAACCCTTCCCTGGGAGAGGTGTGCTGTCCCTGGGATGTTCAGTCCTCTCCCACTCTGGGCAATTCCCAGCAATCCAAGGTCATTATTGAAGCCAGGTCGCCAGCATGATGGCAGGTAAGGCACAAGCACCTTAGTCTTCCGTGCCACTGGACTGGCTCCATACTGACATTTTTTTATTGTTTTTTAAACAAGTTTTTTGGTTTATTAGCAAGGCCACTGGTTTTTAGTTTCTACCAGAAAACCCAGTAATATTCCAGAATTTGGACTGCCTGAACATTGGTACAAACAAAGATTGTCACAGACTTTGGCATTTTATACCAGCTCAGTGAATCTACAAATCTTGTATTTTTCTTACAGTTGCTTCTTGTATTATTTTCAATTTGCTTAATTTAATGCTTTATATATTAACCCTTCCTTAATTCTAATTATTTATGTGCATACTAAAAGAATAACAGTACAATCTTGGTAAAATTTGGAAATTAGACTAATGATCACCAGGGCAATTCCAAGAATTTCAAGTCTTGAAAATGGAATTTAATTATGTTCATCACTGTAAATCAGTGGCCTTGTTTATTAGCCTGAATCTAAAAGAGGGAATACTGTGTTACATTTGTGCTGTCCGCCCACCCAAGTATGCTTTGATGAGAGAAAATCCGTAGGCAAGTTAGGTTACTTAACATCTGGAAATGTAATAAAATACTCATTCACTATGTTTGCTGACATTTGGGAGTCCTAGACTATATTAACATTTACTATTTTTATTTCAGAAAAATGTTCCTTTGGGTGTTCAAATGACTTACTCGATCACTCGTACATTTCTGGATCCTGTGTATTTTTTATCTTTATAAAAGTTTTCTTTTGCCTGTTTTATTACTTTCTTTAGCCAGTCTTTCTTGAAATCATTCCATATTTCAGTGTCCAATGGCTTATTTACTTTCTTCTTTAACTGATTTTTAAATCTTATCTTTTTTCCTGAAATCCATGGGACATAAGTTGAACTCTGCCTAACTAGCTTTAAAGGAGCATCCCTCTGAGAACATTACAGTAAATTCACCCACAGCCATATCCAAGTTTGGAATGTGAAACAGCTGTGCCATAGTAATTCTGTCAAATTATGCAAAAATGCATTAGTTGACTGCACTGCCATGGTGAATAATGAAAAGATTCATATGTATTGTAATTTGCAAAGTTGCATTTGAATTTGGGAGATTTTAAGCAGTTTACCAAGCATTGCAATAGATGTCAACTTGTCTTTGTCCCCTTCCCTGTCACCTAGCCTCAGGAAGGCAGGTATGGCTCCACCCAGGGTGGTAGGGAGGTGCTCTGGCACCATCCTTGGGGGAAGAACCACTGGGGCTGCCCACAGGGTCTAGGCATCTGGATGGTGGTAAAGAGTGAGGGGTTGAAAAGAACTGTGGCCTGTAGCTTCTCTCACTCTTCTTCCTCAGCTTCAGACCTTCAGCAGGAGCCTTTTCAACTGAATACCAGATGGGCACAGGCCCGTAAGCATTCATTACAGTAGTAAGGCTCTAAATCACACCTTTTCTGATTTTTGCTAAATAACAATATGGTGGCAAGGGTGTTTTTACTTAACTTGGCTGGCCTCTGATTCATAGCTTTGCTAATCTTTGTTAAGTAGCGCAATGCAATGCAAGAGCATTCTGGAATAACATTAAAGATGTTACCGGGAAGGAGTCCAAATCACCCCCTACTGCTATCACAATAAACGGGAATACTATCCTGGACCTAAAAGTCATAGCCAACACCTTTAATGATGCCTTCACCGACCTCAGCAGCATCCTCCCCCCCCCGACTTTTTCAATGACAGCGATCCCCCTCTTCCCACCCATCAGTCATCACCTAAAAATTGTCCCCCTTTCTACTTCAGAGCAGTAAACAAAAATACCGTCAGGAAATACATTTCCAAAGCCATCAAAAACACTAGAGCAAGTGCTGACACACTGGACCTCAAACTTCTGTCTCTCACTCTAGATGGGGTTGTGGGGCCTCTCACCTGCATCTTTAATCTCTCCCTCTCTCTCAGCCAATTCCCTGACAAATGGAAGGCAGCAACTGTCACACCTATCCATAAAGGTGGTGACCGGACCTCCCATGTGAACTATCGACCTATCTTTATCCTGCCACCCCTCTCTAAGGCCCTGGAATGGATAGTAGCAGACCAGCTCACTGATCATCTGGACAAGTACAACATCCTTTGCTGGCAGCAACATGGATTTAGAAAAGGACACAGCACTGCCAGAGCACTTCTTGAGTTTACAGGAGCCATACACAACTCCCTTGATCAGGGTCGCCTTACCGGAACTACATTCATCAACCAGTCAAAGGCTTTTGACACTGTCCACCACCGCCTCCTGCTTCATCAGCTACTGAACATTGGCCTCTCTGTGGAATCAGTGAAATGGTTCAATAGCTATCCTGACAACAGGTCCCAATGTGTAAAAATATCAGGCGTGGTCTCTGACTCTAAACAGGTTTGCTCCGGTGTCTCCCAAGACTCCATCCTGGGCCCATTGCTGTTCAGCCTGTTCCTCAACTCCCTCCCCGACTCCACCTCTCAGCAAGTCATACTCTATGCAGATGATGCGGTGATTCTTGCCTCTCATCATGACCCAAGCCACCTGCAACAAACCCTTCAACACGGCTTCACCTCTGTTGAAAGCTAGTTCAAAGAACATAAGTTAATCCTTATCCAGAAAAAAACGAAGACCATGATTTTCACCAGCCACCAGAACAAGCACAAACTCCACCAACTCTCCTTAAACACCTGCCTTGGGGACTCCCTGGAGCAGGTTGACTCCTTCAGATACCTAGGAATCACCTTAGACCCACATCTGTCCTTTGGAACCCATATAACCAATGTTGCTAAAACTGTGAATACTAGACTGGGCTTACTCTACCGGCTCCGACGGCACCTGACTAAAGAGGCCATCTTTGCCACAGTTCAAAGCTCCATCATCTCCCAGATTGACTATGGTCTTGTCATCTATGGCACTGCCACTACCACTGCACTCAGAAGGATTACTATCACCCTAAACAAGGCCTGTCAGCTCATCACTGGGGCCTAACGGCTCACACACATCTGTGACCTCTACTCACAAGCTACTGTAACTGGCTTCAACTTGATAATAGAATTCAATACCAAACCTGCGTGGTTGCTAAGAAAATACAGTTGGGAACTGCCCCTCCCGGGGTCTGTTCACTCCTTCAAACGAAAACCAGCTCCAGAATTACTAGGGGATCAAAGCCACAACTTTTCTGTGTCCCTCGCTGCCGCACAGCCATTGGCCAGCGTTCATTCACCTACAGGGCACCCACTTGGTTTAACGGTCTTGCCAATGATACTATCAATACCACTGGGCTAGGGGCCTTCAAAACCAACACTCCCAAACTCCCTGGTCGCTTCCAGCATCTGCGACTGTCATGGATAATGTCTATGCAACACCGCTCCGCTACCGCTCTCCTATATCTAGCTCCTTACATAACGCACTTGCTCTAGTTTGGCCTCTGCCCCATCCGCTGTCCAGCACCTGACAATGCCACCTTCTTGGCTGCTTTACCCCCCTCCATATCCTTACCTACCCCCCACCTCTCCTCTCTTCTCATTTTCTTACCTCCCGCCTTTGCCCCTCCCATTTCTTTCTACCAACCCCCTTCCCCTCTTGTCCTCTTCCTTTCCACTTTACCCTCTCCCTGTCTGTTCGAAATTAATTTGATATCTTTTACCCTTATTTGTGTAACAATTTTGTCTATTGTTATGTGATACCAATTGTCTTGAAGTGGAACCTTTGTAAAAGAGCCCTGGGCTCAAAGGTAATTGTAATCTCAGAATTGAAATAAATAAATAAATAAATAAAATGTTCTCTTCAGTTGGCTGCAAGGGTGTTTTTACTTATATTGCTTGGCCCTGGAATGTTAAATGCATGTCTGTAGTCTGTACTGCTAGGCCGTATAACCCCGGTAATTCTGCTTGACAGATACAATTAGATACAAGCTAGGGCCATCAGAGGTTGAGCATACTGTGCACAGATTTGAATTTTAGCCTTTCCTGATCCCAGGATCCCCTTCCATCCTTACTAGGCATCCATGAAAGTGGGCCCATGAATAAAACCTAGCAGCAGTTGTTGACTTTGCAGGGCTTTCAGATAACCACACAGAATCCCAGCATCTGTTGGTTGACCAAGGTTGTGCAAAGGGACTAGAAGAGGAATACGGACAGCTGAATCGTCCCTGTGCTGCAGATGCAGACTTTCTACTCTTTATTGCAATGTGCTCAGCCAGGAACACCAAATGGTCCACGCTAACACCATACACCCTCGGAGCATTCGTGCAGCAGGTGTGGCATATCTGCAGCTTCCAGAAAAGGACTCTTCCTGCTATTCACTGAGCCATGGAATGGTTGGGCCAGGTCAGAGCACCTGGATCTACAAAAGCCCAGGATCATGGCAACTGCCCCATGGTGGCTGGAGGAGGTCACATAGCAATGGTGGCCTGAGCCAGCTCCCACAGCCAGCTTGCAGTGGGAATTGATGCTGGGCTGTGAGATTTTGGGCAGATCATGGTAAATAAGCTGAAAATAAACAAACAAAAAAAGTAACTGCAATATTTAACAGACATTAAGGTTACCTGGTGTGCTACTAAAATAAACATAAACTAAAAGGTTTCATTTCCTCTGTAAATTTATATGTAAAATTGAGGCATCTCAAAGTGTCTCATGTTAAAGAGAGCCTGCATTTGTGGATATGGTGAAACAGATCCTTCAGTATCTACCAAAAGTGGTGTTTTTACTGTTTTCATAGAATGTTACTAGATTAACTGAAAGTAGCATTGCTGACACTTAATTCCACCAGTTTTACCATCAGTGGGGCCTATGCACGAACCATGGGCCACAGTTGTGAGGCATGCAATGGCCATGCATAAAGGTACACAATAGTATACGGAGCATGCTATGGCCAAGCAGCATACACAAAGAGCACGTAGCGGTGATCACATACGGTAGACACATGGCAGTTCTCCAAACTACACACATGCCTAGGGGTGTGACTGTATAGATGCAGGCATACAGTGCACTACACACATCCACAATGTGCATTACATCACCCAGGCACGTGGGGCAACACGCACAGCACTACGCCATGGGTAGGACTGCCATAAATTGCAGTCACATAAGACAGACACACAAGGTGCAGCATGGAATACCCATTGTGCATGATCCCTCAGGCAGAGGACAAGTCTAATCCCATAGTCAAGATACACAGCACCAAGCAGGACATAGGGCACACCTGTTATAATGCTCAAAGTGGGACATGACATATTGACCCATGACATTTAGCAGGACGATATTGCACTGCGACCAATGCAACATACTGTGTAGCACCACAGAAGCAGACCGAAGACAACATTTTGTAGTGTAGTAGGGTTGTCTAAAATTGCCTAACATTACCCCACTGACTATGTCTGTAATAGTAAATACCCATAGCACCAAGTCTGTGAGGTGGAGGCTAGACCTCCTGACATTGCAGGAGAAAGATTTTATAGAATGGTTAAAGGCAGAAACTAAAACTTACTTCTTGGATAACCATCCCGGAACTGCACCAGCAGCAGCAATATAGGAGGCCTTTAAGGCCACATTGTGGGGCAGGGTTATTAGTTATGCAACGCTCCACAGAAAACAGAAGGAAAAGCAGATGGTAGATTTAGAAAGGCAGCTGCTTGAAACGGATGGAAAATAAAAGAAAGACCCAAAGAAACTTAAAAATCCCAATCTAATTTATGAACTGATGGCCCTAAGAATACAACTGAATATGTTAGCCACGAGAAAAGCTGAACTTCAAATCCAAAGGCTTCATCACCAATACTGGGCAAGAGAGGAAAAGGCAGGCAAGCTGCTGGTGTATAGGTTAAAAAAACAGCAAGCCAAGAGACATATCACCCAGCTCAAAAACAAAAAAGGGAAGAAACAACATTAACGCAATCTAATAAACAAGGCCATGCTTGAATTCTACTAAACACTGTACAGCTCACATGTGAAATGGAATGGTGACAGGTTTAATACTTTTATGGCAGGCCTTAAGCTCCCCCAGGTCACACCAGAACAGAGAAAGGAGCTAGACTCACCAACAGATAAACAGGAGATTAGTGTCACAATAAATAGTATGGCCCCACACAGAGCACGGGAGGGGCTACTCAATGGACTTCTACAAAATAGTACAAGGGGAAGTTACCCTACCAATGCAAGACATGCTCAAGGAAGCATTAGTAAAAAGAACTTCCCAGCACCTTACGGGAGGCCAGCATAACCAGGGACAATGGTTTTCCGTTTTTACCGGTAACATCGGTAAAATCACGGAATCCTGCTTGGTTTGCGGATTTTGAATTCTTATGCAGTGCCTCACGGAAATTGCATTTCACTGCACAGAATCCCTAATATTTCAGCATATTTTTAAATGTTTTTATTTTCTCTTTCTCTGCCCCCTTCTCACAGCATCAGTCTTCACTTTTCAGGGATCCCTAGGCTGGCTATCCCTTAGCTTCACCCCAGGTAATGCTCAGGAGCTCCTGTGAGCCTGCACCCATCCTGCCTAGGTTGTAGCCCCCAGGTGGGAAGGGAGGGGACCCCAGGTCACCCCTCCACAGTCCTTTAATGTGTGTCGGGCAGCCCAGTGGGTCCCTCATGGAAACTGGTTATGAAGTCTGGGGCAGCTGGGTCCCTTCTACCAGCAGCTGACGTGAGGTGATTGTTACTGGTTTTCTGGTCTCTGTCCCTGAGGGCACCAACACTTAAGGGTATCCAAGGAAGTAGGGCACATAGAGACAAGCCGCTACTCCAGATCCTGGCTAGCTTCCTCTCTTTCCAAATTCTCTGCAGCCTCATTGCTCCACCACCTGTGGTCACCCAGGTGGCAGTAAAGCATCGGGACCTGTAAGCCACCTTTCCCAGAGGAGGAGAGTGGCCCCCAACTGCTCAATCCTACTCCCCTGGCCAGACCTCTAGCAACCTGAATTCACTTCTGATCCTGAGTCCCTGGCATTGCAAGCAGTAGTGCTACCTCAGGCTATTTACAGTGCTCTGTCAACTATACACCCACTTTGGTGTAAGAAAACATAAGCAGATGGAGAGGGAAATAATTCAGTTTTAGTAAAATGTTGCAAAGTGTTCATTGTTCATAATTTGCACTGTAGGTACTGTGCACTATTATTGACATCATATATTAAAACATTATATATGGGTGTTATGGCTGACAGTATAGCCTAGTGGTTAGAGTAACAAACACTGATCAAACTGAGTACATTTAGAAGACTTGGGCTTGATTCCCACAACCTCCACTTGCATACTGTGTGACACTGAGCAAGGCACTTAACCTTCACAATGCTCCTGGGTCACCTCTGAAAACAGGCAGTTTTGCCTGGTGGGTTTACCCAGTTTACAAAAAAATATAAAAAAAATACCAATATATGTTTACTATATCATACAGTAGTCAGAGTACCATGTAATTTATCTGAGTTGTACTCTGGCTGCAATGATGTTGTATAGGTAAATATTAATGTTCAGATACATTTTGTGTCTTATAAGCTTGTTTTTAGACTTTAGTCAGGTTTTTATTGTATTGTATTTTTGCAAATGAACATCTAGGATATATATTGCTAAGTGCAGAATCACTGTTACCAACTAGTTTATTCAAGTTTATAATCAGCAGGGCCATCCAAAATCCTCCGTTGTTTGATTGAAAGTGAGTCTGAATGAAAGTAAGTTCACAAGGCACAAACTGCCTTATTACTTATTTAGGTGAATGGGATAGAAACATAGACTTTGACGGACCACCTAGTCTGCCCATTTCATCATTTGCACCTTCTCTCCCACCTGTTGTGTCAGTCTCTATGACAACAAAAAGTTTTCTGACAGACTGCTTTAATAAAAAGCAAATGTTACGTGTTTAAGGGTACTTATGCTTGGCCAGTGGATTTGAAAGCACATTCAGTGACACATGGAAGATAAGACCCTAGGGGCTGTATGATGCTAGTGGGTAGAGTGGAGCTCAATTCACAATTGAGCTCAGACATGAAAACTGAGAGACACCCTTTTCATGGCGACCAAGGGAAAAAAAGGCATCCACATGTTTGTGAGCGGGAGTGTAGCCAGAAATTTCCATTTTGTACACAGTCTCCAATAGTTACACCCCCTCAATTAAAAAATGTACACATCCTTTCCAAATGGCACCCCCTTCCAAACAAGTCAGATTGTTGTCAGATGATTCCTCTACTCTCTAAAGAGGTTATACATGTATCAGACACTCCTCAGTGGCCTACACTAACCCAAATACTACAGATTAGAATGATAATATTAACAGAGTGGCTTATAGTTTGTGACAGGCACTCAACAAAACTGTACACAAATGTGTACAGTGAGTATGCTTGTCTACACCCTTGTTTGTGAGATGCATTAGAAGGTCCTCCACTAATCACTTGTGAATTTTTTTTTTAGGTGAAGACACTATTTCAAAGAAGCAAATTCAGGCAGTTTTTTTTTGTTCCTCCTACCCCCTGGCCATCCACTCCTTCAGGCCTCCCAAGTCCCCCTACCACTGCTGCTGAGTTCCCCCCACCATCATCCACTGCCCCTTATGGCCATGCTACCAGGTAACCCAAAGTAACCCTTCATCGGTAAGCCCCTACCCCTGTGGCAGGCTAACAGGGGAAGACAATCACCCTAAAGAGCTTCCTGTATATCCCAGGCATGGCAGAGGTCAGAACAGACACATGTGTCTGGGACATCATGCTTATGGAGGGACCATAAGCCATCCTCTAAGTAGCCAGCAGGTGTTTTTATATTTTTGTGGGAGCATGACAGGCCACATGATGTCAAGACACAAGCTGACATCCTTCACGCTCTCTTCCGCAATGAGGGCCAATGTGTTGCCATGCCTCCAGCCTCCACCTGGGGCCAGCAAATGCTGAGCTGTGAATATACCCTCCCTCCAAGGAGAAGGCCAGTGGTTGTTGGACACTCAAGCCTTCACCCCCCCCCGGCCAGTCTTCCAGCACCCAAACCTATTCCTAAACCCTGGTCAGTGTTGTCACTGGCAGAAATCCAATTCAGGCAGTTAAATGATAAGAAAAAACAAATGTGGTCCACCTTAGTAGTGGTGGTGGTTCAGATTAATTCACATCTGAGTTCTAACAAGCAAAGAGACTAAGTAATTTGTATCTTGTGCATGTGGGGTGTGGGTGTTGAAGAAAGGGGGATCATAGTGCTGTCACTACTGCCATCACCTCTGAGGGATGTGGACTGCATTGTTGCTACTGTCATCACACCTGAGAGGCGGGGGGGGGGGCTGTAGTGCTTCTGCCATAACCACTGGTGGATGGGGAATGTTGTACTGCTGCTGTCCCACCTGAGGGATGGGGGCCATAGTGCTGATACTGCCATCACACCTGAGGAATGTGGAACGTGGTACTGCTGCATAACAGTTCTTCCCAAAGAGGGAAGGATCCTTCACTCCTGGGGAGTTATGCACCTATTTCTTTAATAAATGCAGACACTAAGATTCTAGCAAAGGTACTGGCAACTTGGGCATGGCTTGAGCGCTGGTGCAATGGCTGCTTAAAATGTTCACTCCATCCTTGTCTGGACACAATCCATGGTCTCCTGATGTGATCCAGGGTTATTCTGCTTACTCAGCATGGGGGTATACCCAACTAATCCCTGCAGACTGCCAAATGCCAAAATTTTCATACAGTATGTGACCACAACAGCATGATATGCTAGAGACTACAGGATATCACGCCAGATGCAATAGGCCATGCAGGTCTCACCCGGTACTCAGGACTATTGCAGAAACTGTTGATGCATTTCGCTCACTGAAGGATGGGTGATACTGGGCTGAGAAATATTTTTGTCAACCGGCTGCCGCTATCTCAAAACTGGGGGCCAAGTACAGGTAGCACCCATGCAAGTGAACTCTCGAAGTGGCAGCATTAAGCTCTTTCTCAACGACCGCCATTGTGGGGAGCAATCAAGATACCACAGCTCAGCAAACTCCAGTGGGGGACTCACTCTCATACATTACTAAAATGTTAGAGGCTCTACTCCTCAGGGTAGATGGGATTAGTGCAGCCCTGACAGGCAACGTCATGGATGTCCACCTGCTGGAAGACAAACTTAACATGGCTGAACAATGGACAGATGAGTTCGAAAGGCACCAAGGCTTTGAATGGCAATGGCTGCAGGATCACAAAGCTAAACTAGCCAAACTCTGGGAGGGGGCTAAGGACCAGAACAGCCAGGGACACCATAACAATATAAGGATCCTGGGCATCCCCAAGGGTGCAGAGGATCAGAATATGGAGCACTGTCTCAATGACCTTATCTCCAAGTTACTGGGCTAACGTTGGAAAGGACCTGTAGAAGTGAAGCTAGCACATACAGTATTTGGCAAAACAGGCCCCCCAAACTCTCCGGCCTGACCAATAATCGCTTATCCTCTTCAGTATTCAGTAAAAGAGTAAGTATTGAGAGCAGCGAGAGACGTTGGGGACATAACATGGAGGGGGGCTCGTATCTTGTTTTACAGGGACTATTCCCATGAGGTGGTGGCTCAGTGCAAATTCTTCACTCCCTTGAAGAAACTCCTGCAGGCAAATGGTTTCAAATACAGGTTTAAAGGATTAACCTCTCTGTATATCTTGAAAGAAGGCAAGGACTTACTAGTACTGAATCCACAGGAGATTGAAGCTTGGCTCTCCAGGTATTGGCCTTCAATTCTAAAAAATACTATATCTCCCAAATGCCTCTGGTTCCCAGGGGGAGCTGAGCACTCAAAATGGAATGGTGGCAAAGGGAAGGTGTTTTCTAGGGATCTAGCTTGTGGACAGACCAGTCCTTCTGTAGATGAGTCCCCCAAGTCCAGCTCGAGTGGAAGGCAATATTCCTTAACTCAGGACCATGCTACATCTGTTCCCACTGAACTGTTACAGAAATCCCCTAAGCTTGCTGTGATACAGATAGACCCCTACATCAGGGTCACCCACAGCCAAGATCTAGAAGCCACCAGCGCCCAAAACTTCATCAACCCTCTGCCCCTCCTCCAGCTAAGCTCCCAAAGGAGGATTCATCCAGCGAAGAGGAAACAACTGGACTCCCAGCTCAGGAATTGGAATTTATGGATACTGATGCTCCTTTGGATTGGGCACTGAACCACTGGACTTGACTGAAGCTACCAAAGAAGCTCTACTGCCAGTCAGTCCAGGACTTAAATCCTTTGCCGAAGCTGTGACAGATGGCCTGCCACCACGTAGCGGCATAGATAGTTGCCCCGTTGACTCTGTAGCCCTGGGATCGGAACGATAAAGGAAGGCTGAATATTTGCTGCAGGAGAAGGCTGTGTCATGAAAAGGCTAGATATGGACTCTTGTTATTTTTTCTACTTAGCTTAATTTTAATGATGTTATGCTACATTTAAAGCACCTTTAGCTAAGAGAACCGTTACTCACTTGAGGGCCTTCAAGAGGACTTTGCACAATCATAATAACTATTGAGCTCACTGTTTGTCTGGCGCAGGCCCCCCCCCCATACCCTTTCTGGGACTACTGGGAGGAAAGTACCATAAGGCACGGTAGTAGTCCCTTCCCTCTTCCTCGCCTCATGTCTTTTTCTCACACCGAGTGTAGCTGTTGCTTGGGGAGTCCGGGTAATGGACCCACAAACCTTTGACCTCCCCCAGGTCCTGTGCACTTCTCATGAAAGGGGATATCTGGGTTGGTGTTGGGTCCTCCACCCCCATATCTTGGTCCCTGGACAGTTGTGATCTCATACTTCTCCCAGTGGTTATAAGTACCCTGTCATAACCCCTGTAATAGAGTGAAAGACCTCGGGAATCTGGCTGGTATTTATCTGGCCTATCACATACTTTGTTAGCGGTTTTGGCTGTTGCTGTTTTTTCTTGACTAGTTGTAAATTACCATGATTATTAGGATACTACTGTTACTTGCTCTGTTAGATTAATTGAACATTGGCAATTTGCTAGGGGTTGGGTTCCCCCCTCCCTCCCCTTTTTCCTTTATCCCTTCCCTTGCCCAGAGGAGGGTTCCTCTCTCTTCTCTTCCTGGATCACCTATTAGTGGTGTATAGTCCAGGAAAGGATGGGTCACTATGGCTGGTAGACCTTTCCCATAACTCAACTGACTGTGTGCACCAATGTAGCCAGGGGGTTCCATGCTTCGCGGGGACTCTCGGTATATGCTTAACTCCGCACCTTTAGTGTTCTCACGTTAGACAGTTTTTGAATACTTATCTCTGTTCTAATTCTGGTTACTAAAACTGGGTCATTGTTACTTCTTTTTTTCAAGTTATCTGTGCACTATATATAGCACTCATCCTATCACAGGATACTACCCTCCGCATATCCTCAAGACCCTTGTAGTTGTTTGGTCCAGTACATCTTAGCTGTCTGTCGAGCGTCAGGTACCCCTTGGTTACATTCTGTTTGGAGGCTCAGAGGTGAGTGGAATTTGCTAACTAATACTGGATTGCTATTGCAGGTGATACTCAACAGGGGTGGATGTGTGTCTCCTGGAATGTCAAAAGGCTTAATCATCCAGTGAAGCATGCTAAGGTGCTACAGCATCTTTGTTCATTGTTACACGAGGTCCCTGCACCCTAATTGGTACCCTCAGAGGTATACCGTAGACAGCTAGTACTTAAGCATATGTTATACTAACATATAGGGCTAAGGGCATCTACCGTACAAGAGTAGATGTGAGGATATGCTTGCATATTGTTGTAATACACTTTGCTTGCTAATACATATATTCTATGTATTTTCTATGTATTTCTTACTTGTAAGATGCCAAGGCACCTGTGTCCTTGGAATAATTATGATATATAAGTCAGCATTGCCACCTTTTAGTGATTTGTACTACTACACTGAGTTATGTAAGACTCTGTATAAGAACTCTTTTGTTCACAAACTGTTGACTACTACAAATTGTATAATGTTATCTTGGACCGTGGAGCCACCTCTAATTTAGCCAATAGGGCTCATCTCTGTAATTAGAAATGTTTCTATCTTACAGTTACCATAGTAATTATCATAAGTATATAATTGATACACTAGTCTTGTACCTTGGAGATCCCAACAGACACAAAGAAACTTCGAGGTATAGGGAACGCTTTGCACTGGCTCTCAGTTCGTATTGGTAAGAACTGTTTAGGGCAACTGTGATTTTATCCTTTTTGGTAGTAATAAACAAGTTTATTACTCTTATGCAACGTGTCTGTGATTACTTGCATTCCCAATATTGCCAAGAACCTGAAAGTGAGGTTTAGACTTCCTGATATCATTATCCAGGAGACACAACTTAATGCCAGGATGGTGCAATGGCTCAAAAAGTCATGAGTGGGTAAGGTCCTGGCAAGCTCTGCTCCCACTAAGTCAAAAAGGGTGGCCAGCTTGATATATAAAGACTTCCCCTGGAGTGTAGAAGCAGTACAAACAGAGAAACAAGGCAGATTGGTCTCAGCTCGCTTCTTTCTCGCGGAGGGCCAGCTAGAAATGTATATGGTCTCAATTCTAACTCAGCCAACTTTCTTGCCAATATTGGCCAGGCCCTTGCCTCCCTTTCTGAAGGGTACCAGAGTATACTGATCCTACTGGGAGGTGACTTTAACCTGGTCCTGGATATTTTCCTGGACAAATCCCAACCAACCCCCCAGACGCATCCCGGGGATAGAGCATCCCTGCAGGAAATAATAGACAAATGGGGGACTGATGGACCCCTGGAGGAGAGACAACCCCTCAGATTGACATTATACCTTTTTTCTCCCACCCAAAACACTTATGGCTGCATTGATTATTGGTTAGTTAATCAAGAAGCAGCACAAGCATAAGTGACACCAGGGTGGGTAATATCTTTATTTCTGATCATGCTCCAATTGCATGTAGCTTTCTGCCCCCCGGACAAGGCTCAGCCTCTATTAGGTGGAGATGCAATCCCTTGCTTCTTTAGGACAAAGAGTTCCACTGAGCCAATAAAGAAAGAAGCGAGGAACTATTTCTTCAAAAACACCGGGGGAGAGGTGGGAGCTGGTACTGTTTGGGAAGCTTTCAAAGTCAGTGTTGTATGGCCGTATTATATCATATGCAGTGGCTAAAAATAAAGCACACAAGGAGGAAATCTCCAAGCCACAGGTGGAGTTAATTGGCCTGGAATCAAGGCTCAGGTCCTCCTCTCCAAATGTGGATCATTCTGTTCTGCCATCCATAATGGGGCTTAAGTACCGCATCAACATTTTACTGCAGCGCAAGGCAGAGTGGCAACGTCTCAGATCCAGACATAAATATTGGGAAGGCGGAGACAAAGGCAGCAAACTGCTTGCCTATCAGCTTAGGAAGCAGCAGGCTGCATCTCGCATTCATGCATTGAGGGACTCTACTGGGAAGGTCATCTCAGACTCCAGAGGCATTAATAAGGTCATGCGACTTTTCTATCAGTCTCTATATCAATCTAAAGCTACCCTAGATGACCCAGGTCTACTAAAGGCACTAGAAGAGTTTTGCAAGTCTTGTGATGTCCCTAAAGTCTCTCCAGAACTCACTAAAGCTTTGGATAATCCCATTACTGTGGAAGAATTACTCACTGCCCTGTCTCAGGTAGCCAAACGAAAGTCACCTGGGCCGGATGGCATGACAGTTGAGCTTTACCAAATGCTACGGGAGAGAAACTCAACCCCTCTTCTTCTAGCTCTCCAAGAAGCTCATGATAAAGGTTCACTTCCTTCCACCATGAGAGAGGCTCTAGTTACACTGCTTCCCCAAAAATCCTCAGATGCCCTAGACTGCGTTAACTTCTGTCCTATTTCACTATTGTCAGTGGATACCAAGATAGTGGCAAAGGTGCTCTCCAACAGAATGGCAGACATTCTACCTTCCATAATCTGTCCATCCCAGGTAGGTTTTTCCAAAAGGAAGTTCGGGTCAGATAACTTGAGGCTAGTATTCAATCTCAAATGGCTAGCCTTGCAGTCCTCGGTGCCCATGGCGGCACTAGCCATTGATTTTTCTAAAGCATTCAGTTCTGTAGAGTAGAGCTACCTACACAGTGTCCTAAATCTGTATGGCTTCTGCCCCTACTTCCGGGGATGGATATCCATGCTGTACTGCTCTCCCTTGCTAGAATTCTGACTAACAAAATGTATCATCCACTTTCAGATACAGAGAGGCACCCGTCAGTGCTGCCCCCTCTCCCTCATACTTTTCTTTCTCACCCTGGACCCTCTGGCTAGGAGATTTATTGCTACCAAAGACATCTCTGGTATCCAGGTGGGAGAAAACTCCTATTTGGTCAACTCGTACATTGATGACCTTCTCCTCACTATGTCGGATACAGAGCAATTCCTGCCGAAGGCCCTGGTTATATTACAGGACTTTGTCAAATGATCCGGTCTCCAAGTGAACCAAAAAAAGACTATACTCTCTCCTTGAATCTGGCCTGCTCCAAGGACTGTTTGTGGGGAACAGCCATCTCCTGGACCCCTTAGAGCTTTTCCTACTTAGGGGTGACCATCACCACTAGATGGGAAGAGCTGGAGAATGTCAACTTTACACCCTTACTTGCTTCACTCACAGCAGAGATTGACCGCTGGCATAAGCTCAACCGTTCCCTGAAGGACAAGGTTGAGGCAGTATGGATGTTTCTTCTCCCCAGGATTTCTTACCTCTTTCATAATCTCACTATCCACCTCTCCCCTAAGCTATTCCAAACACTGGATAAGCATGTTACCCTTCTGCTTTGGGAAGACAAGACTCCCCGCTGGGGCCGTTCTAAAATCCAAGTCCACTGGTCTATGGGGGGCTTCAGTCTCCCCCGGTTTCAGGGTTGTCAAGTTAGCATACCTGGTAGCTCAGGCAACAAAATAGTTTGCTTCCTTCTCCTCCCAGTCTCCTCTATGAGTCAGATTGGAAGCTTCCTTGATGCAGGATGACTCTTTGTGCTCACTTCTCTACTCAGCCTATTCCTCACTCCCAACTACTACTCCAGTCATGTTGGAGACAGGGAGAGTCTGGTGTACTGATATGGCCCTCTTCCACATGCAATGATCTGCTTAGTACCCTCTTCTTGACTATACCCATCTTTAAAACAACAGATATATTTCCATTGATAAAAAGCCAATCTATTGGCCGACCTGGGCTAGCAAAAGTATTAGGCTCCTTTGGGACCTCTATATACCAAACACTAAAGTGCTGATGTCCCTCGAACAGTTGAAGGCCTAGTTCAATCTCCCAGCCCAGGACATCTGGAAATATCTCCAAATCTGGAATGCTGTCCATGCCCTACAGACCCAAGTAGCCCTGGATGCCAAATGGGATTGCATGAGTTCGCTCCATAAACTGGACGTGCAGCAGGGCCTAACTAAGAAAATCTATCGTATGCTGCAGGACTCACAGCCAGATCTCATGGAGAAATGCAGACAGCAATGGAAGGCAGGCATTTATGTGACCATTACTCAAGAAACATGGAGTCACTGCATTAGGGCTGTTCATACTGCTGACATGGATGCCAGAAGCCAGGTTATTCAACTTAAGATTTTGATGAGGTGGTATAGAACCCCTGTTGCACTCCACTCCATGGGGATCCTCAGTCACTCACCATGCTGGTGATGTCATCAGAGTTCTGCCCATTTGCAGCATATTATCTGGTACTGTCCACAGCTGTCTCCTTTCTGGTCTTCAGTATTTGCCGACTGCTTCAGAGTGGTGGACATGACAATCAGTCAGGTAAACCCCTTGCTGCTATTAGTTGACTCTATAGCCCTAGAGCCTCTATCACCTCTTCTCGAAGGCTGGGTTCTGGCTGCCCTACTCAAAGCCAAGCGTGCAATCCTGATGAAGTGGAGACTACCCCACCCACCTTTACTTGTGATGTGGCATGTTACACTGGCAAAGCTGGCCATCTTAGAAAGGCTCTGCTACTCAAGTCAAAACCAACTGCATAAGTTCCACAAGAAATGGGATGCCTACTTACATTCTCACCTGTGCTCTGTGCCTCCCACACCACCTGGTAACCCCCACTGTTTGAGGGCTTTCCTGACCTACTTCACTACATCCAGATATGTTAGCCTTTGTGAGGTCCTGACTTACAGGTCAGTGGTCTACGTTGGAGGGTCACATCTCCTTCCTTCTCCCCCTTGCTCTCCTGAAAAGCAGGGTGGATCCTCCCTTCCCCCTCCTTTACTCTCCTTCCCTCCTTGGGATGAGGAGAGCACATGTTACAGACCCTTTTATCAGACATGCTGAAGTGTACGTAAAGTTACACTCTCTTGACAGTCTTTATGCAAACATTAACACACGACGAGGTGTGAGTTACGTGCTGATAACAGCACGCCCAGGGGTATACTAAGGCATGAGGCGCTTGGTAATTCCTGATGGCCAGTACAGGGACCCCCCCCTCCCAACATAGAAAGAGAGGTAGTGGTCAAATTGTGTCCTGATACTGTGTTTCTGAGACAGAGTGATTGTAATTTTGTTGTTTGCTCATATTGTATTGCTGAGTAAGTGATTTTAATTAAATCTGTGTTTTTGGTAAGAGGTAGAGTGGGCATTTCTTTTAGAGCTAGCATGCTGTTTTAGTTAGAGCGAGTGTGTTTGTTGTAAGGGGCCTTTACTAGTTTTTTTTTTTTTTTTGAAGCAGGGGCTTTTACTAGTTGTTTTTTTTAAGCATTGTTTTCATTGAGACTGTTGTTAGGGATTGAAGCACACTGAATTGTTCCAGGACCGAGAAAGTTGCTGAGCAAGTGTGTCCTATGGTGGCCGCCGTATAGAGCTGCTTCATGGTTGCATTTTTTTCCCCAAAGTTTATTTACTGCATGGTGCCGTGATAGTGTGGACAAATATGAGTGCTTTTTTGTAATTGTTTGAACTACAGGTTTGGAGCAGAGTTTGTGACCAGGTCGGGGTAACGAGAGTGAAGGCAGCATGCTGAGAATGGGAAAGACGTCAGCACCGAGCTGCTGTTGTTTTAATGCTGTTAGTGAGGTATTTACGCTTTCTTTTTCATGTGAGGGGGAAAAAGGTCTGGATGGATTTTGTGAGCATTTTTCTGCATAAAGAGAGACTGTGTGTGCATGTCGAGGTCAGGGGACAGAACGAGAGTGCTGAGCAGATGGTCTACTGCACAGTGCTTCTACGTCTGGTTAGTGTGGCATGGAGCTGCAGGTAATTTTTTGAGACAGGATGGTGTTGGGGACAGTGATATTTTTGGGTGGTGTGGTCAACTTGGCAGAATTAGTGACGGTTTGCACAATACACGCTGATAAGGACACGGATAAAACTAGGTTTTAGCCAATCAGCATTCTGGATTTTTTAAGCTAATTTTATAATCCACTATATTCACACTGTGTTCAGGTTTAATTTCACATATAGTACTATCATAGTAGAACTTGCTTATGTGTATGGCCCTCACTTATGGAGGGTAGGAATCCTACTGCAACTTCTACATGTATCAGTGTTATTTGATGATCCTGTAATGCCTTTAAAAATGAATAACAATAAAATCTTTTATGATAAAAAAAAAGGTACTGTCAACTTGCCTGGAAAAGGTCCTTCCCCTCTTGATTCACCCCTCCCAGGTGAGATTCATCAAATAGCGGGCCAGTGCAGGCCACCTAAGAACCATTGTGCACCTAATACTGCTAACAGAATGCCTCCCAACAAGAGCAGCTGCCATCTCAGTGGATTTTGAGAAGGTGTTCGACTCTCTGGAGTGGGACTTCCTTCATGCAATACTTAATTATTGCTACTTTTAGTGGATGGATTAAAACACTATATAAGAATCCCAATGCCAGAATTTTAACAAATAATTCCTTATCTGAGCCTTTTAACCTATACAGAGGTACCAGGCAAGGCTGCCCCCTGTCTCCAATGCTATTTGTACTGACAATAGAATCTCTGGAAAGTGTCTTAAGGAAACACCCGTGGATAAAGGGCTTAATGGTGATTGGAGGGGGAGTACTATGCACTGCTATTTGCTGATCACTACCTTATCCTAACAAGTGACTTCCAAACAAGCATCCCACACACTGTGGACCGACTGCAGTCCTTTGTGGATGATTCAGAGCTCTGTATTAATAGAAACAAGACAAAGGTTCTCCCCTGAACATAAGGCTTAAGCCGGAGCTAATAAGTTCAGGGCTGGCACCTGCAAAAGGGGGTATTAAGTACTTGGGGATTAAAGTTAAGTCAAAAGTGAGTTCCCTGGTGGAGAAAAATATAGCCCCACTTATTAGCACATTACAGGCTGAGATCCAACGGTGGAGGCAACTGAACCGCTCCTTGCTGGAGAAAATAGCTGCAATCAAAATGATGATTGCCCTCAGGATATTTTATATGTTGTCCCATCTGCCGATGGAAATGCCTAAAAAATGGTTTCAAAAACTAGACACCCTGGTGAGGAACTTCCTCTGGGGAAATGGTAACACAAGATACAGCAAGGCCAAGCTTCAAGCCCTGTGGGATAGAGGAGGGTGGTGCCTCCCACACTTCCTACATTACACCTATGTCTTCTCCATAGCAAGGACCTGTAGAAGATGGCTGGAACCAGCCAGCATGGGTAGCCATTGAGAGACATGCAATGCAGGGCACAGATCTCACGGGATATCTAGGCCAGCCCTCTTGACCCAGCTTAGACATTGACTTACAGTAAAAGCCACACATACAGCATGGCAACAAATTGGTAAACTTGCCAAAGCCTGCCTCCACCCGGGCAATTACATCTGTTTCTGGGCACATCCTAGAAAAATGGAAAGAATGCTGGACCTTAGCCAAAAAGGCCTATGGGGACCCACAGAGCTGTTTAATCCCAAATAAAATACAACACTTATGGTACTACACACCTGTACAACTGAAGAACATGGGTTTACTACAGGAAGATCTATGTCAGAGGTGTGATGATGCAGGAGCAGAACTGTTACACATATTATGGCATTGTGGCCCCATTCATCTCTTTTGGAACAAAGTAATTTCTCAATGCTCCAAAATACTTGGATACCAGATCCCAGATCTTTGGATCCTGGGTAGTCCCACAGCCTCTTTCTGTATTACTCATCAGCAGAAGCTCAGGTTAGTAAGAACATCAGTTGAGGCCAAAAGGCTTATATTACAAAGGTGGTGTACCAGAGAGATACCATCTCTCAAACAGTGGCTCTTAGCCATGGAAAAGCTAGCCGTGTACTCCCAACAGGTATTTATGAAGAGATGGTCCCCCTTTCTGCAGTATCCACAGACAAATCTGGAGACCTCTGGGGCCCTGGAGAGAAAGGATTTGCTTAAGCATCCTTGAACTCCGTGGCTCCCTGAGGGTCTGTGAGGGCAGTTGGACGCCCTTCCCCAGACGCAGCTCTGCACACAGAACTCCATGGCTTCCCTGAGGGTCCGTGAGGGCAGTTGGACACCCTCCCCCAGATGCAGCTCTGTAAACAGAACTCTGCGGTTCCCCCAAGGATCCGTGAGGGCAGTTGGATGCCCTCCTCCAGATGCAGCTCTGCACAGAGAACTTTGCGGCTCCCCCAAGGGTCCGTGAGGGCAGTTGGATGCCCTCCCCCAGACGCAGCTCTGCACACAGGTACGGACGCCATCTCAGCAGCTCCACCGCATTTCTAAGCTCCCGATTCAAGCAATAGTCTTTATATGAACTGTGCCAGCTTAATTCTAAGGCATTTATGTTAAGTTTGAATGCACTTGCCAGTTTATTTCTTGCTCAGTTGTTTAATTCTTAGCTCAGTTGTTTAATTCTTACTCTATATTCATTGTTGTACTGCCATAGCGTGTATATATTAGTGCCCAGATCCAAATTACTTCCCCCCCACCACTCCCCAAATTCAAATTGGAGTGTAGTCTGCTGTACTAATATCCCTGTCTCTCTCTCACTTCCTCAGAACTCCATGGCTCCACTGAGAGTCCATGAGAGCAATTGGACGCCCTCCCCCAGATGCAGTTCTGCACACAGGTATGGATGCCCTCTCAGCAGCTCCACCGCATTTCTCGGCTCCCGATTTAAGCAATAGTCTTTAAACGAACTGTGCCAGCTTAATTCTAAGGCATTTATGTTAAGTTTGAATGCACTTGCCAGTTTATTTCTAGCTCAGTTGTTTAATTCTTAGCTCAGTTGTTTAATTCTTACTCTATATTCATTGTTGTACTGCCATAGCGTGTATATATCAGTGCCCAGATCCAAATTACTTTCCCCCCTTCCCCCGCCCCTCACCGAATTCAAATTGGAGTGTAGTCTGCTGTACTAATATCCCTGTATCTCTCTCACCTCCTCAGAACTCCATGACTCCCCCGAGGGTCCATGAGGGCAGTTGGACGTCCTCCCCCAGACGCAGCTCTGCACACAGGTACGGACGCCATCTCAGCAGCTCCACCACATTTCTCGTCTCATGATTCAAGCAAGGAAGCCCCGTCGACATATTGTGTCGGCTCCCCACCGCCCCAACTACCACCCTTGGTTGGCTCACTGTATTATAGCCGGAGTCATGTGATGGCTGAAACCTATCAGCCGAGTTCCCCATTTGCAGTCTATTTTTTTTCCCCACTAGAGGTCACCCCTGCATCCTCTGCATTTCTTTTCTCACCACATTTCTGGCACTATCCAGTTTAGTGCATTTTTCCTCTCCCGACATAGTGCCTACCTATATTTCCTCCCTTCCCTCTTGGCACTCTATTTTCACCCCCCCCGAGTCTGCTTCACTCTCCCACCTCTCTGTCAAACCCTGCAAATGTCATGCTGCTTCTACTTCTCACCACAATCTGCCAGCTCACTCCCCTTACTTTCCTCCCTCCTGCTTCCCATCCTCGCCTACCTCCAATCCCCCCTCTCATTAGGTAATGTCCGAACTCCCCATCTTGAAACTATCTTCCTAATACTGCCGCCACATCGCTTTTCTCAGAACATCTGGATCCCAGGTGCTAGTATCCTGCCTCCATCCTTTCACGCAGGCCTTACAGCTCTAATCAACATAATAAATACCCTTCCACAAACATCACTTCAGGTGATTACCCCCCGCGAGCCTAATTGGAGCATTCACACTTTTAAATGCTTGGTAGTATTGCTGCTCCTCCTGTCGGGAGACGTAGAACTAAATCCTGGCCCATTCCCCCCCAGCAAGTACCAGACCCTCACATTAGCAAAAGGTCTTAAACTCATTCACCTCAACACCTGTAGCATCCTGAACAAAATCACAGCCCTTCAACCAATAGTATTGACACTCCTCCTGGATGTAATGATACTCACTGAGACCTGGCTAAAACCCCAAAACTTGGACTCAGAAGTATCTGTACCTAACTACTCACTTGTTCTACAAGACCGACTCGGCAAGAAGAAAGGGGGAAGCGTAGCTATGTTCATCTCCTCAATACTCCAGTTCACCCCGGTACACCTCTCCATGTCCACTCAGTTCATCAATTATCTCCTAATCAAACTTTTCCTTCCACACTCCACCTCACTATATATTTCTGGGTCCTACTGCACCCCGGACACCTTCCAGCCAGACATGCAGGACTATCTGAGCACACTAAAAGCTAACTCCTCTGGGGGCAAGTTACACATTTTAAGGGACTTCAATTTCAACTGGCTTGCAAAAAATAACTTCAAACTTAGGAGCCAAATCACTGCTCTAAACCTCACCCAACAGATTTCTGAACCCATGCGTCTAAATCACAAATCTCAGAACCACTCCCTATTGGACTGGGCCCTTACCTCGCACCCCCATTGGATCATCAAAGCCAGTCTCCTCCCTGACTCCCTAAGTGATCACCACATAATCTACGCTGTAAGGAAAATCTTCAGACCCAGTGCCCCACCACCAAGGATTTTGTTAGCTAGGTCATACAAAGCTCTCAATCTAGAGGTGTTTCTAAGTTACCTGGCACAGGCCAACTGGTCCTTCATCTCTCAGTCCTCCTTCCTTGACTCAGCCCTAAAATTCTTTAAGGATATCATCCTAGCTGTATGGAACTCCCACGAGCCCCTTCGGAGAAAGAGGTTAAGTGGTGTTCACCTGCCCTGGGTCTCGGCAGAACTCATTGGCCAGTTCCAGGCTAGGGACCACACCTGGAAAAAATATAAGTCAACAGGCACCCAGACGGCACTCCAACTTTAACGCTCACTTCATAACTCTTGCACTAGGCAAATCAGACAGGCCAAAGCCAATTATTTCAAGTCATCCTTCAAAACAAACCTAACTCACCCAACTAACTTCTGGAAAACAATAAAGTCACACCTCACTCCCCCTGCTCACCCCCCCAACCCCAACCCTAAATGTAGAAGGTGCCATACTCTCTGAACCAGCTAAAGTGGCCTCAGCTTTCAACAATTTCTTCACCAGCTGTGCATCCTCTTTTCTAGACTTTCTTCCACCCCCCCCAAGAATGCACCTTCCATGATGCCTACAACATACCAGGCTACTGGCTTCTCTTTCTGTCGGGTTACTCCACTCATTGTATTTAAAGCCCTGCTGTCTCTTAACCCCTCTAAAGGCAAGTGCCCATCAGGGCTTGATTCCAAAATGTTACATCTATCTGCCCCTGCCATTGCCACCCCAATGGCCTCGCTGTTCAACCTCTCTTTTTCTCTGGCCGACGTACCTTCCAACTGGAAGCATGCCACTGTCATCCTCCTCCCAAAAGAGGATGACCCCTCATCACCGGGTAACTACCGCCCAATCTCCCTACTCTCTATCCTTGCCAAACTACAGGAGCACCTTGTCCTAGACCAATTCTCCTCCTTCCTCAACCAGTCCTCTTTCTTTACACCCTACCAATCAGGCTTCAGGAAATTGTACTCCACCATAACCTCCCTGCTAAGGCTCACCGACATCATCCTTTTGGGCATGGATAATGGGCACACCACCTCTGCCATTTTCATTGACCTCTCAAAAGTTTTCGATACTGTCTCCCACTCCCTACTGCTATCTAAACTATCATCTGCTGGACTCTCTGGCAAAGCCTCCAGTTGGTTCCACTCCTACTTGGTAGGCAGAACTCAATCAGTTAGAATTGGAACTTGCACCTCCTCCCCCCTCCCTGTTACTACTGAGGTCCCACAGGGCTCGGTCCTCGGCCCACTACTCTTCTTAATATTCCTAAATAAACTTCCCTCAGTCTGCACTCACACATCTACACATCTATATGCTGATGATACCATTCTATTCACCACAGGCCCCACCCCTGATGTGATGGCCTTTACCCTCCAACAAGATTTTAATGCGGTATAGCACTGGTTTTGATCAAACCAACTTTTTCTAAACCCCCAAAAACAGTCTCCCTAACTTTTGTGACAAGGCAAAGGCTCTCCAGATGCCCTTCTATTCCCACTTTTTTCACCACCGAGGGGAACCCTCTTGAGACCTGTACCTCTTTCAATTACCTCGGGGTCTGGCTTGATCAACATCTGGACTTTTCCACTCACATCAAATCGATTCACAAAAAGCCGCACCCAAAACTTGGAGTTTTATACTGAAACAAGGGTAGCTTACCCCTGTCAGCCTGCAGGGAAATAGTCCAAAAAAATGATCCTCCCGATTCTGGACTATGGGGACACAGTATACTGTGCTGCTCCCAAGTCTGCCCTAGCCAGCCTTGACCCTCTTTTCCACTCCTTCTGTCACTTTTCCATTGACTGCCCCACTTCGACTTGATCTGACATTGCTCCACGCTTGCAGACATATCCACTGCATCAGGACCACTGCGAAATTCTGGACTCAGTTCCTTCCCCCCTACCTGGCATCTGCCCTCACAGTCCCATCACAGCCCAACTATTACCTTAGGAGTAGTAACTCCCGGCTCCTACAAGTTCCATGCATGGCCACATCAAGGGGCCAAGTGGCGTTCAATTATCTCATGCCTAAACTTTGGAATGCTCTCCCAGAAGATGTTCGTAACTTCACTAACCTGGCTCACCTAAACAACCTTCTCAAGGCCCACTTTTCCCCTACATGCACCTGCACCTAGGGCCACCTAAAGGGCTGATACCCCAGGTCCTCTATTCTTATTAATCCCTCTTGACGTGCTCATAGTACACCATCCCTGCGTAGTTTACACGCTTGCTGTGCAACTTGTTAGGGGTCGAGGTGCAGTCCTTTCTTAGAACCGTCTATAAACTCTTTTGTTCACATGTTTCATGGCGAACTATACCTCTCTGTTAATTGTCACATGCATGATTTTGCCTACTGTTTGTAATATGAAAGCTGCAGACATGTGCTTCCACTTTATGGCTATTACTTGTATGCACCTGTCCTCACCTCTGTATAACAACTTCCTGCATAGTATTCTGTTCAAAATGTACAATCTTCCTCTACTGTATGTAAATGTAACTGTATAGCTTGTACACTCTTCTTATGATGTATTGATCCACATGTCCCTATCCCCCAGGACACATCTGGAATTGAGTGGCAACCTGCTCAGTATGTTTTCCTGGTAAAACTCTTAAATAAATAAATAAATAAATAAATAAAAGGAGGCTTAAGCACCAGATCAAGGCCTACTTTAGAAGCCCATCAGATATAGGGGAAACACTTTTCTTCCTACACGCTTCCCTACCCAGAGATACTGTAGATGTGAGAGGAACACCCTAAACTCATTTCATAGCCCCGCCATTCATTGTAGTAAAACCCCATGTGGGCTACACGCTCAGGGAAAATTGTTAACACCCAGTCTGTCTGCAATACTTTGAATGTACCTAGAGATTTAAACCCGGATATTACCACCCTGTGTACTGTAGTCCTATTTATCCTGTCCGAATGTATATGAAGCTAGTATAAGTCTGTATTACTGTAACTGTACACTATTGTAAAGCCAACTTGGAACTGATAATAGTACATGTATGTTTATCTATTTCAATAAAAAGTTTAACTGCAAAAGAAAATAAAGTTGCCTAACATTGTACGGCATCTAAGGCAAGATAACATACAGTAGGTAACTCCACCCCTAGAGGACAGAAGGAAAACATATATCCTCTATAGAAGATCAGGATATGTAGCATATGTCATGGTGTGTGGAAGGATGCAACCACCCACACCAGGACTCCCTTACAGAAATATAGGTGTGCTGTGTACATGCAGAATGCATGCCACATGCTTAATTGTGCAATGTTTACATGTTGTTTGCATGTAGTTCCCATACACTAAGTGAACATATGTGAAGCAGGCCTAAAAGGCAAATCAGGTTTGCATGCTGCAAGCTTGACATGTGCACAGTAGGTAAGCTGGTGTGAACATCTTCTAAAAATTATATCAGGTTCACATGCTGCACACTTGCCTTGTATGCAGCAGCTAAACTGGTGCAAATGTCATCTAAAAAACACATCAGTTTCTATTTCTTATACTACTGCTAGCAATTATCCATTAACATACATTTTTATTTGAATTCCCTTAAAAATTAGGTAAATTAATTCTGATCCTTTTGCAAGTTGTTTAATGGCTATTGTTTTTTGTCATTAAATCACTGCTAATCTGTAAAGTATTGTTTGCTTATTGCATTAAATGCCTAGGATATAGTCAGTCAACATCCCGCATTCCAGATGTATGAAGAGGGACCTCTGTGTTGTGAAGCCTATCCTTTTTGTTTTGGACCATGCAAATCCCTTATGCATATTTAGTGCTACAAATGTGTTTCTCCATGACTGTTTTATCTCACTTACTTTCCCTTTGTCATTTTGTACTGAGCATATACACTATGGCCATGCTCAGCACTCTTAGTGCTTGAAAAGCTTGAAACCTGGTCAGACACCTGGCAACTGGGGTTTAATGCCAAAAAGTGCAAGGTGATACATTTTAGGGTGAAGAACCCAAGGAGGAGTTACCAGCAGGGGGGAGTGCAGCTAGCCCAGACAGAGGAGGAGAAGGATCTCGGGGTGCTCATGACAGGGTCAATGAACAACTCAGCACAATGTAGGAAGGCAGCTGCAAAGGCCAACAAAATGCTGGGTTGTATTGCAAGGGATATATCCTAGAAGAGGGAGGAGGTGATTCTGCCACTGTATAGGTCATTAGTTAGACCACACCTGGAGTACTGCATGCAGTACTGGCACCCGTATCTGAAGAGGGACATTAAGTTACTGGAGGGGGTGCAGTGCAGGGCAACAAAGATGATCAAGGGGCTGGGGGACTTATACGAGAGGAGGCTGAGGGAGTTGAACATGTTCTTGCTAGAGGAGAGGAGGGACGGGGGCACATGACTGAAACCTTTAAGTACATGAAAGAAATAAACAAGACAGGTACAGAGTGGCTGTTCAAAGTCAGGGAGGGGAGGGACACCAGGGGCCATGATATGAGACTGGAGGGAGGAAGGTTCAGAAGGGAGATGAGGAGACACTTTTTTGCAGAGAGGGTGGTGGCTGGGTGGAATGCATTACCTGCAGAAGTGGTATCCAGTAGAGCAGTGGGCTGCTTCAAAAGGGGATGGAACAGGACAAGGGGCAGGGTCAATAAAGGGGAAAGGTGGAAGGGAGGGGTAGCTGCAGAATAAGGGGTGCTAGCTGCACATTCGAGCAGACTTGATAGACCTCTAGGCCTTTATCTGCTGGCAAATTTCACATGTTTGTATAATATTGTGCTGGATGCATGAAGCAGCTCTTAGCCTGGCAGCTGACATAGCTTTCTCTACTGCCCCATGCTACATCATCAGTATTGTGATCTCACTGACTGTGAAATCACAGGTGAATGACTTGTCAGTCTCTCACTTGTTGTTCCTAAGTAGCAGTGATGTCGCAGTCATTGAGGTCACAATGCTGATGATATAGTTTGGGGCAGTAGAGTAAGATATGTCAGCTGCCAGGCTAAGAGCTGTTCCACACATCACACCTACTAACATCAGGTAAACAATCTCCTAATTAAATAAAGGGAAAAGAAAAACTACCTCAGATATAAAAGGTAATGGTTGGCTGCTTTTAAAATCTAATATTAGTTTTAGGCAGTACACTAGCTCTAGTAAGGAAATCTACTTTAGACTGAACATTGCTGTGTTCACTGACATAAACAGTTTCTTTATTGTTTCATAATATATTAGATTGCAGTATTTATTTTTATTGTTGTGGCCATGAGAGTGGTGTGTACATTGTGTGTGTGTGTGTTTGTTGTAGCTCAATACATTTTTTACCCAAAAAGCAAATGCCTGCTGATTGCTGTATAATTAACCCAGATAGTTCACAGAAGACCTGGCATATGTCTGAGATGGTGCTTATCAGATAGTGTCTTAAGAGGTTAAAAAAGCAGTGTAAATCTTTTTACATTTGTTCCTTGGAAAGGGTGACATTTATGAGGTATGAATCTTTCTTGAAAGACAATAATTGCCCTACTGATGCTAGTAGCAAGAAAATGTTTAAATACTAATTATTTATATGTGCAAGGTGTTGCATTTCAAAAGGGGTAAACAAATCCCCAGTTTAACAGGCAACCAATATTTAACAAGCTGTTTCAAGTTTCCTAATGGCCATCTGATAAGCAGCTTTAATGCTGTCTCCAACATTCTGAACAGAAAGAAAGCTGTTTCAGTTTCATAATGGCCATCTGATGAGCAGCTTTAGTCCTGTCTCCAACATTCAAAACAGAAAGAAGGGAGTATTTTATTTCATTTGGCATAGTGATTTATAGTTGTGGAAAGATACATTGATATGTCTAAAAACATGTTCCACGTATCTCCCTTTTCAAGCTACAGACAGCAAGATGGCTGTAGGCTCTGCCCACAGCCATAAAAATGTAAGGAGTAACTCGCATTGGGGAGGAGCATTAATGGAAAGATGAGTTGCAATCACAAGCCCCCCGCCAATATACTGGTTACACTGAAACAGGTAGATGAACAAGTTGAGGTCATGACAATGTTACTAACATTATTCGCCTTTCAGGGCCAGTACTTTCTTGTTGTTTCAGTTTTAAATGCCCAGAAAACAGAACAAAGTCCCATCTGAGAAGGTAGTAGCAGACACAGTGCTGGAAACCCAACTAAGGATCATGTATGCCAAAAAAGGCTAAGCCTGTTTGTACACATGTTTGGAAGGGACCCAAGCATCTAAGTAAAACCCAGCACCTAGGATGTGGAAATGTTGAGCAAAGGGGGTGGCAGCCCCCACCTCAAAAAAGGTAGTCAAGAAACCCTAAGACAAAGGTAAGGCTAATGCAATGGTTTCGCTTGATGAGGAATTCAGACAAATAGAGCTGCAACTGTCCAGAGGTGCTCCCCCAGTCATGCCCCCCCAACCTGACCCTCAGTGACTACAAGGGTAAAGGGTATTTCAAGCCAGAATGATGCATAGCCAGACATTTTGGTGGTAAGGGTATTCTGATCCCCAGCACCAAGTCCAGTGCTGGAGGGTTTGACACCACTGCCCTTCTGCAAAAGCTGTTGGAACCCATAGGGCCTGCCACCTTGACTTAGTAGCTGCCTAGGCTCATGAACACAGTGGTGGACAGCAGCCCAGGCCCTGCAGCAGGGTGGTGGAGGGGCCCAAGTTATGCCAAGGGCAGGAGGTAGTGAGGCAGCAAGGGCAGCAGTGACTCTGGGCCTGTTAGCCGGTTGCACAACAAGTTTAATGTGAACTGTACTCTATACTAATTATATCATCAAGTAAACGAAGAAAACATTAAATAAAACTAACATATAAAATGAAAATAGAAACATAAAATAAAATGCTGGCCTCATTGGATGGACTCCAAAGCATGGCTCCTTCCACTCCTATGGCAGCCTCTCACACAAAGAACAGCTAAGCAGATAATAGCTACAGCTGGAGGGGCTCCACTTTTAAACTACTGGCTGAGCTTGCCCCCTACCCTCATCACTCCTCCCAGGCATAGAATCTTACTGGACCCCAGGGCAGGTGACAACAAAGTTTGTGAATGGCAGCAGGGGCAAGTTTTGAATGGGAGAACACTCTCTAGCCACAGAAGTGCAGGCTATCTTTGGATGCTGGTCACATATTCATCAGGGTAGGATGTATGCCATCAGTCAGCTGATTACAGATTTGTAGCAGCTCTGCTTTTAAACTACTGACTGAGCCCGCCTCCTGTCTACATCATTCCTTCTGTTCATGGTAGCCAATAGCCACTTACCAGACCCCAGAGAATGCAATGACAACATTTGTGGATGGCAGCAGTAGCAGATCTTGGAAGAGAGAGCATTCTCTGGCCACAAAGAAAGCAGGTGGTCTCTAGTTACTAGTCGCTCATTCTGAAGGGCAGGATGGCATATGCCATCAGTCAGCTTAAAGTCAATGCTAGGTCCATTATATCTCCACCACCCCACTTCTTCAGCAGGGATGAAATAAGTTTGGGTTGAAACACATACCAAGTTAAAGGGGTTCCCTACCCCTTCTATGACCTAGGGTACCTGCTGATTCAATTGGTAAGTAGAATGCTGTCCAGGCTTACTTTAAAAGCTTGAACTGTCTTCATGTCCACTGTATCTACTGGTAGGCTACTCCATAGGTTCACCACACACTGGGTGAAAAAGTGCCTCCTGACATTTATTTACTTTATTTGTAAAATTGGTGATGGGAAGAGGCACATTACCCCTATATTTACCAGTCCTTAGCTTTAGAGAATACCCCTCGCATCATGATGCCTGACACCTGATCAGACATTTCTGACTGTTTGATCTTGCCAATATCCTTGAGTATGCAAAAGGTAATGTTGTCCCTCAGCCTTAATTTCTCCAAGGCGAACATGTTAAGGGTCTCCAACCTCTCCTCACAGCTCTTGTCCCCCATACCAATGATCATTTCAGTGACTCTGGCTTGCATTCTCTAAAGTACATCAATGTTCATTTTGTATTGAGGTGATAAGAACCACATGTAATACTCTGGGTGGGGCTTAACCAGTACATGTTGAAGTATCTGGATTACTTCCTCTATGTGAAAATACCTGTTGAGTGGGGCAAGTGGGATGGAACACATCAGAAAATGAAGCAATTGGAACATATTGGCCTTCTCATTGTAGCAGTCCTGATCTCCTGTGCAACAATACTGTGTATGTTTTTGAGTTGATTGCACCATTTATTTTTACTATATATGGTACTACATTTTTGGTTCTCTTTCTGTTTCTGATTTGTGTTGCCCAGCACTGTAAAAGCTGACCCACATATCACCAATTGTAGCATTGTTAAACACACGTGGCAGTCCATGTTAGGTGTTTCTAAGTATGATTACTTATTTAAATGATGGTCCTTTATCAGTGTGAATGGCTCCTTATAATATAAATAAAACAAATATGAGTTTAATTGAATGGTGAAATATTTTGTTTATAATTTACTTAGCACTTCATGCTGGTATCCACTGCAATATGGACCATTCATGCTTGCTGCCTGTAGACCATTCTATCTTATTTAGCCTTAAGTTTAGTTAGTGTAAGCATGAAATGCTGGAATAAGTTATACAATTTATGTTTATTTTTTTAACAATGAAACTGACCACAATGCTTAAATTGTTACTACAAAGAAATGGATCACCCTTTCAGCAATTTATCCTCCTCAAAAAGACATACAACTAACTGCTGCTTTAAGAGACAGCAAAGCTTCATAAATCATGTGATTTGATTTTGATTTGGTTTTATGCCACTGTCATGGGGAAGTAAAGTAATTGTTCTGTAGACAAGACAACTTTACATGAATGCATATAAACATCATTAGTAATTCAAAATAAAACCATCCTGTTTCAAAATGACTTGCATCCAAAATGTACTTAATTTTTCTGGAGGATGCATGGGGTTTAAACTTTAGCCTGATATAGCAGAGAATATCCCCGGGGTCCCTTTTGACATAGGAGCTATTTTACTAGCCTAGCTTAGTGAGCTTTCAGTCCTTGTTGTGCCCAGTAAGTAACTGAAGGTTCTTTTGGTGGAGAAGGTGAATGCATGGCAGAATGAATAACATTCTTCAGAGTCTCATCTTTCAGTGTAGATAAAGAAAGGGAAAGGCGAAATTGTTTAACCAGGAGAGGCACATTAAGCCAAAGCTTGTTTCTAGGTGCGACCTGGGAGCACAAAGAAGTTAGGTGACTTGCTCAGGGTCACACAGTATGCAAGTGGGGGCTGTGGGATTCAAACCCAGGTCTCCAGGTTTGCAGCTCAGAGCCTTAAACCACTGTGCCATTCTGTGTAAAATTAGACAGTAAACATAGGCATGAAGAGAGTCACTGCTACTCTACTGGAGTCCAGCAGAGCAATATTCTTGAAGAACATGGAGACTCCAGAAGGCTAATTAACTTATGGAAAGAATATCAGATAATTTAACATCATGAATCAAGTATATGGATTTATTTATTTGAAAATGTTTTACCAGTTAAACCCTACAGAGAAAAGCAGACTAGTTAACAGATGTGACCCAGAGGAAGGGGAAGGTAGTGTAGGAAAAGGAAAGGTACACTACAAGACTAGAAATAAGACAGTTATTAATATGCTAACAGGACAAATATATAACATCAGTTAAGCCCCCTAAGTCTTCAGTCATGGAGGCTACCTAGATGCTGGCATACAATAAATTATGCCCTTGTGTGAGTTGAGGGAACACACATCTATCTATCTATCTATCTATCTTTCTTTCTTTCTTTCTTTCTTTCTTTCTTTCTTTCTTTCTTTCTTTCTTTCTTTCTTTCTTTCTTTCTTTCTCTCTCTCTCCCCTGCCTGCCTTCCTATTTTACATTTGGTTACAACCTTTGAGATGCAACTGTGCACTCAGAGGTTTTATTTTCCCATGGAGCTGCAGAGGGGGGTCTTGCTTTTCTGTTTGCTGTTCAGAAGCTTGCAGTAGCAGCGGGATTGTGTTTTCACTTTTGAATGGTTGTTAATTGTTAACCTCAAGCAGAGGCTAGTGCTGATTATTTCTATTATTCTGGGACCATTGTCTAAGGAGCAAGACTTTATCTTGCCATAATACTCTATGCCCATGGAAGGTTCCACATCAACTGAGCTAAAAATTATACAGTGCAGTAAAAAACAGACTCGTCAGAACGCCACCAGTCAAAACCATGCCTCTCAAAACCAGTTAAAGCAAAAGCAGTATAAAGGAAAAAAACTACACTGGCCACCCATAGAACAACAATGTAGATTTGCTCTTCCCACACCATGCCCCCACAGATCACTATTCCAGTGAAATTCAGTACTCCACCTCACCACTGAAGAAACCCCTGTAGTGCTGAACCCCCCTTTACAGGAGTCTGATGTTCCCCAATCTACTGTCATGCCTCTCCATGGTGGACCCAGTGGGTGGTAAGATGGCTACCAGGAAAAGACAAACTTGGTCACACCCTCAGCAGATGGTCGCTACAGCAGCCTCCCTTTCTACTTCTAACAGATTTCAGGAGAATGTTACTTCTGATGCTGAATCTGTTGCCTCCTCAGTTGATTCTCACTCGCAGGACTTAACTGGCAAAGTCGTTCCCCCAGCAACTCTTGACACAGGGCAGAAACCTTCACCCAGGAAAGGTAGGGTTAAAAAGAAGAAACAAAGCTAACCCTTTTCATGTTATTGCTATCTTTGTTTTTTTGACACCTAATGTCAGTAGCATTAAGAATGATAAGAAATAAGATGTTGTTTTTCACCTTCTTTGTTCCCACCCTCCTGGTATTTTTTCCTGCAAGATACTAGGATTCATTCTGTTTCTGAGGTTTCTAAAGTAACCAAAGAGTGGGTCACTAGGGTTTCTTTTTGGTCTCTAGGTATGGACTGTTGCTCTGGAGTTGGCATTCTGTTTCATTGTCTCCAGTCCACTGTGACCAAACTCCTAGATTTGTTTCCCAGTAGGGTTCTTTTGCTGGATTTTCTTATCTCTGATGTCCCTTTTTGTGTTATCACTGTATAAGCTCCCCAGATGAAGGATAATGCTGCTTTGTTCCATCTCATTGCCCCTTATTTGCATGTGGCACATTATATTATTTGGGTGGGGATTTTAATTGTGGGATAAGTAAATTGGATAGGGGAACTCTAACTTCCACAGAAAATATTTTTTCTGATATGTCCACTCTTAATTCAGTCACTCGCACGGCAGGCCTTAAAGACGCATTGTTGGATTTTACTGATAAAAGAGAGTGGACTTTCTATAAAGGTATTCTGTCCACTAGGATTGATTTTCTATTTATTACTAAATCTTTGGTCCTTCACGATTCCAGGGTACAACCAGTGGAATATTCTGACAATTGTTCACTGTCTATTCTATTACATGGTCCTGTTATTCCCTATGGCTCTGGCTATTGGAAGTTGAGCTCTACCCTATTAGAACATGCCTTTTATTCCCAACAGATCTTATCTTTTTTGGTCTGTAGAAAATCGGTTTTTGATCTTTATGCAAATCTGGTTGACTGGTGGCTGGACATGAAGTCCAACCTCCAAACCTTACTTATTCAAGCCGGTAGGTGTATCCATTCCGTGGATTATGTTGCTTATTTGAATGACCGTAAACAATTGCAACACTTATCCTCCCTGTCTCAGCTTACTAACCATCAGTTTACAGACCAAATTTCCTTCATAAAACAGAATATGCTGAAGTACCATTCTACTCAAACCGATCGTCTTCGTTTTCAACAGAGGTACAGTACTACTGGTTCTTTTTCCCATATTTGCCCTTTTATTGCTAATCAAGATTACCAGTCCTGGAAAATTGTAACAGCCTTTACAGATTCTGATGGAGTAGTTCGATTTTCCCAACCTGACATTCTTCAAATTGTTACTGATCATGCCTCTACCTTATTTGGTAGTCACACTTCCACCCACTCTGATTTTGACACCTTATTTAGTAAATTTCCTGTTCCTTCGCTACCTCCAGATTCTCATCTTGCTCTGACATCTCCTATTACTGTTCTGGAACTGACTGCTGCTATTGAATCTCTGGCTTGTCATAAATCTACTGGACGTAATGGTTTTACGGTGGAATTGTTCACCATCTTAGGCCGGGAGATTTCCTAAGAACTCAACAAGGTGTTTAATTCTCTTTTACTTCACCCATTTCTCCCATTGGATATGGCTATGGGCGTGCTAATTTTTCTTTATAAAAAGGGTGATAAGCTGAATATTTCTAATTGGAGCCCCATCAGTCTTTTGAACATTGACTTTAAATTACTTGCTAAACTTCTTAATAATAGACTTTTATCAGTGGTACACCATCTGATCTCCTTGGCCCAATCCTGTATTATTCCAGGGAGGTCAATTACTGATCCTCTCATTCTTCTCCATGAAGTTTTTGATTTTCATAATGTCTCCCCAGTTGAGGGATTGCTTCTCTTCCTAGACCAAGCCCAAGCTTTCAATAATGTTAGTCATTCCTTTCTTTGGTATATTCTGCAACGGTATGGAATTCCTTCTGCTTTTATTGAGTGGCTTCGATCATTGTATCGATCTGCCACTGTCAAACCTTTGTTAATGGGTATTTTGGACCATACATCCCTATTCATAAGGGTGTTCACCAGGGCTGTCCCCTCAGTCCTTTATTATATGTTTTTTGTCTTGATCCTCTTTTACATCTCTTGAATTCCGCTGGTAGCATTTCCCCGATCAGGCTACCTGGTCATGTAATCCCAGATGTTGCCTTTGTGTATGCGGATGACCTGGTTATTTTGACTAAAACTGTTGACTCAGCAGTACTTGCCCTGAACTGCTGTGCTGATTTTGGACACTGTGCAGGAGCCCGCCAAAATATTTGAAAAAGTCAGAGGTTATTCCTGAAGGCTACGGATATCTCTCTTTCTTCGGTGGCGAGGATCCTGATTACCCAGGATGCTATTAAGATTTTGGGAATTTTTTGGGGGGGTCTTCAGGATGATATTTTGAACTGGGATAGGAAGATACTTTTGGGGACTGCCTTGACACTCTCTTGGAATAAGCAAAAAATGCCCTTTCGTAAGAAGATTTATTTGATCAAGTCTCATCTTCTTCTTCCCATTTTTTTATGTGTTAGTACTATCTTTCCTGTGTCTAAGTCTAGGGAAGCTACACTTTATAGTTTTTTTTTTTTCAGGAATTGTGGAGGCAGCCAGCTGAACCCTTTGTGACAGAATATCCTTTATTTACCCCTCCGTGAGGGCGGTCAAAACATGGTCAACCCTATTCTTTTTCTTTTCTGTCAGTTTATTCAGACCAATTTGAAATCTCTGCTACTCTCTTCCCCTAATTATTGGTGTCCTAGTTTGTTGCCCACCCTATCTCCCTGGTTTACACTGTGGCAGACTGATCAGTTGAGACAACTTCCACAAGGCCCCCCAGCGCTGGTTTATCTTTGTGAAATTTTTGTAAAACTTCGACCGTGGAGTCTTCCTCCTGCATTGCTTTTGTCCAACTCAAAGAAGCAAATTGATTCTCGAGTCCTACTGACTCATTTTCGGGAATTAGACCCGTTTCCTAAATGCTCACCACCATCTCGTTTGGCATTGAAACATTATTTTCAAGAAAGCAGATTGCCCATTAAAATGTAAGATGTTCACTGGTTAACAAGTCATGAACTTCTTAATGTGAAGACCAATCAGAAACATAAGAGGGTAGATGAGAGAGCATGAACCCTCTGTATTGTTTAGCCTGAGACCCTCAATCATTTATTTTTTTCTTGTTCTTATGTACAGTCCTTTTGGAATTTTTGGTATCTAACCATGGTATGTCTCTGTTTAGACAGGTCTCTTATTCCAGTTTGTTATATGGAGACTATCCGCTAACTTGGATACATTGAGATAAGAACACTTTAAATGTTATTTTTATCACCATCAAATGGTTTATTTGGAATTCTCGATGCCTTTTTACTTTACAGCAGCTGAATATTTCACATGAAGAATTTTATGGGAAAATCTTACATGAATTGCAAAAGCTTTATTTTCAGGACATGACATTCTTAGACTATACTAATTTGTTACAAAAGTTGAGGAATTTGTCATGGATAACTGATAATGACATGTCTGTTACCTGAACTATTGTATTTCTTTTCTGTTTTTGTTATTCTTTTTGCATTGTTCATTATTGGGCTGTTGTTGTTTTTCCTTTGTAAATTTGTTATCTTTGCTTCATATGTTTGGATTGTATGATTCTTTAATAAACACCTCCCCTGCTTTTTTCAATAAATGCCATGGGATCTTTAACATCCACCTGAACTACCACCAGACCAGGCAGATGGGACCTCGGTTTAAAATCTCATCCGGAAGACGGATTTAGTCAGTTAGTCAGACAGTTTTAGAGCAGGCCATAACACTGAAACTGCCCTCATTAAATTTATTAACCTCATCAACACAGCATCAGATAATGGCCTCCACACTGGGTCAGTTTTTGTGGCCCTCACTAAAGCTTCTGACCATATTGACCACAATGTCCTTCTCACCACCCTCACTAGTTTACACTTCCCTTCTGATGTCACAAGCTGGTTTCGAAATTACTTTAGCCTTAGAACCCATCCAACCACCTTTAATGGTGTCCTCTCCAACTCCTGCCCCATAAAATACAGAGTCCCACAGGGATCCATCATTGGTCTTCTTCTTTTCACCTTTATTGTCAGCTTCCTCCCCGATTCTGCTTGCATGCAGAACTTCTCCTGTATGCAGATGATGCTGCCCTTTTCTGCAAGGACAAGGACCCCTTGTGCTTACTTAACAAGCTACAGAATGATTTCCTCTCTCTCCACTCCTGGTTCTCAGCATGAGTGCTTGTTCTAAATGCGAAGAAAACCAATGCCAAGCTTTTCTCAAACCCCACATAAAATGACTACCATTGATTTCACACTGCACAACAATGATGGAAACCAGATAGAGTGAATGAATTCAAATATCTTGGCCTGCACCTTGACTGTCACCTGCAATTTGACAACCACATAAACCAATTAATCAAGAAAGCCCATCAAAGGATAGGCATGCTGTACAGGCAAGGCCTTCCTCACCACTGAATCAAGGACTCTCCTTGCTGCCAGTTTCTTACTGCCACTGTTTGACTAGGGTGCTCTTGTCTATTATCCAGTCCTCTTAATGGGTAGTCTAAACAAGCCCCATACCACCTACCATAATATGATCCACTTTGTTTCTGGGCTGCCCAGACTCACTCACCACTGCAACCTCAACAGGCTATTGAACTGGCTCACCCTCGAGGACAGACTTAATAGCAAAATCTTTACCTTTTTCCATAAACTATCCCTTGGCCTCCTCCCCCACATCATCCAATCCATTTTCCCTTTGTCAGTTCCCCATTGGACCATCTGACACTCCTCCTCCCTCTTCTTTGCCATCCCTTTTTGCCGCACCTCAGCAGTAACCGATCAGTAATATGCAAATGTTTAAAACAAACCTAGATACGTACCTGATTAGCAGTAATATTCAGTGGTATCAGTAGCTTTTAATGGCAAATGGTATGGACAGAAATGCCTTCTGCACATTGTATAAAGCTATGTAATCGATGTAATCTCCAATGGTCAAATCACCCTCCCCTACAAGGGAACTAAACTGTTCAACAGCCCCCTTCCTTCTCTCATCTAATGTCAAACTACTTCTTCCTTTAAACACAACTTATGAAACACCTCTCCCTATCCTTTTGCTGCAGATGTCCTATTACCTAACTGTTCCCCCAATCTGTTGCCTTGTCTCACCTTCTTCTTAACCTCCTTAACATAGAAACATATAAACATAAACTTTGATGGCAGATAAGGACTGCTTGGCCCATCTAGTCTGCCCATATCCCTACCTACAGGATAGGCCGCAGATCCTAGTTAACCAACAGCCTATTTCTTCCTACCCCCAAAAGAATTTCCTTATGTCTGTCCCATGCATTCTTGAATTCTCCCACAGTTTTAGACCCCACAACCTCCTCAGGAAGGCTGTTCCATACATCCACTACCCTCTCTGTGAAATAATTCTTCCTCACATTGCCCCAAACCGCCCTCCTTCTATCTTTAAATTGCATCCCCTTGTTCTTGCAAGTCTCTTTTTCTGAAAGATGCTACCCTCTTGGACTTTGTTGATTCCACTTAGGTACTTAAAAGTTTCTATCATGTCCCCCCTCTCCCTTCTTTCCTCAAGGGTATACATATTAAGCTCCTTTAGTCTCTCCTCATACGCTTCTCTTGCAGACCCTGCACCATTTTAGTTGCCCTCCTCTGGACTACCTCTATCCTGTTTATGTCCTTGCAGAGATGGGGTCTCCAGAACTGGACACAGTACTCCAGATGGGGTCTCACCAACTGTCTGTACAGAGGGATAACAACTTCCTGTTTTCTGCTGCTGATGCCTCTCTAATACATCCCAGTATACCCCAGCCATCCCTACTGCTTTCACATTGCTTGCTAACCTTAAGGCCATCTGATATGATTACCCCAGGTCCCTTTCCTTTTTGTTGTTGTTACTACCTCCCCACCCATTGTGTATTCTTCCCCTGGGTTCTTGTTTCCAGGTGCATTATTTTGCACTTCTTTGCATTGAATCCTAGCTGCCATACTTCTAACCATTCCTTCAACCTTGCCAAGTCCCTTTTCATCCTTTCCACGCCTCCTTGTGTATCAACCCTGTTGCAGATCTTTGTGTCATCTGCAAAAGGCATACTTTCCTTCAGTCCTCTGCAGTGTCACTGATGAAGACATTAAAAGGACTGGACCAATACTGAACCCTGTGGTGCCCCACTAATAACCCCTCTTTCTTCAGAGTGGACTCCATTTACAATTACCTTCTGTGTCCTGTTGTGCAGCCAATGTTTTACCCAGGCTACCACCCTGGGACCCACTCCCAGGCTGGTTAATTTGACTATTAATCTTTTGTGTGGGACTGTGTCAAATGCCTTGCTAAAGTCTAGGTAGGCTTAGTGCCTTCATTGCCTTTCCCCCTTTGGATAAGCTTTTCTCCCATCTCTGTCTACTTCTACACCAATCTATTTTTTCCCACATGCATTTCACCGTTATCATGCTCTTCAGTTTTAGATTTTTGACTTGAATTTTTATATTAATTTAGCCCTAGCTACTGTTGAACTTACATAATTTGTTACCAGTCTACTGTTTGTACCTGACTGCTATTCTTTCTTTTTTTTTAATTCTCTTTATACTCTCACTGCTGCAGGGGTATACTTTACCCTCCATTAAGCCTTGTATGCAGATGCTCGGCTAACCCCTAGGTGGAGCCAGCCTCCACCACAACATCCAGAGTGAGGAGGACCACATCTTGCCCCCTTCAGCAGGGCCACCCCCAGTGTTGAAGAACCAGGGGAGGAGACCACATTACCCTGAACCCTTGTCTCCATTCATCGGGCTTTGTTTTGGCCCACTGGATTAGGTTGTCCATTAGTGGCCATCACTCTGCAAGCAGGAGAGGTATTTTACATTTAAGGTTGCTCGTCATTCCCCTCGGAGTGCGGCTTGGCAAGACAAAATTATGCTGCAACTCCGCCCCATGCTTCCATTGTGACGCCATGCTTGGATGCCTCTGACTACTGTCAGATGCCGTTCCAGAAGTGATCACTTCCCCATGCCCTCCCCGAGAAGAGAAAGCAGTCCTACGGACACTTGATCTCTTCCCCCCCGCTGACCCCCAGCAGCCCAGGCTTATTCCCTAACCCAGGTCACCAGCATGGTGCGAGGTGTGGCGTTCAGCTCCTCAACCCTCAGCACCACTGGGCTGGCTGACTGCTATTCTTGATTGTTGAACTGTATGTCATGAACCTTAAATTCGGTGTCAATTTAGTCTTAACCACTGTTTAATCAACACTGTTTTGTGACCCATCTACTGATTATACCTACTGCTTTTCTTGATTGTTGCACTGTATGTTATGCATAATATGTTGTGTTTGTCCTAAACTGGACAATCGTGAAAATAGGCAATTTTGGCTCACAAGCCTTTCCAGTATAATAAATAAACTGAACTGAAACAAAAAATTCTGATGTGCAATCAAAGTTATGCTGAGAAAACAATGTTCTGCTGTGAAATGAAAAATCAAGGTGTGCAATTAATTTTTCTATTTATATTTTTTCACCCCAGCCATGTCTTCCCCATGGTTTGCCTGATACCCAACACATCCCAGCTTTGGAACATCAACCCTACAAGTTTTCCCCCTCGCAGAGGTGCTGTTCTGAGGGACAGTTCCATACCACAATGGTCCCATGGCAGGCATATCAGGGGTTGGGTTGACCACCAAACCAGGAGATCCTAATGCTTGGGGGTTCAACTTTTTGATGAAGACAGCAGCATGCAGTGGAGCCAAGGAGGCATGCACACACACCGAGATGTGCAGCCACTCCAGACCCCCCTGACATCCTCTCCTCCCACTTGGTGTCTTCACCTGAACTGCCACCTGTGGTCACCCAGGATGCAGTATTGCAGCGGGTATGGCAATCATCCCTCCCTCCCCAGAGGAGGAGATCATCCCTAGAACACTCGATCCACCTTCCTGCTGACTGGCCCTCCAACACCTAGGCTCATTGCTGAACCTGGGTCACCGGCATCATGAGTAGTAGCCCCACTGTTGCACTGGCAGACTGGCTTGTGCACAATCAATTTTCATGTCAAGAAACACATTTTCTGCCTGGAAACAAAGCATTCTGATGTGTGATAAAAGTTCATGCTGACAAACCAATTTACTGCTGTGAAATGAAAAATTGTGTTGTGCAATTAAATGTCATGCTGACAAATCAATTTATTGCTGTGAAACAAACAATTCTGATGTGCAGTCAGATGTCATGTTGTTCTGTGCTGTGAAATGAAAACTCAAGGTGTGCAATCAAAGATCATGCTTAGAAACCAAATTTCTGCTGCAAAACAAAAAAAAATCTTATGTTCAGTCAAATTTTATGCTGAGAAACCAATTTTATTTAGCAAAACTGAACAATATGATGGGCAATCAAAATGTGCTTCCAACAGACTTTTTTTGAATTGCAATTAAAAAATAGTTTCACAAGTCAAATTTGGTTTCGCACCACCTTAACAGTGCAGTACAAAAAAGCAAGTCATGATTCAAAAAACAGGAAAGACATTAACATGGCCAGGAGAAATATATAAAATATATTTATAATCATGATTGACTGAAACAAGCCCCTGAATCTGAACCAGCATGTTCTGATGATGTAGATTAATTTTTATTTTGTTGTTATTATGGCAGATGTAATAAAAGCTTGAATTAGCAGTTTGTTTGTGAGGTGAGAAACAAGATGGCAGCTGTCAAGAAATGAATCAAAATTTGATGTCATGAGCACAACATCTCATGATATCAAAAATGGCCCAGTGACACAAAATTGTTGGTGTTGTAGCAGCATGTTATCCCAAAAGCCCTACTGAGCATGCTAAGAACAGAAAAACACAAAACTTTTAAATCTTTTAACTTTAGAATCACATAATATTTTTTCACAAAACCTTCCAAAGACACTACCTTGCCATAACATGATTCTATCCTGAATGTTTGGGCAAAAAATGTCCATTCTGGTGTAGGCTGTAGGTGACAGCCAAAAAAAATCCCATATTAAGTACAGGAAAAAATAATACATCTACAGGAAAATAGCATATGCAGATCTCAGAAAGAGCAATAAAGAAACTGGACAGGGCAGCTGCAATGCAGTAAGGCCAGTGTCAACAAAATAAAGAGACAGTACTCACAGCAGGAAGGTCAGCAGCATAAACTTCATTTCCATCAGATGAAACCACAATACCGTAATGAGATGACTGGACAAGAACCTTTGATCCAAAAAGGAAGTTCCTTATTAATTCACAAGTGTAACATCCATGGTAAAACATGCAAAAAAACAAATGACCTCCAAGCCAAAGAGTATGTGACCCCTCCCCATGAAACACCAAGTCTCACATGGAACCAAATGTTTTCATGCAACAGCGCTTTCTCAAGGCTCTTGAGAAACTGCTGTTGCATGAAAACATTTAACCAAACATTGCATTTCCTACCTTTAAAGCATTTTGCTTTAACCATAACTGATGCCAAAATATATTTTCTTTTGCAATGAACACCCTACCCTCACTTTTTAAAAAAGAAATATAATCACAAATACTCACTACTTTGCATTGACAGTGACAGCCTTTGACTGCAACTGACAGCACTATTAACTTGTATTAAACCTTTTTATTTTACAGTTATTCATTCGGAAGACATTGGGGACATATATTCAATGGTTAGTGCCAGCGCTAATGGACTGTATACCCTCACTATCTGGATTTGTGACTTGCACTGGGGGGAACATGTTAAGAAGCCCCTGCAGCATGTGTTAAATCCCTTAGCACCCAGGCACCAACATAATGCTGTGCCCATGCGAGTGAGAGGGGCCCTCATTCATACAGGTACAGTGGCATGGTCAAAGGTTTGCGATGGCAGTAAATAAAACCTAAAGTGCTGATAGTTTCTGCTTCCAAAAATCACCTCTTATATGGGAACTAAGCCTTCATGCCACCCCACCGATGGTGGGATGGCTGTACTGCAGCTGCCCACCCCCAACTGTCCATCACAAGAGTGAGGTTGCAGGCCCTGGTGTCCAGTGGCACCCCCCACCCCCATATACCCATGTAGTGTAAACTAACCTTGGTAACTAGTGGTCACCCCACTCTCCATTCACCCATCCTGTGTCATTGAAGTGTATCTCGTGTGTCCAGTGGCACCCCCACCCCCAAATACCCATTCCATGAAGTGTAAACTAACCTTGGTGGACAGCGGTGCCCCCCACACTCCAATCACCCATCCCAAGTCATTGAAATGTATTCCTGGTGTCTAGTGGCATCCCCACACCACAAAACTCCATTCCATATGATCTATACCTGTCCCTGGTGTCTACTTTAACTTCCACCCTGATCACCCATTCCATATTATGTATACCTATTGCTGTTATTTAGTGGCATCCCCCAACCAGAACACCTGTCTCATATGATGTATATCTATGCCTTCTGTCTAGTGGCAATCTCCCACCCCCACTTACGTATTCTATATGATGTATATCTATCCCTGGTGTCTACTGGCAACCCCCATGCCCGTTCCATATAATGTATACCTATCCTTGATGTCTAGTGGAACCCCCCCAACCCCTGAATACCCATTTCATATGATGTATACCTATTCCTAGTGTCCAGTGGTATCCCAGCCCCCACTACCTAAATGCCTATCGACAAACAGACTGGCAAACATTGGCTATCCTGCATCCCCCAACCCACCCCTTCCACACCCAGAACACCCCCCCCATAGTGGTGTGTCTGTGGATGTGACTGGAATCCCACCACAGTGACTGACATAGCCTTCCTCTCACCTCCTTGGCTGGCTGCTGCATGAGCTGACAGTGAGTGTGCATACAAGTATACTGTACATGAACTCACTGTCAGCTCATATGGTGGCTGGCTGAGAAGGTGAGAGAAGGACTGTGCTGGTCACCATATCAGGATTCCAGGTATGCCCATGAATACACTGGTAATAGGGGGCTGTTCTGGGTGTAGTTGGGGTAGGTGGGGAGATGTTGGACCACCTGTTTGACAGTCCATTAGTCTATGGGCATTTGATGATAGTGGCATGGGTACCACTGGACACCAGGGATATTATATGGTACATAGGCCAGGTGATTGGGGTGAAGTGGATGCCACAAAACACCAGAGATAAGTATACATCATATGGAATGGATGATCGGGGCTGGGGGTGCTACTAGACACCAGGGATAGATAAATATCTTATGTAAAAGATGGGAGGGTGCCACTAAACACCAGGGATAGGTATACATGATATGGAACTGGTGGTCAGGGGGTGCCACTTCACATCAGGGATAGTTATACATCATATGGAATGGGTGATTAAAGGGTTGGGAGATGCCACTAGACAGAAAGGATAGGTATACATCATATGAAACAGGTGTTTGGGGAGTGGGGTGGGGTGCCACTAGATACCAGGGATAGGTATACATCATACAAAATGGGTGTTTGGGGGGTGGGGTGCAATTAGATACTTGGAATAGGTATACCTCAAATGGAACAGGTGACTGGGGTGCTACTAGTTACTGGGGATGACATCAGGTGCTCACCAAATGGGCACTAATGGGCCACCGTTCACCAGAAAATTGAGCCAGTAATGGACATGCAAATGGCCCCTTAGTGCTCTGCATGAATTTGCATATTATGGCTGAATATAGCCCCATTGGTCCCAGTGCTCTCTGTTCCAGGAGCGCTATTCCCTGTGGGCTAGATAAAGCTCAGGTCCATGTCAGGGAAGCTCTGTTTTACTTAGTGCTGCAACAACATTGGCCAATTTTCAGTTAGATAGTGCCAGTCTGCTGTCCAACTGAATATAGCAGCCACTGGGTCCAATGTTAGCAGATGTGCAGTGCAAAGATTTGTGTTGCACTTGCACTCTTTTTTGAATATTGGGGACCAGAAGCATAAAATTGGGATAGGATCTAAAACCTGAACGTTTTAGTACTGGGTGAGCAAAAAAAATCTTGATGTGGATATATTTTCTCATACTGCCAATCTATACCTCGAAATGGATGAATCTAAGTCTACTAAACTTGGTAAATTACAAGACCTCCAACTTTCATGACCCTAGATCCTAAATGGCTTGCTTATGTGGACAAAAAAAAAGTGTTTACCATAGATCGGTCTGTAGTTCTCAACCCTAACCATAGTGGCACTACTAGCAAAGATTACTTTTCATTTTTCAAGCTGCTGGTGCATGTTTTCTGAATTATGCAAATTACCTGTTTCTGCTATAGTTTGAGTTCTACACAGTATTATACAGCACATGCCAAATACTACTTTACTGCATATAATTTCTTGGATATAAATGAGCATTGAGGACATTCTGCATTTGTATGTCTGATTCTTCCCACATCTATTTCTTTTGAAAAAACTTACTTATCCTCTTTTGATTTTCATGACATTTGTTATCCTCATTTTGACTGATTAATAAGCAAGAATGCACCGCATAATAACATGCTGTCATACAGTATATCTCTATTTTGACAGGCAAGCTGCAGTAAGCTATTCAAATATAATATTTCCCACAGATTTGAATAGTTACACATGCCCTCATGACACACCCTCATAAGGTTACTGCCTTTAATATGTATAGATGTATGATTGAATTTTGTGGTGGTTCTGCTGCTTCTTAAATAGTTGGAAACTGATTTTTCTAAATTCTGTAGAGCCTCATATTACACCATGAGGTTAGATTAAAGTCAAAGTTTGTATTTATGAATTATGTATTGTAATGTATAGGCATATCCATTCTTAAATCAAAACAGCCTTATTAGACTATCAATTTTCATAGCATCTTAGATTTAACATTGTTATGTAAGAAACATGAATGATTATCAATATGTTCCAAAGTCAAATAAAAGCTGAATTTAGTGATGCAATTAATAAAGATTTCCAGAACTTTGAAAATAGAAGTAAAGAAACTCATGAGCTATTAATGAGTCTTCTATTTTAAGGGGGAGGCACCAAGGTTGTCCAAAAAATCAAGCTAGCTAATCAGGCTCCTTCCATAACCCCATCCTTTAGCTAAGATAGCTGTCATGTGTCAGTATGAACATTGGGGGCCTATGACCAGGTGGAAGACGGGGGATGAAATGGTCTACATCTTTAATGACACAAGGCAGATTGACTAATCAGTATAATTTGCATCTTCAGTGACACAGAGCACTCCACTCACTCCCTCCCTCCCAGATGTACACACCATTCATGAATGCAGTCATGTTGGGAATATATTATGTAAAGAATGGCATGCTCAGTGTTAGGGAGAGGGATTTGTCTAGCTAGCCATAGCCCCCATATTAGGACATGGGTTGAAAGTGAAGCTGCTGCTGACAAATTCATTTTTGGTGCCAACAGTGGACTACTGTAAGAAGGGGGATTGTGTGAGAAGCAGACACATTTTTTTCCATAAATATTTCTCTGGGAGAATAGAAGAAGGGTGTAGTGTAACAAATGACTGGTGATGGGGGCTGTCCTGTTATTTGTTGGATAACAAAATAATTGTTTCATGATAGACCCGAACCAATCTTTAAAATTTTCCTGAGAGCAAGACATTGTAAGTTTAACCACTGGAGAGGTAGCCTATCCTGCAAAGTATGAATGGTGTGCCTTTTCACTATCCAAGTAACTCTAATTTGCACTATTTAAGTCTGACTGCAGAGCAAATCAAGAGACATTTTGGAGTTGTTTGAGCAAGGTTATTTTCCCCCTTCCCCAAGAAACAGCACTTGAAATTTTACTTTTTGTTTTATTATTTACATCTATCTATGCCTCCTCTGCTCCAGCTAATTGTAACTGATTTACTAGCCTTCTGCCTCAATATACCAGACTTCATGAAGCTGTGGGCAGAGGAGGGGTTTTACATTCTTTATTAGTTTCATCTTTTCTTTTTCATGCCATGGATCCTGAGCCCTATAGGAACAGTGGCATTGTGATGTAGTCCCCGATCTGAGCATGCATTGGCACTATCAGGAGACATGCAGCAGAGCATATCTCCCCCCCCACCCCGAGTCCCATGTGCTCCACCACCCACATGTCTACAAGTGGTGGTTGTTCAGTGAGATGTGGCACCCTCTCCCTCCCAGGGAGAAGAAGAGTGTCCCCTACCTCCTGGCCAACCTCTGATGACCCAGGTTCATTCCTGAACCTAGGTCACTGGCATCACGAGTGGTAACCATACCACTGTGCTGACAGTTCAGCTGATGCTCAGCTTTAGGGGAAGGATTTGTTGTAGCTTGGAAGAACAGTGAGTTTTAGCTACTAGCAGCACTGTTTGTGTCTGACTGCAGAGCAAATCAGGGGACATTTTGGAGTTTTCATTCTAATCTTGCAGTTTTTGTTTATAAGTGAAATGCATTGATAGCCTGTGTTGCAAAAAGAGGGTAACACTAATTCATAGCTGACCTGGATTGCTCACGTAGTGTAACTGTGTTGAACTTTCTTGTCATACACTATGTTTCACCCTATCGAGGTTAAGCCTATATGGGTAACCTGTGTTAGGTGTCCTTGTTAAGACCACTTGTACTTGGTCCAATCACTCTTTTCGCTAATGACCATCCCTCTTTCTACTCAAACTCTCTCTCTCATACATATGTATGTGGATGGCACAGTCATCTACACCTCTAGCCTTTCCATCTCTGATGTCTTGGTCCCTCTCCAGCAAGACTTCCATAATGTGCTTGACTGGTTTCATGCTAACCAGCTCAGGGTAAATACCCCCAAAAAGTCTTGATGACCTTTCAGCAACAGGAAACAATTGGCTAGGATCTCAATATAGCCAGCGTTCACCACCCCAGAAAGCACCCCCCTCGTCATGGTCCCAGCATTCAATTACCTTAGGGTCTGGTAAGACTCAAATCTGGACTTCTCAACACATCTAGATGCTATTTACTTTAAACCCGCCCAAAGCTAGGAGTGTTGTGTCAAAACAAAGACTGCCTGTCCCTTCCAGTATGCCATGAATTGATAACAAAAATTATTCTCCCAGTTTTCGATTATGCTGACATTGTCTATGGTTCTGCTCCTGCTACATCTCTTGCAAGACTTGACACTCTCTTTAATGCTTTATGTCAGTTTGCCACTGACTCTCGTTTACACACACACACCACTTTCATCTGTATTCCTCCCCTGCCACAAAGGCATCTGGCCCACTGTCTTGCTTTTATTTCTACATAGTGGCTTGGACCCTTCCATCCTGTCTGTCCTCCCTTCTTTTCCCCCACTATCCCTACTTCTTACTCCCTGCACTCCAGTTACTCCTGCTCCTTCTCCCTCCCCTGTCCACACTCTTCTACTGGCCAGTCAGCATTCTCCCATTGCTTCTCATCCCTCTGGAATCAACTGTTCTCTCCTATTCACTTTACCCCTTCATCCCCTACCCTTAACCATTTGCTCAGACCCACATCCGATGCTACTTGCAGCAGCTCCTCACCCTCCTAGACTCTTTCCTCACCTCTATGGTCCTGGTCTAGCTAGAAAATGGATTCTGTTTTGCCCGCTGCCATTATACCTCATCAGTGCTGCTACATTTGTTTATCTTAGCCAATTTTTATGCACAAATTATTAACAAATTGTATGATATACAAGTCTCATGTAGATCATTATCTCTCTCTGTTTGTATCTGTTTTCCTACTCCCCAGGTCGCACCTGGAAATGAGCTTTGGTTCAGTGTGCCTTTCCTGGCTACTACATTTTAAATAAATAAAATAAATAAATAAATGTCCTCCCCCTATCTGTGTGAGTCCTATATAATTATCCTGTGTTGTTAAGTGTGCTTGTTGGGTTTGCTTGTGTTGTACCATAGCTTCACTCTATCTAGGCGACACCTATTAAGTTAACCTGCATTGTATAGTACTGTAAGTGTGTGAAGTGTATTGGTAACAACAGTTGCTTCCTTATCTGGGTAACCATACATTGTGTGGGCAAGTCTGATTGTAGCATAAGGGTATTAGAGAGGTAGGAGAGACTGGTTAGTATCAGAAGTCTAGGGGTTATTATAAGGATCATTATAGGGATGAGGTTCAGCAGGAACTGTGGGGCACACTTCTCCAGGCTAATCTTCTTAGGTGGAGTCACTGTCCCTTCTACATGACCTTTGCAGAGTTCTATGCTCATCTGGTAGCAGTAAGGGAAGACATGTTTTCTGCAACACCGGCTCAGCTGGATTCCACACCTCACCCCTCACTTCCAGTGCCCAATGGTCCAAGAGGACAAAGAGTGCTGGGGAGGGGAAGGGATGGATGGCAGAGACAGCCATAGAAAAATACAAACATAGACAATGATGACAGAGGAAGTCCAAAGGTCCATCTAGTTTGCCTTGAGTTCCCTATCTGCCCTGAGGCCTATTGACCATGTGGGGTTTTATCCCTCTCAGTACATTCCCCTGCTCCCCTCCTTACTGCTATCAACCTAAGCAACCACCAAACCCTTCACTCTGTCCTTTTCATGCTTGAAGCAATTTACAGTCTTGCACCCATCTCCTCCACTGGCAGACTGATCCACAGCTCCACCATCCTTTCTGTAAAATAGAACTTCCTCACATCCCTGTTAAACCTTCCCCCCCACCAGTTTCCACTCATGACCTCAATTTCTTCACTCTGTATTCCTGCTAAATAGTTCCCCGCAGTCCACCTTCTTTATTTTCAAGAACTTGAAGGTCTATCATATCTCCCCACACACACACTCTTGCCTGGTCTACAGAGAGTACACATTTAGTGTCTTCAGATAATCTAGGTAAGATCTGCCCTGCTGGTCCTGAATCACCTTGGTCTCCCTGCACTGCACTGCCTCCCACTGGTTCCTGTCCTTTCTCAGGTGAGGACTACAGAACTGAGCATAGTATTCCAGGTGCGAGCTCACCAGTGACCAATATAGTTGTACTACTACCTCCTTTTTCCTGCTGTCAGTACCCCTTCCCATACACCACAAAATCCTATTAGCTTTACTATAAGCCTTGTTACACTGGTTTGACTGTTTGAGGTCCTCTGCCCCCCCCCAACTGCCTCTCTCTATCTACGTCATAAGGGTACGAGCCCAGAGAGCTTTGACCAAAAGGTTCTGCACCACTCTGCACCAGGCATAGTCTTCCCTATCATGCTTCTCCTTAATCTCACCTTCTCCTCTGCCTCTGTTCCTGATGCCTGACAGTGGGCTACTCTTATCCCCATCCAACAGAAAGTACTCATTCCTCTCCTGGAAATATCCACTCCATTTCTCTTTTCTACACACTGGTCAGCCTCCAGGAATATTATGTCTTCTCACATGTCACCCCTTTCCTCTAATCAGCTCTTTCTCCTTTTTCAGTCCTTTCAAGTCAGGATTCAGGAAGATCCATTCCACATCAACCTCCAGCTTACTGATCCCATCCTATCTGGTATGGACAAGGACTAAATTACTTCCACTTTCTTTGTTGACTTGGCCAAGGCATTAGGCACTGTGTCACACCACCTTGTCCTGGACAAGCTTAAGGTAGCAGGGCTCTCTGTATCCTCAATTAACTGGATCCACTCCTATCTAGAGGGCTGGTCACAAGTTGTCAGTATTGGAGACATCCTTTCCCCTCCACTCCTTATTTGCTCAAGTGTCCTCCCAGGATTTGTCTTGGGTCCCATACTCATTTCCATATTCATAAATGACCACCCCTGCACCTATTCCTCTGTGTTCATCCACATCTATGCCGATGACACAGTGCTGTTTGCATCTAGCACCTCTGCTGCTGATCTTATTGTCCATCACCAACAGGATTTTGAGCACCAGTTTCACACTTTTATCAACCTGTTGTATAAAAGGATTTTGACAATGTTCAGTGCTGGTTAAGTAGAAACTTTCTGTTCATTAATGCCAAGAAAACTGTCTCCATGACCTTTGTCTCTTGGCAGAGGCTCATCAGACTCTCTCTCCTTCCCTCACACCCCCCTTCCACTTATACTGTACTTGAGTATGTCTCCTCCTTTAAGTAGTTCAGGGTCTGGCTGGACCAGCACCTAGACTCACTTTAGTTAGTTAGTTAGAAATACAAAATCACACACACACCCCATAATGCAAAGCATCGTGGGCTATGATTTGCATATAAAGCCCATGATGCTTTGCATTATGGGGGTATGTGTGATTTTGTAATTCTTTGGAACTTGGCTTCCCAGCCAATGCTCTTTGCGGTTACCCTTGACTCAGTGCTTGCACATTATGGTTCTTTGTAATTAGTTAGTTATTTTTTATTTATTTGTTTCATTATTTTTTATGTATTTATTTATGTATGTATGTATGCATGTATTAATTGATTTTTTGTTGACTGGGAATGGAGGGTTACGGAATTCTGCCTATTTTCAACCCCTTCTGGAGGGATACAAAAGGAAACCAAATGAAATTGAACCAGATGAAGCTGTTGGTGACATTTTCGTGAATGGAGAAAATTTGGACAGGACACCACTTCTCTTCTGTAGGGAGACCCCTGGCTATTTTGGCAATTTGCCAAGATGGACAACCATGAGGGTGAAAGAGAAGCAACTGAAGATGTAGGGGAGCTGACCTCCTTCCCATATCACCTATTTACTAGAGGTTGAAGCACAATGTATGGTTGGAGAGTCAGAAATAAAAAAAGGACATAGGAAAAAGGCTGAACAACTGTCTGAAGAGCTGAGTGAACAAGAGCAGCTCAACAGGCTCCATTTATGAAAGAAGAGGAAAAACTTAAAAAGGCTCTGAAGGACCATACAAAACATTTACTGTACCTTGCTGAGGAGGAAGAAGCCATGTTTCTAGCCAAAAAAGAGACATTCACCAGTTTAGTGCTTTGCCTGAGATGAATATGCTGTCAGGAGAGCAGTTCCCAGTCAAGATGGGTCATCTGGCATCTGACTCCTCAGCTGATGCAGCACTTCCAAGGCATTGCCTTTCAGTGTAAAGCTGGTGGTTCCTTGTAAAGACATATGTTCTACAGTGCACTCTGACATGACAACTGGTGAAGGGAGTGTGGTGCACCTGAATTCTGACTGTCAAGTGGAGACTGAAGGCAGTGTTAGTAAAAAGGTCTCAGTGTAGGTTGAGCAAGACTGAAGCAGTAACACTGACCTGCAGCAATGTGTGCAGACTGCCCCAGAGAGTTCAATGCAGCCATCAAGTTTTACAAACTGATGGAAAGAGACCATGTACATTGAGTGGAAAGGAATCTGGTATGGGGAAATGTCAGTACATGGCATGAACTAAGAAAATTACACCCTGCTCAGCAATCCAGACCTGTATACCAACTGGAGAGGAACACTGTGTGGTATGTGGAAGCAATGTTGAAGTCTGCTGGCTGGAGTCAGGCTCAACAATGGGATTTCATGCCTTCCTGGTCACACAGGTCATGTTCATTTGAATGAGGAGCAGTCCTGACCTCTAGATGAAGAACAAGAGATGGTGATGGGTGGCTACAGGACATTTCCCTCTGGATATCCCTCAAACTAATTTATGAAGCAGCACAGATGCATGCTAATTTGCATATTGACTCCAGTTCTGGAGGAGTAACCCATGTTCCTCGGAATGTTTCAGTTCCACCCCCTGGAGAATGCAAGGATGTTCTGGTGGAGGGAGGTCAGGGGTAACATGAGTTGGCTGAGACTAGGAAGGTGTCAGATGCCACTACGACAGACAAGACGGTAGTTCCCCCCCACAGCTAAGCCTGACAGCTGAAGAAGAAGAAAAAAAGACTGCATCTGTGGAAGAAGCAGAGGGACAGCCAGACACAAACCCCTCTGACATGGAGCAGAACACCCAGCAGGAGCAACCTCAACCTCAGATGCAGGGACATTTCCATATGTCAGACTTATTTGTTGTACAGGAGGAACCTGTGCAGCAATGGAACACTGTACTTTTAAAGTACAGGCAGGTCTGGAATTTCCCTCTAACTGGGTGTTTGTAATTAGAAACCTATTAAAAGACTCAGTGGGCTTCTTTGTTGCTGAATTGCATACCATTATCTATGTGTCTAGATAAACAACAGAGGATACTAGTTTCAAAATACTAAATTCCTAAGAGAGGTTTTGGTTAAAGTATAATGCTCTGAAAAACATTGCTTTGTTGTCACTGTTTATAGCCATCTCCCTGTCTAAACCTGCCTTTAAAAAAATTAACACCCTGTTCTTCACTGAAGGAGTCTGTGTGTCCGACATCCTGAACTGGTTGAAGCGAAGGTGTAAAGCTTTAGATCAGCCCATGCCTTAGCCCCTTTTTGGAACTCTGTCAAAGCATCTTTGGATCCCTTTTTGGGCCTTGAAGATTATTTTACACCAGAAGTGTGCTTAGTAGGTTTTTATAGGGTTGATCTTTTTGGCCCACGGAAGGCATATATGGCTTTGATAGCAGTTACAGCTAAGTTAATTATACTACAACACTGGCTGGACAATAACATTCCAACTTATAAAGAATTGCATCAAGAGATCCTTCAGGCCTTGATGGTCAAGAAAAAGATTGCCTTTTCACAAGGCATGAAAGAATGGTTTTGTTCTAGGTGGGAACTGCTCTATACTTTATTGCCTATTGCAACATCACCTTAAAGGGGTGGAATAGTAATAACTTCATTTCTCTTTTGTAGCCTTACTACTTTCTCAATGGGCTTCCATTGTTTAGCATTGATTTTCTTTTATTTCTCATTATTACATCACTGATAATGTATTTTTGTTTATGTTTCTTTGATAGTGGTGTTCTAGGTTCTGGGATGGTGGAGGGGTTATGGTAAATTATAAATTTCTTAAGTTTAGTTGTTCAGGTTTTTTTCATTGTTGTTATTGGTATATTGTTGTTTGTTATTTTGTATGTCATATTTTGGAAAATTCAATAAAGTTTATTCAATAAAAAAAATCAGCCCATGCCTATAATCAAAACAGCAGGTTTGGAGGGCTTAGAAGTTCAAAGTAAAGCTGCTTCAGAGTGACACTAGGACTTGCCACCTCCCTGGAAGATTTTACTTAGGAAAGACAGAGAGATGTGCTTCTACCCTGGACAACCTCATACTTCGTAGACAGTCTTCCATATTCCAATATTCATTTTATTTCTTAAACATGGTAAGCCTCAATGTTTCACCTAGTAAGTAGGCTTGATCAAGAGATTCCCTTCTAAATAAATATATAAATATATGTAATTAGATAACCATCCAGAACCACATATATAAAATTCATAACAAAATTTCAAACACAAAAAGACAAACACTGATGCTACTTATTTAGTTATATAGCTCTAAAATTCTCTTATTCAATTAATGTATTAACTCATAATCCTGAAAAAATATGAAATATAAAATCCTTGAACATATTGCATCTTTACAGTTATTCTCATATGAGAGTTAAATATTGGACCAAGGAACCCATCACCAAACATCACATCTTAGTGAACCAGATACTAAATAATTAGATACATGTTAATTTATACCTGTATCATCTGTAGTACTGTATGTCTTAATTTTAACTTCTTGCAACCTTACTCTTTATCGGATTCACCTTATACTTCATTTCATCCAATTCATGGCTATAATCAACCAAAGGAAACCATCCATGAAATTCTAAGAGCCATATATTAACAACATGTACCGTAATTGTCCAAAAATCTTAGTTGTCATCAAAGAATGTTTTTTCAGAAAATTAAAGAAAAGATAGTTATTATATGCATTTAAATGAATCCTTATACTTATATATTAGCACCATATATTTTAAACATTTCAGTGTTTACTTCCAAGAAGGAAAATATTTGCAATAGCTAGCTACAAAGTGTCATTAATCACAAAAGCATTTCTGGTGCAATGATGCCATTCACTTTAAAAGTTCCAGCATTTTTAAATGCTTCAGTGTTTGCTTCCCAAAAAATATTTACAATAGCTAGCTACAAAGTGTCATTAATCACAGAGGCATTTCTGATACACTCATACCATTCACTTTAAAAGTTCCAGCATTTGCCTCAGAACAAGTAAGCCCATCTAGCTTGGCTACAATCATATGATTTTTTACAAAGAGAGTTTTTTTTAAAACAAATTAGAGAGGAAACAGTCATTATATGCATTTAAGTGAAACCTCATATTTATATTTTAGCACCACGTGCATTAAAATGCTTCAGTATTTACTTCCAAAAAGCATTTACAATCACGCGTTGCAAGATATCATTAATCACAGAGGCAGTTATAATGTAAAGGCATCATACATTTTAAAAGTTCCAACATTTTACCCCCACACAGGCAAAGGAGTTAATAAACCCATCTCATTTGGCTGCAGTCATGCATTTGTCCTTATTTACGTCAGAAATTCACTTGCAGCAATGTTTGCTATAACTCGTGAAAGAATAATTTCTGATTTCATATATCATTATACAACTTTTTGTTTTCCTTCTAAACCACCAGCAACCCCGTTTTCCTCTGTTATCAAATATCATTAATCGCGAGCGCATATTCATTATAGTGGCCTTACATGTTTAAAAGTTTCAAAATTAACCTCAAAAAGTGAAAAGTTTATAAAACAGTAGATGTTACAGCCATGAGTTTATTCTCACTTGCTATCGTTACCTATATCATTTTATCTATATCCATTCCAAATCTCTGAGATTACCACAAAACGGTCTTTCTCCCATTTTCAAACAATGCAACAATGGATGAAAAGAAAGTGGAAATATTTATTAAAGTTCCAACCTTATCATAGTCCTTCTGCCTGCATTAGATGCCAAACTGAGTACCGTCTAGGTTTTTTTGGCCGTCGCTTTAGTAGGCCTTAAAAGCACTCTAGTCATGATGTAATCCCTGTCTGCTCTTAAAGTCATAGAGCCAAAAAAGTTACGGCTACGCTCTATGTTATGCCATTCATTACTGGTAAATGCTCCTATTTGCCTCATATTATTTGTTATTTTCTTCTCAAAATTTGCCATCCATTTGATAAAAAGCAACAGCTGTTTCTGATATTTTTAAAATGATACATTTCAATAACCACGATGTCACTGACTATTCTCATTAGAGATATCTCAAGTTATTCAATGCAAAAAACATTTCTCCAAACATCACATTATTTATTACATTAATCTGAAATACTTTGTATTAAAATTGTATACATCCTATGCTTACCACATATTATTTTTATTGACCAAGACAGCAAAACTATACAGTTCTCTATGTCACCTGCATCCTAAGGGGAAGAGGCAGGGGAGGAGAAGGGGAGAAGGGAAGGGAAAGGAAGGGGAGGGATGAAGGGGAAAGGAGGGGAAGGGAAAAAAGAGGTATGAGGGAGGGGTGGGGGAGGGGAGAAGAGGGGAGGGAAAAGAAGAAAGGGGAAAAAAGGAGGGAAGGGGAAAGAAAGGAAAAAATAGATGCAGATACATATACAAACCAAATTATTAATTCACATTGAACTATTGATATACCCATAATGTATATAAAGACATTTTTTTGTTTTGCTAAGAACAAAAGTGCAGCATCCCTCCATAATGCACCACAGTGCACTGAGAGCATTAGTCTAAATTTTCATTCATGGCTCTCACAATAATAGCCGTAATGTTCATATCCTATTGTGGAAATCCATGAATGACAGCTTCTGTCCAATGCCTATCAAAAACACCTCCAAAATTATTTTTTATCTATGACAGCAATTCCAATTAATATCTTTATTCAGGCCAATCCTTGGTTCCAAAGCACTCATCTCAAATATCCACGTAGTCTCTGTTTTTTCTACCATTTTATTAAAGTCTCCTCCTCTGGCAGGTGGATTTATTGCCTCTATTCCCCAAAATCTTAAAGAAGCCCCTGTATATCCTACTTCTAAGAAATGATCTTCTACTGGTGTTGATTTTTTATTTCTGATATTTGATTTCTGTTCCTGAATACACTGTTTAAGGGTCTAATAGTCTTTAAATTATTAATTTTATTGCATGGACACTGCAAAACATAAATTACTCCTGCAGTGTCACAAGTGATGAATTATTTAATCTCATATTCCTTATTTGTACATGGATGTTTAAATTTTGGTTTTTTACTGGTATGACCACAAACTGAGCATCTGCCACATGGCATCATGCCAGGTTGTAGAGGACCTAGTAATAGCTGTCTATTGTCATTTGCCTTCCCCTGTAGATGTTCTATATGTACCAACCTGTCTTTTAAGGTGGGTACCTTTCTTTCGGCTATTCTAGGTGGTATTTGAAAAACAATATTTTCCATAGGATAATCTTTCAAAATAGACCAATGTTTGCATATCACCTCTCTTATTTCTCTCATTGTGTGATTATGCTTAATACTAAAAACTATTTGCCTATCTGTCGATATTCTTCTATTCCCACTTAGTGCCTCTACCTGTGTGATGTTTTGCACACATTCCCTTGCTTGATGAAGATTTTTTCTACTATATCCATGTTCTCTAAATCTGTCAGATGCTGTTCTAATTTCATCTTTAAAAGTCTTTAAAAGTCTGTTCATCCCCACAGTTCCTGCGAATTCGCAGAAACTGTGAGAATGGAATGCTCTCAACCAACCACTCAGCATGATAGCTCTGTGCATGTAATATAGTATTACGAGCATTTAAACATACATGTACAAATAAGGAATATGAGATTAAACAATTCATCACTTGTGATACTGCAGGAGTAATTTGTGTTTTGCAGTGTCCATGCGATAACATTTATATAGGAAAGACTATTAGACCCCTTAAACAGTGTATTCAGGAACAAAAATCAAATATCAGAAATAAAAAATCAACACCAGTAGTAGATCATTTCTTAGAAATAGGACATACAGGGGCTTCTTTAAGATTTTGGGGAATAGAGGCAATACATCTACCTGCCAGAGGAGGAGACTTTAATAAAATGGTAGAAAAAACAGAGACTAAGTGGATATTTCAGATGAGAGCTTTGGAACAGAGGATTGGCCTGAATAAAGATATTAATTGGAATTGCTGTTGTAGATAAAAAATGATTTTGAAGGTGTTTTTGATAGGCATTGGACAGAAGCTGTCATTCATGGATTTCCACAATAGGAAATGAACATTACGGCTATTATTGTGTGGGCCATGAATGAAATTTAGACTAATGCTCTCAGTGCACTGTGGTGCAGTATGGAGGGATGCTGCACTTTTGTTCTTAGTAAAAAATTAAAAAAAATAAATTTTCTTTATGTACATTATGGATATACCAATAGTTCAATGTGAATTAATAATTCAGTTTGTATATGTATCTGCATCTATCTTTTCCTTTCTTTCCCCTTCCCCCCTTTCTCCCCTTTCTTCTTTCCTCCCTCTTCTCCCTCCCCAACCCTCCATCATCCTCTTTTCCCTTCCCTATCCCCTTCCCCTTCTTCCCTTCCCTTCTCCCTCCCTGCCCTCTCCCCTTAGGATGCAGGTGATATAGAGAACTGTATTGTTTTGCCGTCTTGGTCAGTAAAAATAATATGTGATAAGCATAGGATGTATACAATTTTAATACATAGTATTTCAGATTAATGTAATAAATAATGTGATGTTTGGAGTAATGTTTTTTGCATTCAATAACATGATATATCTCTAATGAGAATAGTCAGTGACATTGTGGTTATTGAAATGTATAATTTTAAAAATATTAGAAACAGGTGTTGCTTTTTATCAAATGGATGGCAAATTTTGAGAAGGAAATAACAAATAATATGAGGCAAATAGGAGCATTCACCAGTAATGAATGGCATAACATTGAGCTTAGTTGTAACTTTTTTGGCTCTATGACTTTAAGAGCAGACAGGGATTACGTCATGACTAGAGCGCTTTTAAGGCCTACTAACACGACAGCCAAAAAAACCTAGACGGTACTCAGTTTGGCGTCTGGTGCAGGCAGAAGGACTATGATAAGGTTGGAACTTTCATAAATATTTCCACTTTCTTTTCATCCATTGTTGCATTGTTTGAAAAGGGGAGCGAGACCGTTTGTGGTAATCTCAGAGATGTGGAGCGGATATAGATAAAATGATATAGGTAACGATAGCAAGTGAGAATAAACTCATTGCTGTAACATCTACTGGTTTCATAAACTTTTCACTTTTTGAGGTTAATTTTGAAACTTTTAAACATGTGAGGCCACTATGACGAATATGCGCTCACGATTAATGATATTTGATAAAAGAGGAAAATGGGGTTGCTGGTGATTTAGAAGAAAAACAAAAAGTTGTATAATGATATATGAAATCAGAAATTATTCTTTCCCGAGTTATAGCAAACATTGTTGCAAGTGAATGTCTGACGTAAATAAGGACAAATGCATGACTGCAGCCAAATGAGATGGGTTTATTAACTCTTTTGCCTGTGTGGGCGTAAAATGTTGAAACTTTTAAAATGTATGATGCCTCTACATTAGAACTGCCTCTGTGATTAATGATATCTTGCAGATTGTGATTGTAAATGCTTTTTGGAAGTAAATACTGAAGCGTTTTAATGCACGTGGTGTTAAAATATAAATATGAGGTTTCACTTAAATGCATATAATGACTGTTTCTTCTCTAATTTGTTTAAAAAAAAACTCTCTTTGTAAAAAAATTGCATGATTGTAGCAAAGCTAGATGGGCTTACTTGTTTTGAGGCAAATGCTGAAACTTTTAAAGTGAATGGTATGAGTGTATCAGAATTGCCTCTGTGATTAATGACATTTTGTGGCTATTGTAAATAATTTTTGGAAGGAAACACTGAAGCGTTTAAAAATGCTGGAACTTTTAAAGTGAATGGTATCATTGTACCAGAAATGCTTTTTTGATTAATGACACTTTGTAGCTAGCTATTGCAAATATTTTCCTTCTTGGAAGTAAACACTGAAATGTTTAAAATATATGGTGTTAATATATAAGTATAAGGATTCATTTAAATGCATATAATAACTATCTTTTCTTTAATTTTCTGAAAAAAACATTCTTTGATGACAACTAAGATTTTTGGACCATTACGGTACATGTTGTTAATATATGACTGTTAGATTTTCATGGATGGTTTCCCTTGCTTGATTATAGCCATGAATTGGATGAAATGAAGTATAAGGTGAATCCAATAAAGAGTAAGGTTGCAAGAAGTAAAAATTAAGACATACAGTCCTACAGATGATGCAGGTATAAATGAACATGTATCTAATTATTCAGTATCTGGTTCATTAAGATGTGGTGTTTGGTGGTGGGTTCCTTGGTCCAATATTTAACTCTCATATGAGAATAACTGTAAAGATGTAATATATTCAAGGATTTTATATTTCATATTTTTTCAGGATTATGACTTAACAAATTAATTGAATAAGGGAATTTTAGAGCTATATAACTAAATAAGTAGAATCAGTGTTTGTTTGTCTTTTTGTGTTTGAAATTTTGTTATGAATTTTATATATGTGGTTGTGGACAGTTATCTAATTACATATATTTATATATTTATTTAGAAGGGCATCTCTTGATAAAGCCTACTTACTAGGTGAAACATTGAGGCTTGCCATTTTTAAGAAATAAAAAGAATATTGGAATATGGAAAAGACTGTCTACGGATGTATTTTTTGAGTGCCTCCCACTTTTTGCCCTAGAAATGGGATCATCATCTTTTACAACAACACATCAGGAATGGCAGCATAAACAATGGTAAAAGAAGTGTTCATTTCCTGTGGAACCCTTTCCTAACTTTTCCTCCTCAAATACAACCTCATACTTGCCATAAATGTGGGGCTAGAAGCCACTTAAGCACCACTTGTGATGCGAATCAACATAACCTCTGTTTTGAATATGGGCACATTAGTATACACTGCCTTAACCTGTTTAAAAGCAATTTAAATGAGGAACAGTGGCACTCATATAGGCAGTGCCCAATGATTCATGCAATAGGATGGGGATTTGGATCAAGAATCCTTGATTTTGAAAGGGCAGGTACAGGGGTCTGCTGGAGCACCTGCTCAGAGGTTAACAGGGTCCAGGCAGTCAGCATCATTGATAGAAATACAGGTTGAGAGTGTCACAGCAGCATTTCCAGTAGAATCAGAAAAAACAGTTGAGGCTCTGGCCCCCTTGTCCTGATCAGGATCCATTACAGTAGTTCATGAAGATCTTTCTAATGGGGCAACTCAGATCACTGAGGCAGAACCTGGGGGTACATGTATGGGTCAGACAGACATTAAAAGGAACTTTGAGAGGAACATATCTGTTTAAGCTTCAAAATAATTAGATTCACAACCCACCGGAGGTAGCTATGCAAGTGGTTAAAACCAGAAAATGAGAAAGTAAAATAAAAAATAAAATAAGTGGTTATGCCAGCATGGAAACCTGGGGAGAATAAGTTTAATGTGCTGTCCTCCATGAAACAGTGGGGTGACACTGAAGAGGAGGATGTTTCTGCGGTCTCTCCAATCTCCTTCTTAGTTAGGGACCAGTCATCACATTGGGATGAGTCCAATTCAGTTTCATCTGTGACAAAGAAAAACTGATGATGGACTTGGTCCCAAACCAGGACAAGGGATTGTTGCCCCCCACCCCGAACTAAGCAGAAATGTGTATTGGCCCAATAATCTCCTCTGTAACCCTAAATGTAAATAGTATAAAGACTTACAGGAAAAGGGTTACAACAACTTCTGTTTGGGAGTCTCTTCCTGGGAATATTGCCTTTTTACAGGATATACATTTAGAGTCATTGTTTGAAATATCAGCCATTAAAACATTATGGACATGAGACCTGTCTTTCTGGTCAAAGGGGTTAGACAGATGTGACAGGGAGGTATTCTCTTTAAGGATTCTTGGCTAAAGGAAACAGAGCCAGGAAGGGCCCCTTTACTGGATGTGGTGCATGGAGGTAGGGGCATCTGCCTTATCAATGTTTATGATGCACAGAGTAAGTGAGCTAGAGCAGCCTTACTTAATTACATTAGGCTATACCTATATACCAGAAAATTGATGGTACTTGGTGGAAACATTAATTGTGGGCTGCCTTTAAATGATATGGGGTGGGGGGTAGGACTTAAAAATTTTATTGTGGTTCTGTTGAATTAAAAGAAATGGTATCCACTGCAGATTTTTTGGATGGGTGTGCTGCTCATTTGGGGCACACTGCTCCTACTGTAACACAATGGTTTATTTACTCCAGGACTAATTTCCTGTTTGTCCCAGATTCCCCACTTTTCCCTCACAAAAGACAGAGACCATTGTTTGTTGTTGTGCTCAGACTGCAGACTGGCAATTAATTTATTTATATATCATAATTCCATGTTCCATTTCATCATCTTTTATTATTATATTTCTCACAGTTGCATTTCTTTTGCATCCATATATCCAATCTCTGATGCTCCCTCTTTCTTCCTCTTTTCTCCCCCCAGGTGAAAACCTGGGTGCCTTCTTCTTCTCCTTTTCTGTTAGGTAACAGTGAAAACCGAGACCACTTTCCTCCTTCAGCTTCTTCTTCTTTTCATCTTATTCCTTTTTCTTTCCCCCTCCCCTCCTTCCCCCCCTCTTTTTTGCCATTAGCCTGTTGCCAGCTTGCGTTGGACTATCAGCTTTCCCCTCGCTTTAGGATGTCATTCCCCCCTACCTCAGGGAAACTCCCTCTCTGTCCTTCTCTCTCTTTTTTTTAACTTTCATTTTTTGCATGCCTCCTCCATGCTTCTATAAAACCCATAGTTTCTGTATTAAACATGTCTATGTCTAGATCTGACAGATGCATGCCATCTGACCTGTAAAAATCTTCTACCCACTCTTCCACATCCAGCAGTACTACCTGCCCTCCCATTTTCTTTATCAGCATCCCTACCCTTCTGTTCATCTTTCTCCTGGCCTATCCACAGCTCTATGGCTGTGCTCATGTCTTCAACCCCTTCTTGGGATCATATCTGACCAGACAAGGCATACCTTAGGCCACCACTGCTGTATTGTCTCCAGGTCCCTTTTTATCTGCAAGTATGTGTCCACTCATGGCTTACCACCAAGGTCATTACCCCCCTAGATGTATAATAATTAGGTCTGGAATGGGTCTCCACTGCTTCAGCTTTTTCAGGGTAGAAAGCAGCTGTTCCCATCTCATGCTCTGGATGCCACACCAAACCAACCTACATTGCTTCACATCTTGGTACAGCTGTTTTCCCCCAGCCTTTTTCTCAACTCTCCTTTCTGCCCAATAAATATAAGAGTGGCCGCAGATCCATATTTCCATGTTCCTATATGATTTAAGCAGAATAAACATCTTATATATGGTCTTAACTTCCCTTTTTCACTATATCACTCTTCCCTGCCCCCCCAATGTGGATCCAAATCTGTAAAAAAACACAGGTGGTACATTAGTCTCCATACTGCAGTGTTTGAATGAATCTCTTATAACTGGCAGACCGACAGCACCCCTTCTCCAAAATGTTATTCACCTTCTCACCTGCTGCTGCCCACTGTGAGGCAGCTCCTATCCATTGGGAGTGGGATGAGTAATTAATTGGATCCTCCCCAGGAATTGCATGCCTTTCTTGAGCAAGGCTGTGACTTGATAACTTGTGACCTTCCTTCCATCTCCATGCACAAATAATCTCCCTGTCCAGCTTCTATGCTCTGAGGCAAAAGCCCACAAAGCTTTCACTGGGCACACTGTGCCCTCCACATGTTTCTTTAGTGTTACCATGCAACCTTGCCCCCTTTGATCCATCTTTGACCTCTTGATCATGGTTTGTATTTCCTTCATCCCCCAACTTATATCTTCCCATTCCAATCCCTCTTCCTTGTCTTTACTGACATGACCTACCGTCTCATTCACTCTCATGGTCCCTGCAAACATTACAACATAAATCATGTGGAATAGCTGGGCCTCGGCCTTTGATCTGCATATTGCCGGTAACACATCCTTTAGTTTCATAAGCCACTGTTCCCCTATTGGTCTTCTATTATCCACAGTCCCTTGTTTTAACCTACCCCATCCCTGCATCATTCTTCTAATGAACATTGATTTTGTCGGGTCCTTCCATCCTTTTAGGCTGCAAATAACACTAATCCCTGCCAAATAGACCCTCATCGTGGTGTGGGCTATTCCTTTTTGCTATTGCTCTATGGTGAACTTCCCCAATTGTTCTTCTGTGAGTGGCCTACTTACCTCCATATGGTGCGTTGCCCTGAATGTTTGAAACACTCATCAGGCCCCATTGTACTGCCAAACAACAGTTCTGCTCCTTCTTGCCAACATCCCAGATGTTCATTGGTATGGGCGTTTTTTGCTCCTCTGCTGTTGGTGCCAGCCTCTGGAAATGATCCAGCTGCAGACGGGAAAGGCTGTCAGCCAGGGTATTGTGTACCCCTTCTATGTGTGTCGCTCTGAATGACATGTGCAACTGCAAGGCCCTTAGCACCAAAAGTCACAAAACTTGCAAGACCATTTCTGACCTGGCTCCCCTGTTGTTTAGGACCTCTACCACTGCTCTATTGTTATACCAGAATGTCACTTTCTGATTCCATAATTCTTCCCCCCAAACCAGGGTGAATGCCCAGATGGGCATGATCTCTAACAATGTTATATCATTTACCTTATCGTCCCTCACCCAGTATGTTGGCCACAGTTCTGCAAACCATCTGCACCTCGGACAGCCCCCCCATGCCTAGTCCCCCAGCTGCATCTGTGTAAAGATCGAGGTCTGTGTTATATACCCATTCCTCCTGCCAGAAAGAGCAGCCATTATATTCTCTGAGGAATTCCTCCCATACTTTAAAATCATCCTTGACTCCTTTTGTCATGTCTACCCAATGGTGTGGTCTGGTCACCCTGGCTGTAGCCTTGCTAAACTTATAGTGAAAGCCCTCCTGGCCCAATAGCCCTGCATGTGAAGTTCAGATGTGCCAATACTTGTTGTACCTATTTTAGTTGTACTCTTCTTCTACTGGTATGTATCTGAATCAACTCCTTCAGCTTTTCCACTTTTTTGTCAGGCAGCTGAAATATTTCCCCCGGAACATTTATCTCAATACCCAGAAATTCTAACACCTTACTGGGCCCTTCTGTTTTCTCTGGTGCCAATGGAACCCCTAGTTCTTTACACAGTTCTTGAAAGCTGGCTAACATTTTTTCTGTCTCTCTTCTCCCACTGCCTATAAAAAGGAAATCATCCAAATAGTGAATAACTGTTTTATAGCCAGTTCTTTCTTGAAATATCTACTGCAAACATGTGCTGAATGCTTCGAATGTCTCACATGTTATAGAACAACCCATGGGCTTGGCTTTGTCAGAATAGTACTGTCCCCCAATTTTACACCCCAACAGGTCCCAGTCTTCTCTCCTAACCAGAAGTAATCTGAAAGCAGACTCTATGTCTGTCTTTGCCATTCATGCATCCGCAGTTGCCCGGATGATCCGGACTGCGTCTTCCAAGGTGGAATATGTCACTTTACTATATTCCTCGCTGATAAAATCGTTCACTGAATCACCTTCTGGAAAGGATAGGTGATGAATCATCCTGTATTCTCCCTCCTGTTTTTTTGGGGACCAAACCCAATGGAGAAATCCTTATATTCTGCAATGGGGGGATATCATATGGTCCCTCTACTCTTCCTGATGTCTTTTCCTTCTCTGTTTTTGTCTCAACAGTTCTTCCCTCCCTAGTACCGAACCCAGATTGTTTGCCTCTCTCGCATGCCTTGGGCCCTCACACAGCAACAAAAAACCTGTGCCAAAAACGTTTTAATAATCTCTGCCATTTTCCTATTTGGGTATCTGTCTAACCATTCTTTCCGTGCCTCTATCCTGATGGGGGTTCTAGCTTCTCTAAATTGCTCCCTTTTCTTCTTTTCTCAGCCAAGATCTTCCCCTCTGATTGATGTCCGGCCTTGCTGATCAGTGATTCTGAATCCCTCTACCTGCATGTCCCCTACTCCTCCCCCCTCTATTCCATGCCTGCCCTTTATATCCCTGCCCTTTATGAAAAAACTGTTGACCTGACCCTTGCCCCCCAGATCCTTGGGCTCCCTGGACCCATGTCATCCTGCATCTGCTCACTGGATGTGATCCCCCACATTTCAAACATGCGTTCTGGAAACGGCATTGTGGCCAGGAACAAAAGGCCCTATTGTAGGCCCAGCAACATCTCTGTGGCATGGCACCTTTCTTCCCCAACTCTCCTTCTGTTGTGGACTGATCAGTTACATAGTCTGTCCACAAGTCTAGTTGTTTCGTGCCCCATCTTACATCCCCATATGTTGCCATTCTCTGCCGGAAGAATTCATCATAGTATATCCACCCCTCACCCCCTTTTGTTTTTGCTCTCCTTATTATCTCTCCTTATTATCAAGGAGTATGTGATGAGTGGGATGCCCAACTCAGGCCTCTTCTCCAATACTATGGCTGAGAATGTGGTGAAACCTACAAACCACCCTTCCAAAGTCTTCCCTTTAGTGAATTTGTCCTCCTCTTTCTTGCCTAGCAAAACTACCACTGCAGCCATTTCACTCTTCCCTATATTCTCTGCCTCCTCATATTTTGCTGCCGCTTCCTGGCTTACCAAGGTGAAGATATCCACATACTCTCCCTTCCTTATTTTCTCTTTTGTGGCCAACGGAAGGTGTTTGCCTACCCTCATCCCAGGAGCTCCTATCTCCCTCATTCCTTTTCCTTCTTTCTCCAATCCTCCTTCTTTTTCTTTCGGCATTTTCTTTTCTGATCTAATCTCTTCTAGTGCTGACTCCATCTGCCCTAAGCCCCCTATCCCTAGTGCTGAAACAATTTGGTTTATATACTCTTTGATGCTGTCACCCACTGAGCCAGGTATGTTACCTGTGGCCTTGTCCACTCCTTGTTGCCTGCTATCCTCCTGGTGCCCAAGTATGGTGCCCTGTGGTTGAAGGGGTGGTTGCTGTACTAGTGGCTGTAGAGGAACCACTGTGGGCTGGGGATCTGGTCTGTGTTCCACTGGGGTAAAACCAACTTGGTCCTGGGGAGGTACTGGTGGTACCTGGTCAACAGATTGCAGAGGTACTGGACTAGCCACCTTGTTGGGTCCCACTATCGGTGGCTGTATCCTGGCCGGACTGCTTGGTCCTTCAGCCGGCCGCTTTACTCTGCCCCTTTCCCCTTCTTTGCTTTCCTTTTCTCCCCCAGTCTCCCCGGTTCCTCCCCTTTCACCAGCTCCCACATTCTATTGGCTTTTTCTGCCAGGTCCACTATAGCCCTTTAGGGGTCCTCCTTTGAAGGTCTGTTCTTCTTTGGTGCCATGTTCCTTGCTGTTCACAAACTGTGGAAACAACTGAAGAAAAGAAAGGAGAATTTCCATTAATTACAAATTGGCCCATAGTATTCCTCATATGACCAGGCCCATTTTCAAGAGAAACGGTCGACTAGTGGTGACAAAACATGCCCCTTTTTTTTTTTTTGCACGTTCCTCTATTGCTATCAGGTTGATTCATGCCCAAAGCTACGGCTTCCCTTTTTATGCCTGTAGCAATGCTGTAAGGTTTGAAAATCCTCCTTATATGCTGCCTTCTTGGAAGCCAGCTGCATCATACCTGATCCTCTGCCTGGGGCCTTCCTCCTCTGTAATCCTTCAAAATTGCCCTTCTCTTTTTTTTCTTTTTTCCCCTCCTTACCATTCTTATTGTCTCCCCTGTCTTCTATCCACCTCTCTTTTCTGCGCCCCCCCAGGCCTCAAAAATGCCTTAAGCACTGCCTCTTGTGGCCTTCCAGGTGTAGCCATATTCCCCTTGCATGCACTTGCATTGGTATGGCTGTTGACCCTCCCAGGCCTCTCTGTTCCCCTTCCCCTTCCCCTTTGCCCTGTGTCTCCAGCCATGCCAAGTGGCTTTTCCCTTAAAATTCCCCATCACCCTTCCTCTTGAGAGCCCCATATTTTGCCCCTAATCTCCCCCTGACTTCCTTCGCCATGTTCTTGGCCTGTTGGGCCCACTTCTCTTTTGCGCCCCCACGGTTGGCATCTAAACACCTGAGGCCATGATGCGTCCACTGTGCTGTCTCTTGTGGCCTCATTTGGCCTGTACATCCCCCCTTTACCCCCTTTAGCATGCCCTCACATACTTGTGTCCATATACCCTTTTTTCTGCTGCTACCCTGTCCGCATGGGTTGCTTCTCCCATCCATTGCACCATCTATCCATTGTTTCCTATCCCTAGGCCCTTTTCCAGCTCACCAGGCCATCTTTACTGACACTGCATGGTTCTCCTGGTGTGTGACAAAGACCATGGTGGTGGAAACCTCCACACACCTTGCAGTCATGCGTCATTAGTACAGAATCAACCAAACAGGTAGACCCACAATTGTGGAGACTAAATACATTTGTGTTGGGGAAGGAGGATATACAAAAAAATGGAGGGAATGGTTTGCACCCCATTGCTCTGTTATCAAGGAATATGGGAATATACCACACTGGTGGGAGGACTCAAAAGCTGATTTTAAGTAATTTTTGTCAGAGGCAAGGGAATTATGATAGGTTATCAAGATATTAGGGACTACAAGAGCAACAGAATTATGCATTAAGCAGGTTAGCAAGGGAAAACGCAAGAGGATGCCATTATGGTTTTCCAAAGCAGTAGCGGAGAAAGTGAAAGCCAAAAAGATTGCATTCAGACAACACAAAAAGACACAGGCAGAAGGGGATAGGGAGAAGTACCAGGAGAAACAAAGGGAGGCAGGGAGGTCAGTAAGGGAAGTCAAAGCTCAGACAGAAGAGCGCATCACAAAATCAGTGGGTATGGGGGACAAAAACTTTTACAGGTACATACATGAAAAAAGAAGGTCAAAGGGAGGGATAGTGAGACTGAAGGAGGAGGATGGAGTGTGTGAAGGATGACAACAGTAAAGCTGACATACTGAACAGATATTTCTGCTCATTCTTTACTGAGGAAGAGGAGGGTAATGGGCCTGAAGGGAGTACAAGGGATGGGAATGGTGCAGAAATGGACACAAGTTCCTTTACACGGGAAAGGGTCCTAAAGGAACTGGAAGGAATAGGAGTTGATAAAGAAATGGGGCCAAATGAGGTGCACCCCAGGGTCCTAAAGGAACTAAGAGAGGTGGTGGCTGAACCTCTGGCAATCCTGTTTAGCCAGTCACTGGAAACAGGGGAGGTACCCAATGCCTAGTGGACAGCAGATATAGTCCCCTTATACAAAAGTGGGAACAAAGAGGAAGCGGGGAACAACAGACCAGACAGCCTGATCTTGGTAGTGGGAAAGATCATGGAAGCATTACTGAAGGAGAGATTGGTGTAACATCTGGTTGCTAATGGTCTACTGGACCCAAGGCAGCATGGTTTCACTGGGGGGAGGTCATGCCAGACCATCCTCATTGAATTTTTTGACTGAGTGACAAGGGAGGTGGGTCAGGGGAGGGCAGTGGATGTGGCCCATCTGGACTTCAGCAAAGCCTTTGACACTGTGCCACATAGAAAGCTATCAAACAAACTGGGGAATATGGGAGTGGGCAGGACAATAGTGTAGTGGGTAGGTAATTGGCTAGGCAGCAGGACATAGAGGGTTGTGGTAAATGGTTGTCACTCCACAGAGGGAAGGATGGCCAGTGGGGTACCACAGGGATCAGTGCTGGGGCTGGTCCTATTCAACATCTTCATCAGGTACATTGCACAGGACCTAGAAGGCAGAATTTCTCTGTTCACTGATGACACGAAGCTTTGTAACAGAGTAGACATGCCAGGGGTTGTAGACAGAATGAGGAGGGATCTGCAGAAGCGTGAAGAATGGTCAAGGGTTTGGCAGTTGAAATTCAATGCAAAGAAGTGCAAAATAATGCACGTGGGGCACAAAAACCCTGGAACAACATATCAGTTGGGGGAGTGAGGATATAGCATGCACCAAGCAGGAAAGGGACCTTGAGATTATCATCTCTGATGACCTCAAGGTAGGGAACCAGTGTGACAAGGCAGCAGGTAAAGCAAATAGGATTCTAGGATGCATAAGCAGGGGCATCACCATCAGGAAAAGGGAGGTCATAATTCCACTATACAAGACACTAGTGAGGCCCCACCTGGAATGCAGTGTACAGTTCTGGAGACCTTACCTATGTAAGGACATAGATAGGGTGGATAAGGTTCAGATGAGGGCAACAGAGATGGTACAGGAATTGCATCACAAGTCTTTTGAGGACAGGCTGAAGGACTTGAATCTGTACTCCATGGAGGAGAGGAGGCAGAGAGGGGATATGATAGAGACATACAAGTACCTTACAGGGAGGAACAGAGTGCAGGAATACACTGTTTTTCAAATAAAAATATTTTCCAGGACTAGAGGGCATGGGATGAAGTTGGAGGGAGGGTGATTCAGAGGAAACGTGAGGAAGAATTTCTTCATGGAAAGGGTGGTGAACAAGTGGAACACTCTGCCAGAGGAAGTGGTGGGGGGCTGAAACAATCATGGGATTAAGAATGCATTGAATAGACATAAGGGAATTCTGGAGGTCAGAAGTAAGGGACTTCTAGAAAACATAAAGTGAATTTACAAGCTTAAATGGGCAGACTGGGTGGGCCATATGCCCTTATCTGCTGATAGTGTCTATGTATCTATGTATATATCACAATCATACAGGTTTACAGTTCAGATTACATAAACTAATATTCTGTATGCATGAGGACTGTATAGATCTCTCAGACCAAATAAAATTCCTAAAGGGGAATGAAAGACTCCAACATGAAAGAGGTGCTTTTTTAGAAATGGGATTGAAATATGGCACACAGCATTTAGATAAATTCTTAGGATGTCAGGATAGACTAAAATAGGATTGAGTGGCATTTGTAATATCGAGGGGGATAGGGTGGTGATCTCTGCATATGATATATTTGAAGTGGTGTCTGATCATGTTACGAATATATTTGGTATTCCAATCAGGACAGAATGGGATGATGTGGCTATGTCGCAACTTACTATCCTATAGATAAATTAGCAAGAGTGGATATTATTGTTGAAATTGGTTACATTATGAGACAGATGGAGACAGGCGGTAAGGGCATGGTGAGAGGATTTTTAGATAAGGAAATGACCTTAGGCCATGTGCCTCACATCTACATAATGAAGGTACTACACTTTTATAGGATTCCCAGTAAGTTTGTTCATTGGCTTTTTATGTTATATGAAGGAATGGCGGTTTTCCTTATGATTAACTCAGTTAGGAGAGAGTCGGTATCTGTGCACAGAAGGGTTAGGCAGTTCTGTCTCCAAAGCCCCTTACTGTACATTTTCTCACTGGCTCCATTAATCAGGATGATATAGGAGGACACAGATGTAAGGGATGTTAGGGTAGTTTCTGATGCTCTGGTTATTAACACTTTAGTCTATGCAGATGACTTGTGCCTCATTGTTCAGGATAAGGAGTCTGGACAGCAAGTACAGAAAACTTTAGTGGGCTTCTTTGCTAGTGCAGCAGCAAGCATTATTTATGCTAAATGTTCACAAATACCACTAGGTGGGACATTAGTAGATGACACTCCTCCCATGTGGCAGGGATTCAGATGCAAACCTAACTTAATAATGGATAACTGGACTCAGTCCATTAGCGAAGTAATACCAAGACTATCCTGTTGGAAGAATACAGCTCTATCAAAGCAGAACATTTTTTTTTCTGATTCACACTCTTTTGGTGTGTTTTTTGTATGTCATTATGATATTCCCACTCCCGGTTAAAGTAGAAGCTAGAGTGTTTAATCTTTTTTTTCCCAGGGTTTATGTTTTTCCAGATTGAACCCCATTAGAAGGGATATAATTTATAAAAGTACTAAATGGGGGGGGATGAATATGGCAAACCTTGTAGTCTTTATGTCCCTGTTTGTATACTATAATATTACCCGTTTTAAATGGGGGGGGGGGGGGTTGGCAAACGATAGGTTCCTTTACTGCAGGACTGGATATTATCATGGTATGTGAGTGGCATGAAGTAGTATGGATGAGTCAGTTTAAAGCCCAAGCACATGTTATTCCTCAATATATTCTTTTTCTGGTGTTAGAACTGAAGGAATGGAATATAACACCGGAATGTATCAGGACTGGGTCTAGAAAACAGATGTATCCGTCTGTTATAGATACCTGCTAATCTCAGCCTTTTCCAATGAAAACATGTCCAGCAGTGAACAAATTAGAGGCAGTGAGTCAGCTGCTAAATAAAAGAATACGAGAACATTTGGGATTTGACTTGTTTGGGGATCCATGGGGAACTGCAGGTAAGGATTCCATGAAACATAAAAAAAAAAAATTGAAGTACAACAAACACTGTCTGAGGATCTGTTGAGGGAATATTCTTGAGACAATATTATTTTGTGATCGATTGTCCTTATGCTATTACCACTGCACCTTACATTATGTATTTTCACTTGCACAATGAGAGGGATTTAAGCCCGAGGTTCAATGGGCGGAGCAACAACGTCACTCCACCATCGGCCTTAAAAGGCCACTCATACTGTGCCCTTCCAGGATTAATTTTTTCATTGTGGCCAGAGGTGCTGATCCTCCTAACTCTCATTCATTTCCCAAATTTTGGCGGCGCTTCTGGACACCTGCTCCACTCCTTTTTTTCCCCCGTCTGTTCCTCCTGCTATCGCTTCCTTGCTCTCTCCTGCTGCCCCTGGTCTGTGGCTCTCTTTCACTTGTTCCCCTGCCTCTTGCCCTTTCTCTCGCCTCCTCCTGTGCTGCCAGTTGTGGCTGTTTGTCTCTTGCTCCCTCTTTCTGCCTGATCACTCATTGACCTGCTTATCCGTCTTCAATGGGGCCTTTTCATGTCTGTCCACTGCTCAAGCATTCCACTGCTGACTTCGCCACCTGGATTGTTTGCCTGCTTTCTGCTACATGCTTTCTCCCCTCATCTTCAGAGCACTGCTCCAACCCTTCTCATTCGCTCTCCACCAGTGCACATCATCTGGTCCTTCACCTGCCTGGATATGGTGTCTGCCACTGCTGGAAAAGGGGACCACTTGCTCTCTCTCCTTGTCTGCCACTTGCTCCTTCCTCTCAGTCTCCCACCATACCTCCTGAATTTTGTCATCTTGTCCCGCATCCTGCTTCTGTTCCTCTGCTCTCTCTCTTTCTCGCTGCTCTTGCTGGTGCACTTTCTGCTTGCTGTGCACTTGCTCCTGCTCTGTGTGTCGGCCTCCTATGGGACCTCCTGTTGTCTTCCCAGACTCATCTGCTGCATTGCCTTGGTTGTTTCATTCATTCTGCGCCACTCCTGCAGTTACTTGTTCACTGGCTGCATTGTCACATGGATGTCTGTAGATCTCAGCCCTAGGCCGTGCCAGCATTGGACTCTGAGGGTTCTTTGGTTTTCTGCTCTTTATCAACATCAGGCAGCCTAAGTAAGTTGCACATCTTAACTGTCTCTGCACCCTCATGCGGCTTTCATTTACCTGTACTTCTACCTCTGGCTATGGATTTGACTCCACTGACATTGCTCTATGTGAGTTTCTTGCAGCAGCAAACAGTCTAACCCCTTATTAGTGGCTACTCTGCCCACCAAGGTGGACTGGGATTTCACGTTCCCTCCTGTACTCATCCATAGCTGTGCTCCTCGGTTATAGTCATTTCATTACCTGCAAGGGGTTTCAAGTACCTACAGTCCATTCCTTAAGCTTACAGTACCTTTCACTTCCACAACTCATTGCTATGCTGCCATAAACTGGCACCATATGTCTCATTATACAGCCCTACCTGGCTGTTCTCTCTCCCTGTCTGGTACTATGCAATCAGGCCTCAATCAGGAGGATTCTTACTCTCTTACAAGCAGGTTCTCCTACTGACCAGCAGGTGGCGCAGTTTGACCATCACTGGTCAGCTTCCGGCAATTCCGGCCTGGTTTTAGTCTGGTATCATGCCCCTTACCCTTTCCGGCCTTCTGCGGTTCCGTCTCTCAATGTACCCCATCTGTTCCTATTTTACCTTACTCTTGCCAGTCATCAGGAATTCATTCCACTGCTGCCATTGTCCACTTGTTCTGCCGTCCACTTCCTTTGGCTGTCTCTAGGTGACCCCGTCTAGCTGCACTCGATATTTCTTCCAGGCATACCTATCATGACTCCTATGCTGCCTTGTCTGACTCACCCTCCTGCTGTTCTCATCCTGTACTGGCCATCTAGGATTCACTCCACTCAAGGCCTGCATTCGATGTTTCTTTTGGGCATACCTATAACGGCTCCGATGCCACCTCATTGAACTGCAGCCCTCCTGCTGCGTGTCTTCCATTTCATGACTTTGTTCAGTATCCCCTTATCAATACCATCCCTGCTCAGCCATCAGGATTCAATCCACTTCATCTGATTTGGCTCCTCTCAATCGCTCATCCTGAGAGTACCCTCTGCTTCCAGATGTGCCTTCTTGGCCTCGGAGTCTACCTTCTTTCGAGGAGCCTCATTGCTCACTTCGCTCTATCAAGCATGCTTCCTTCATTCAAGTTCATTTTCAAGTTCATTTCATCTCCTCTTATTCACATTATGCATGCCTTCTTGGCCTCGGAGTCTGCTTCCTTTTGAGGAGCCTACTTACTCATACTACCTTCGTACCAGTTCATTTTCAAGTTCATTCCTGTCTCCTCATCCAATTCCATACCAGCCTTCCCGGATTCACTCCACTAAAGGCTTCAATCGATATTTCTTTCTGGGCATACCTGACATGACTCATATGCCACCTCATCGGCCTGCGGCCATTCTGCCTCATGTATCAGGTTCCTGTCTCCAGTCATACTTCACTCCTCCTCACCTCAAGCTTTGTTTATTTACCTTGCTTATTCGAGTATTCCTTTCATTGAATCCTTTGCTACCTCATTGACTCTGACCTCAGGGTCAACTCATTTGCAGTGCATATTGATCAAGCATGCCCTATCGGACAAATTGTCTACTTACTTGCATCACTCAATCAAGCATTCCTCCCCTTGGACCTTATGCTACCTCATTGACCTGCTATCCTAATATTATGCTCATCATCAGTCTTCATCGCTGCCTCATGTTCCTTCTTTGATCTGTGCCTTCTTTTGAGGTTTTTCCCCAATCCCATCATCATCATCTTCCCTACTCATATCCTTCTATTTAATGAATCGTTCTCTTTACCAACATATATTCTCCGATCAGATGTCCTCAAATCAAATGCTGTCAGCCTGAAGGGAAGGCGACCTAAGCCTTGGATCCCCAGAGGTTTCCTCCTCAGAGGGTTTTTTTCCTCTCCTCCATGCCAGTGGTCATAATATTAGTTAGAGTTAGTGCTTTCTTAGGTTACTTAGTTAGGTTCCGCTGTTGGGTGGAGGCGGATGGTGGCCCTTGGCTTTCCCCTCTCTCATTAGGAAGTCCGCCCTTATCATCTTCTCAGAATTTATTCATTCATCATCCTCAACTCTTCAGTGCTTGGCACCTTTGTGTATTGTTTTTAGGCTTCTTCCTAATCTACCTTTAGCCGATGCAATCATTCCCATGGCACCTGTGGGGGAACCCTCCTATAGGGTTCCTTGCGTCATACCCCTACAGTGTGGTATATCCCATGGATAGAGAGGTGGAAAGCCACAAAGCAAATCAAGTTACATAAGCATCACCTCATTTAGTTGTGTAAACCCATTGAATGGAAGGGCTTTAAGCCCGAAGTTCAGTGGGTGGAGCAACGTCACTCCCCATCAGCCTTAAAAGGCTACTCATCCTGGGCCCTTCCAGGATTCATTTTTTCATTGCCTACCATCCACCCCTCCTCCTCCAGCAGCTCATCTGTCTTACCTGTGGGCTTTTTCCTAACCTACCTTTAGCCGACGCAATCATTCCCGCGGCACCTTTGGGAGGGAACCCTCCTCTAGGGTTCCTTGCATCGTACCCCTTCAGGATGGTATATCCCATGGATAGAGAGGCAGAAAGCCACAAAGCAAATCTAGTTACACAAGCATCATCTCATCTCATCTAGTTGCATAAACACATTGAACCTATCTTATATAGTCCCATTCTACCATCCTCCCAGGGCACATCTGAAAAAGAGCTGCTACAAGATCAGTATGTCTTTCCTGGTAAGTCTCTTTAAATAAATAAATACCTGTTATATTTAGTGCTCCAAGCGCATCTGACATTTTCATGCCATTCTATTTTCACTGGTGAAACGCTAGTGCTGCTATTGTATAGTGATTCATCCAATACTTACTATTTCTCTTTCATTTTAATGCTAGTATGAAACTAGTGAAAATAAAAAGACTGTTTCCTGTTATACAGTATAACCAGCCTTATCAGCTAGAATAATAATGAATAAACTCACATCTTAAAGGTTTTATTTAACAAGTGGGACTAGACAGGGTGTCCTCTTTCTCCAATGTTACTGGAACCACTAACTAATTTTATTCATAGGTCTGAACTAATAGAAGGATACTGTATAGACTCTCACAATATAAAGTACTCTCTGTATGCAAATGACTTACTGTTATAAATAATTAATCCATTACAAGACATACCAGGCCTTTTAAGATAGACAATAAGCCTCTTCCTTTCTCCCTGCAGCCAATTTGGACCATCTTTCTTGCCAGGTGAACAACTGATTACTTTTGAGCAGTTTAGAGAGGCTAATACTTTGACTCAGTCAACTGTATTTTCATATTTTCAACTCACTCAGTTCAGTGTTATTTGGGCCATCATCCCTGGCAGTTATCAGATAGCACTCAATATCAAGACCTTGCTGCGTTGATGGTAAAACCACATTCAATTTCACTGTTGTATAAAACTTTCCATAGTGGCACAAATGCATTTGAAAAGTGTTTATTGGAGAAGGGAATTCCAGGCTCATTCAACTTTTTTGGATACAACAGCACCTTAGAACTATATTCATCATTATATTAAGATAGATAAGTTGCATATTATGCAATATAAAATACTGCACAACACATGCATTACCCCACAGAAGTTGTACAGGTTTGTGCAACAGCCCAATCCCAAATGTCAGATGTTTTGCACAGGAGGGTACCCTCCGCTACCTCCTATGAGATTGCCCTCCAGTGCAATCCTTCTGGAATCAAATCTAATCACATCTGGATCAGCTTTTGAGTTTACAGGAGGCTTTCACTCTGGACCTTTGTCTTTTGGATCTAGGCATTGAACAGTTTTTGGGCCCCCAAAGATATCATATAACTCTTGTAGTGGCAGTAGCCAAGCTGATTACATTATGCCATTGGTTGGATGAGCGTCCCCCAACTTATAGAGAGTGGCATGCCGAAGTTCTTACCCTTCTCAGAGTGGAGAAGTCAATAATGAGTTTATGGCTTGCCCTCTCCACTTATCAAACTAAATGGGAGAAGCTGTATACTGTTTTGCTAATCTAGTAAATGTTGTATTGTATGTATTCTTTCTACAAATAAACTTTCTAGTTTGAGGGCTTATATGTAGTTTAGATGGAATAGGGGGTGGAGAGTCCCCCAATTCAAAATGCTTAATTTCTTTGGTTTTGTACTTATTTTTAGCATTTTCTGTGTCGTATTTTCTTATCGGTTATTGGGAAGATGCAGTATAGGCACTCCATAGTAGGAGTATCTAGTGGAACTTATGGTATTACCACACTGACTGCTAGATGGTCTATTGCAGTGTTTTGTCTCTTTATTTTGGTCCTTCATGTTTTTTGTGTATTTATTTGTTTGTTGTTTGCTACTTTTTTCACAAATCTTTAATAAAGTGGATTAAAAAGACATACCAGGCCTGATATTCAAAGATTAACCCTCCCCTGTAACAGAGTTAGCGGGTCTGCTAACCCAGATTTGTGACTGCGCTTTCAGCTGGTCCCATATACAGAAGCCACAGGAGTACCAGCACAAACCTTCAGCATCAGAGTCCTATAACTCTACTGAGCCTTTGCAAATGAGGGGTCTCCCCATGCACATAGATACAACAATAACTTCAAAGGTTTGTTGTGGAAGCAAATTCCTCCCAAAAAAGCACAATTTACTGCTGCAAAAAGCCACCTCTTTATGGGGGGCCCCCCAGCCCCTTGAAGGCGAGGAGACTGTACTGCAGTTGCCTGCTCCTGCTCACCCATTCTGTAACATACAACCATCCCTGGTGTCTTTTGGCAATCTGCATCCTCAGTCCCCCAATTTGTTGTAGTGCAACTATCCCCTCTGGTGCCTAGTGGTACCCCCCCACTCCCTGATTATATTTTCTAAAATTGTAAATTCCAGCGGTACCCCACATGTACCTAATCACCTGTTCCTACCAATACAATAATTCCCTGGTGCCCAGTGGTTCTGCCACCCCCCCAAATCACCCATTGACAAAAATACAAAAACTTTGTGATGGTCCAGTGTATGCCCTTCTGTCCAACCCACTCACATACTGCCACCTTGCACCCTTCTTTAAGCAGGTGGGCAGTGATCAACGAATCCAGGCATGGTAATTGGCACAGCCACCCTCTTACCTCCTCAGCCGGCAGCCATATCAGCTGTCGGTGGGTGCACGCACAGCATTACACTGTGTGTGTACTCACTGACAACTCATTCAGTTGCCAGTCAAGGAGGTGAGGGAAGGCTGTGCCAGCTGCCATATCATGCTTCACTAAATGTCGGCCACTCAGCTAAGGATGGGTGGTGGTACGTGAGTGGACAGAATGGTAGGGGGGGACAATGCCCCACCACTGGGAGTCCTTGTACTTTTGTCAATGGGTAATTGGGGGGGTTAGAGGAACCACTGTACACCAGGGAATTATTGTATCAATTGGATAAGGTGATGGGGGGGTCTTGGAGCACCAGGGATGAATTTACAATTGCAGAAGAGGTGATTGAGTAGTGGGAGAACTGTTAAACTACCATGGATGAGTTTAGAAATGTAAAAGAGGTGAATGAGAGGTGGGGGTACCGCTGGACCACCAGGGATGAGTTTACAATTGTAGAAGAGGCGATTAGGGTGGGGGTACCTCTGGACCACCGGAGATGAGTTTACAATTGTAGAAGAAGTAATCAGTGGTGGGGGGATACCACGAGATAGCAGCAATAGCTGTACTACAATGTAATGGGGATCAGGGAGTGAGAGGTTCCACTATTCACCAGGGATATATCTAATACAATGGAGCAGGGGACTGGGGGGGTGGGGAGTGCCACTAGACACCAGGAAATTCATCAATCACATTGCCGGATGGGAGCTAACCATCTGCTGGGCCCCTGGCAAATAAGTCTATAATGAGCATGCAGATACCTCCTTGGCATCTTGCATGCCCAATGGGTTCACTTCCATGTTGTCGCTGAATATAGCCCACAGGCTTCTTGGTGCCATCATGTTTTTGGCAGCAGTATTCCCTGTGGCAATATAAAGCCCAGGTCCATGTCTGGGCAGCATAGTTTCACTTAGTGCTGCACTGACATGGTCCGATATTCAGTCAGATAGCACTGCCCACTATCTGACTGAATATAGCAGTCCCAGGTCAGGTGCTAGCACAAGCGCAGTACAAAGATATTTCAGTGTCAATGTCTACACAAAGTTGGATGCATCAGATCAGACAAAATCTTGCAGCAGGGGGCTGATGAGATAGACTCCCAAGTTACCATCACAGACTGTCGTGTGTATCAACTTGAGTGGCTCATCCTCCATGTTGTGGAAACACTATCCAATCCAAAATTCAGGACAGGCAGGAAGATGAGGAAAGTAGAGCCAGCCATCTAAATATACAAATCTATGGACTCCCAGAAAATGCGGAAGTCTCTGAAATCAATACATTTGTGGATACTTTCTTAAAAGAGACCCTACTGCTGGACCTGACCATTGCCTTGCAAACTTAGTGGGCCCACCATGCACTGGTTCTCTAGCCATCAGACCCAGACATCTGACTCTGCTCAGTCATCATCTGCTTCCACAAATATAAATCTAAACAAGTATTACTGCTGCCAACCTGACACCTTAAGGAAGTAAAATATCAGGACATCAGGGTGTTTTCGGACAACAACTTTACCCCGCTTACAATGAAGAAATAGGAGACAATACATTTGAAAACTTCATGCCCTACAGTACATCGGCAGCAATTGAAATTTCAAACACCCTATCCTTCATGCCTGACAGTGTTCTTCCAGGAGAAACAATGAAAATTTGAGATGGGTGAAGAAGAGGTATGTTACTGGAAGGAACAGGGCATCACGGTGGAGTGCTAAGCTCCTGAAACTCCCCAGCAGTGCCTGCAATGAGACACGTGGAAGGTTGTCACCTCCAGGAAAAAGAAACATGTTGCAAATACCCTGAAAACATCATCACCGAACTCCTGACATCCCAGAAAAAGGCAGAGACTTAGGACACTTGAACACTGAAGCTATCTGCAATTATCTTATAAAATGTTTCTTCCTGGCCCTTTTGGCCTGTTTGAGGTGTTTTGGAGGTTTTTTTTTACCATAAAACTTTTTTTCCCATGGGCTTGGCATCAGAAGGCTATTCACCCCTGCCTCCTCTACCCCACACTCATCACCCAACTCACACTACCCCATAAAGTCCCCCACGGATTGCCCCCCATGGTGTGGCTAGGAAGGGGATGTCCTTCCTCTTCCCACCTGGTAACTCTTATCCAGAACTGGGGGTCAGTGGTCAGGCAGTGATACGGGGATGGGGCAGGCAAGGCTTCATTAAGCCAGCACCAACCCTTTTCCCATTTTCTATCAATCCACAGCTATGGTGGCATGTAAACGTGTATGTGTGGAGGCACACACATGCTATGGAATTGCAGACCCTCCTGTCCATGTTGCTTGTACTCTGGCACTGCCACTTGGGCTCCACCAGGTGGCAGCCAAGGAGTGAGATGCATACCTCCCCACACCAGGACAGGAGAGTTGTCCAACTTATGCTCAGTCCTCTCCCCCGGCCAACTGCCTGATGACCCAAGCTCATTACTTAACCTGGGTCACTGGCATAGGAAAAGGTAAAGTACGCTAGGCACCTCAGCCAACTTCACCACTAGGCCAGCTATCTATTTGAGGGGTTTTGACTCTGTTTAGGGACTATCGTTTAGCTGGTGCTGGCTGGGGAAGTGAAGCAGGCATGAGGTGTGAGGCAGGAGCTGCTACACAGTTCTCTGCTACTGAGATTTTAACTCTGAGGCTTGCAGTTGGGGGTTCCCGGGGCAGTGACTCAGATATGGTTCAGGGTTAAGAGGGGAACATTGTGGCAGTGTCACAGCATGAGCTGGGGGACACAAAGGTGCAGCACAGACGGGATCTTTAAAACAGTTAAAACTACCTGCCATGTTAAGATGAGCTGCCAGCCTATCTCCCCCATTGTGATGGATATCACTGTCCGATCCTGCTGGCAGAGACAAGTCACATTATTTGTCTCATGCACCAGTAGTGCCCCATTGTTGTTCCCAGCTAACCTTCCCAATCCCCCTCCATGTATTTGCGGCTTCAGGATATGAGATGGGACACTTATATCAGTTGGAGACCTCTGCTGCTACTCTAAATGTGCTGGCAGGTAAGTTTAATTTTCTCAGCCAGTAGGCCCTCATTGTTTGCCATTCTATGCCCCTGCTGGTGCCTCAACTACTAGACCACCTAGACAGTATTTTGTTGTACTGCCTTCCTAATGTTTCAGATATTTATTTGAGGTATGCTGCTGTGGGACCCCCTTCCATTCTAACCCTCCACTCGCCACTGTAAGCTTAACAATCAAAGAACTATCACTCTAAGAAGTCTCAATCAACAGTTGATGTTGACATATCCAAAAGGGAGAAACAGAATATCCTTTTTTAACCAAAAGAATTATACCTATCTGGAACACATTACCAAAAGAAATAGCGGGAGCTGCATCTTTTTCTATCTTTAATTGAAAGTTGGATGATTACTTGTTTACTCCACTGGGCATCAAGTAACCAACTATCAAGGGAGATGGACACTATGGACATAAGCCTTTTGTTCATCTAAAAATCCTAGTATAGCATCCTAGTACAGACCTGTTGATAGACTCTACTCAAGACCTTGGCTGACCTCTCACCTCATTGCTGCACCACACCAGTCTCCTACCTTCTCAGGCTGCTGCAAAGGTTCACGTGTTATATCTGATGGTCCATGGTCAACCTCAACAAGCTTTAAGGTGAGAACTCTGGAATGTACCAAGATACATTTAAGCATGTCTATGGCAATTATACTTCACCTTGGCATGAGGAACTTTCTTATACCACCTAGTCCAAGAGCCTGTTTAAGCTCTACTCACAGCTATTGGTTTCTGACCAACACTTGGAACTACTGTGGAAGCCCTAAACTTAAACAACTGAACACTTTCTGGCTGCTCATAGACTTTGTCTAACTATCACTATTGAGCGCCATCCCATACATTTTTGGTTTGCTATTGTAATGTATATACAGTAGCTATGTAGAATGAGAAAATTCAGAATTCACAGAATTTTGATGGAATTCAATAAAATTCCATGAATATTTGCTTAATTCCATTAGAATTTAGTAGACATTTTGAAATATATTAATTTGGTCATCACTCAGTTGCCAATGATGCTAGAAATCTGACATTTGGGATGAATACTTGCTCATAGGTTTTCTAACAGTGTGCCAAATATATTGACATTAGGATGCATCAGCTCAAAATTATAAGTGCTCAAGGTCTGTTGTTTTATTTTTTGTGGGAAATTTCATGAACTTTTTTATTTCCATATAATTCAGGAACCTTTGCAGCTAGAAATCTGAAACTAGTTACATATATAAATGTAGTGATAGCCCTAATAGCTGCAAAATCTATAACATTACAATGAATGCTTTCAAAAATTATACTACACTAATTAAAATCTAAATTTTGGCAAAATGTTTGGCTACCTACTGTATAGCATAGCCCCCTTTAAAGCTTGATACTTAAAACTTGATGCACATACCCATGTTGCATTTTTCTCTAAATCCTGACACTGTGAATACATTTGGTTAAGAATTTTAAAAATTGGAATGAAATAACTAAAAATTACATTTTTTCAATTATAGATTTGCCACTCACAACTCGCCCCTTTTTAATGTAGGACTCTGAAATGTGGTACACTTACTGTATGAAAACCATTAGTACCTGTACACCTGCAAACATTGGTATCATTTGGACATGTACTTTAAAAACTAGATTAAAATAACTGAATATTAAAATTTTACAAAATTCAGTGGAATTTCGAAATGTATTAATTTGGTCACAACTCATCCTTCTGTTGAGCTAGAGATCTGAAGATTGATGTGTTTACTTGCCAATAGGAGTTCCAATAGTGTGCCAAATATTGTGACATTTAGCTGCATCATCTCAAGATGATTGCTGCTCAAAATCTGTCATTTTATTTTTTGTGGGAAATTTCATGAAAACTTTGCTCTGCATGTAACTCAGACACATTTGGAGCTAGTAATCTGAAACTGTGTACATATATAAAAGTAGTTATAACCTGTAGGACTGCAAACAGGAACGATGAACAGAAATTCATAGGATTAAAGATACATACTAAGATCAAACTCTCTGTATAATTCTTTGGGAAACAAGGAATTCAATGTAAAAAAAATACATCTGACAGCAAGGTAGCTGTAAAGGCCCTTTTTGTTTCTTTACCCCTTTTCTGTCCCTCTCCCTCATCCCATATCTTTATAATCTGACACAAGAAATGTAATATAAGTTGCTGAATGCTTTTAGCAAATTCATATTATTCAAATAGTCATTAATAACTATACTGTATGGATATTGTTGTGGTTATCTGCCTTTCAAATAGAGATGCAGTGAAATTTTATTTCACCAGCGAGATTCCAGTGAAATCGGGAATTTCACCCCATGAATTATTTTGTAAAATCTGAAAATTTCGCTGGAATTTCACTGGAGCAAAATGTGGAATTTTATGCAAATATTTTAAAAAAAAGTGTTTCCCCTTCTCCCGAAGACCCCACATCCCTGGTGTCTAGGAGTCCCACTCCCCAACCCACAATAGAAAGAATTTCCCGACCCGAGATTCAGCCCTGTCCCCCATCCACATAATTATAAAAATACACTAATTTTCCGAGTGTCTAGTGGCACCGCCCCTCTGGCTGATTGTTGGCCAAATGAAGAATGACCCCCGACCCTGAGATTCACACCGATCTCCCCATTGTCTGTAAGTGCCGAGATTCAGACATCTTTTTGTAATAAAAAAAAAACAAAACCTTTCACTGGTGTCTAGTGGACCTCCCACCCTGTCCAGTAGTACTAACTCCACCCCACACACCCAATATAGTACCCTCATAGGCTACCAGTACAGCCCTCCACTCGCCTCCACAGCTGGCAGCTCAACTGTGCTCTTTTACAAAATGAACCAGAGTGAGCCCTTTTCAATGAATGAGTGTGTACATGTCCATTCATTGAAAAGGGCTCATGCAGGCTTATTTTGTAAAAGAGCTCAGTTGGGCTACCAGCTTTGGAGATGAGTGGAGGGCTGTGCCGGTGGCCTGCAGGGGTACTAGATGGGGGGGTGGAGTGAGGTTAGGTTACTACTATCTGACAGGGTAGGGGGTCCACCAGACACCAGGGAAAGTGTTTTTTTTTTAATTGCTATTTATTAAGGTTTTTGTCCTGCAAGCCAGCGTCGGGACTTCAACCCGGTCACAGACCTCGCTGACCCTCACTCCTAAATCAGCTGCACTCCCTAGTTGCCCCCTTGGCTTACCCCTCCAGGGTGGGGCCATGACACCAGCCAAGGTTTCATGGACAAAGGTCAGGCTGGGGGAGCCAGCCTGGGAGTGATGGAGTGGTGCAGCGAGCATCATGGAGGCACTGGCTGTGGGTGTTTTGATCCCTATTGGTCAGGAGGGCAGTGATGTGCAATGATGTCCAGCATCCTCCCTGCCCCTGAAGATGTCCAGATGCCAGATTGCCACGGTACCCCTGGCCTCCACCAGGGGTCTGTCAAGCACCGGAATGATGCCCCAACCTCCCTCCGGAGGAGAGCAGTCCATGGGATGTTCCATCCTTCTCCCCTGGCCGGCCATATGATGAGCTGGGTCTGTTCCCAAACCCCGGTCACCAGAATCGCAAGCAGAAATCCAACTGCTGTGCCGATCGGCCAAAGTTGTTTTTTTTATTACATGAAGATGTCCTATTCTCTGCACTTATGAACAATGGTGGGGACGGGTCTGAATCTAGGGATGGGGGAGCATTCTTCATTTGTCTGGCAATTGGCCGGGGGGGGTGGGGCCACTAAACACCAGGGAAATTATTGTATTTTTGTAATTATGTCGGCCAGAGGCTGGAACCACTAGATACCAGGAATGTGGGTTTTTCAGGAGGGGGAAACACTTATTAATTTTTTTGTGTAGCAAGCTATTCCCCCTGGCTCTCAAATGCAGAATTTCACCCACGGGTGGTGAAATTATCATTTTGCATGCAAAATTCCACATTTCACCTTGGGGATTTTGCATTTTGCACCCATGAAATATTTCGCATAGTGTGGGGATTACGCAAAATATTTCACTGGGTGAAATGTTTTAATTTCGCACACTACTACTTTTAAAAAATGGGATATCATATTATTTTTAAGGGATAATTCTGCTACCAGTTTTGATTTTTCTCTGAGCCAGTATGGCACTGTTAAAAAATATATTGGCTAGTTGTTGCAACATCCCTTTCTGTTACTCAAGCTATAGGTGCTATCTGTCCTTTTGCATTTTATCTGACACTTTTGCAGATGTATGCTTTGGTGTTCTAGTTTATTATGTATATATTGTAGTATGATCAATTTAACACTTTGTTTAACCACATCACCAACTTTTGAAATACATCATATTGGAATAATTATTTAAGTGTGTAAAGTATTCGGTGACTCTGCCCCCTGATGAAGAGAGATTATTCTGTCGAAGCTCCAAGGGAAATTTGTTGGATGCCCTAATAAATGCTTTTTTTCCGGAAGTCACACCGTGTGTGTATAGCTACTTTTTTTGTTTTCACAAACTGTCCCTTATTGTAACATTGTGGTCATGAGCAGAACCACCAAGAGTAAGGTGTGCAAGCTGGGCTGTAGCAGGAAGCTGCCATATTAACCATGCATTCTGCAATTTGGAAACACAAGAAAGTTCCCTAAAGGAGTTTACTACATCATAGAAACATAGAAACCTAGAAGGTGATGGCAGAAGGAGACCGTGGGTCTATAACATATGCACAAGAGTTTCCAAGACCTATTGTAGGGTACTGGGGTCTAGACCCCCCCTACCAAATGTTACCTTTTCCTAATCTAGCAGTTCCCACTTGAGTCCTTGCTCTATCCCACCCATATTTGAAAGCAGTTATGGTCCTTGCATTTATCACCTCCTCCAGCAGATCATTGCAGGGTTCTACCATGCTTTCAGTGACAAAATGCTTTCTCAGATTTCTTTGGAAGCTCCCACCACACAGCTTCCATTCCTGCCCCATTGGGGTTGAGCTGGTGACCCTCTGGAAAAGTTCTGTGTATGGTACCTTATTAATGACACTCAAGAACTTGAATGCCTCAATCATATCCCCCTTCCCCTTCTTGTTTCCAGTGAAAACAAGTTAAGCTCTTTCAGGCATTCTTCATATGAGAGTCCTTGGAGGCCCCAAATCATCTTAGTCACTCTTCTTTGCATGATTTCTAGCCTATTCCCATCCTTTTCAGATGTGGATTCCAAAACTGGATGCAGTGCTCCATTTGGGCCCTCACCCGGGACCTGTACAATGGGAGGATCACCCCACTGTTCCTGCTGTCAAAGCTCCTCCCTATACACCACAGCATTTGGCTAGCCTTGCTTTAAGTTTTGCTGCATTGGCTCGATTGCTTTAGGGTGTCATGTATGAAGACCCCAAGGTCCCTTTCTTTCTGCTATATGTTGAGTTTGACCCCATTGAAACAGTATTCTATCCTCAGATTTCCCTTTCCCAGATGCAACACCTTACACTTCTTAGCGTTGAACTTCAGCTGCCAGACATTAGACCAATTTCCCAGCTTTAGTAATTCCTTCAGAAGTTCCCTAATCGCCTAAACACTGTTGACTCTACCACTCAGTTTTGTGTCATCTGTGAAGAGTTCCAGTTTACCCCGAATGCCCACTCCTATGTCACTGATAAATATGTTAAACAGGACTGGTCTTAAGACCAAGCCCTGGGGTACACCACTAGTGATTTTACCCTCACACAAACTCACCCCAATGACTAACACTCTCTGCCTTCTGTCTCTAAGCCAGTTTCTCACCCATGTGACTATGTTTTCAGCCATGCCTAGGTCTTCCAACAAAGCTGAAAGCCTTGCTGAGGTCAAAGTAGAGGAGATCCACTGGGTGGCCCCTATCCAGTTCTCTAGTTACCCAGTCAAAAAATGCAATAAGATTCATCTGGCATGACCTGTCCACCACAAACCCATGCTGTCTGACATCCTGGAGATTGTGCTTTTCTAGGAATTCCACTATATTCTGTTTTACTAAGGTTTCCACTAATTTTCCCACGATAGATGTGAGGCTGACAGGTCTGTAGTTGCCAGCCTCCTCTATACTTCCCCCATGTGGAGAGGCACCACCTCTGCTCTACTCCAGTGGGAATCAGTGGGTTCAGCCTCTTAAGTCCCAAGAAATACAACGGATAATCAAATGAATGTTGGAAAGAACCATAATTGTTCATATTTTAAGTCACTGCACATTTGATGGACATACACTATGACATTGATTCATAGTCCCAAAAGGCAGTATATGTTTTGTTCATAAACTGTACAAGAAAAAGCATGAAGTCCAAACAATTCATAGATACTGACAGCAGATAAGGGCCTATGGCCCGCTCAGTCTGCCCATTTGAGCTCATAAGATCACTTTAACTTTTTCTAGAAGTCTGTTGCCCCTTACCCTTGACCTCAAGGATTCCCTTATGTCTATCCCATGCATTCTTAAATCCTGTGATCGTTTCACCCCCCACCACTTCCTCTGGCAGGGTGTTCCACGTGTCCACCACCCTTTCTGTGAAGAAATTCTTCCTCACATTTCCTCTGAATCGCCCTTCCTCTCACTTCATCCTATGCCCTCTAGTCCTGGAAATTTTTTTTCACTGGAAAATAGTATTTTCCTGCACTCTATTCCTCACCATAAGGTGATTGTATGTCTCTATCATATCCCCTCTCTCCCTCCTCTCCTCCAGGGAGTACATATTCAAGTCCTTCAGCCTGTCCTCATAGGACTTGTGATGCAATCCCTGTACCATCTTTGCTGCCCTCCTCTGAATCTTCTTCACACTGTCTTTGTCCTTACATAGGTATGGTCTCCAGAACTGTACACTGTACTCCAGGTGAGGCCTCACTAGTGTCTTGTATAGTGGAATTATGACCTCCCTCTTCCTGCTGATGATGCCCCTGCCTATGCATCCCAGCATCCTATTTGCTTTACCCGCTGCCATGTTGCACTGTTTCCCTACCTTGAGGTAATCAGAGATGATATTCCCAAGGTCTCTTTCCTGCTTAATGCATGCTATATCCTCACCACCCAACTGATAAATTGTTCCAGGGTTTTTTGTGCCCCATGTGCATTATTTTGCACTTTTGTGCATTAAAATTCAACTGCCAAACCCTTAATCATTCTTCAAGATTCTGAGGCCCCTCCACATTCTGTCTACATCCTCTGGCATGTCCACTGTGTTACAAATCTTCGTGTTAGCAACAAACATGGAAATTCTGCCTTCTAGGTCCTGCACAATGTCACCAATGAAGATTTTTTTTTTATCGCAAGCTAGGATTCATACCTTTGAGCAACAGCTCTTTACATAGGTTCCACATCAAGGACAAGTATAGTGCAAACAGACAAATCATTTTTACAGGTAAATTAAACAAGCAGTTTCCAGAAAATAAAAATACAGGGATAACAAATGATACATAGCAGTCATCAGACGTGTAAAGCAACAGCCTTGTCAGGAAGCACTGAGTGACAGTCAGAGGTGTGCCAGAGGAGGCAGAGGGTGTAGGGAATCAGTCTGTCCAATCTTGCCAAGGTAGTAGAAGGGGGTTGCAGGTGGTGAAGGAGGAGGAAGAGGGGGTGAGAGGGAGGAATAAGGGGTAGGAGGTAGAAGGGCAGGAGGAGGAAAGTGCTAGAAGTGCTCTATAGGGTCAGATGATTGCAGAGGGTACAGGCTAAGTGCAGGTTGACTGTGAGCCACAGAGGGCTTAGCGGTAGCAATCACAGGTACAATAGTGCTTGTAAGAAGTAGTTGAATAGGATTGGACCCAGCACTGACCCCTGCAGCACCCCACTTGTCACTCTTCCCTCTGTGGTGTAACAGCCATTTACCACCACCTTCTGTGTCCTGCCACCCTGCCAATTACCCACCCACCACACTACTGTCCTGCCCACTCCCATATTCCCCAGTTTGTTTAACAGCCTTCTATGCAGCACAGTGTCAAAGGCCTTGCTGAAGTCCAGATAGGCCATGTTCACTGTGTCACAAATGCACTCAGTAAGTCAGGCCCTCTGCTCCCACAGTGCCAACTTCCAAGTGCAGTAATGTAAACAGGTAACAGACAGGGTAACTCTCCTGTCTGCTTGTGGGTCTGAATCACCTTTAGTCTCAAGTTCTGGGGGGATTCAAACTGTGAACCTTGTGCTAGTGTACCCAAATGTACGGGCTCAGATAATATTCTCTTCGGGGGATGCAATATATCTTTCACCTAAGGGCATCTAACCAGGTATCCAAAATGAACCCTTTAAAACTGTATAAAAGACCTTAGGTATATTCTTACCTTTTTCCAGTTTAGTAACACCATCAAGCTTTTTTGAACAGTTTTTGTCAGTCTTAACCCTCTATATGTCACATGCAAAAAAAGAACTTGAGCAGACACCCACGCAGTCTTTCCATTAATATATTTACTAAAACTGGATAAAAATATGAAAATTGTAAACACAGAACAATATATCAAAGAGTATACAGTCACTTAAAAGAAAACTGGAAAAGTACAAACAAAAACTCCTACCACAATACAATTAGACTTTTTCTATCTAATGTTTTACCTCTATAGTGCTTATAGTTAGATCTTGTTTCTTAAGAGTTCAAAAAGAAATGTCACAAAGATCAGACATAAGTCCTAATTAAATTGTGTCTCTCTCATGCACCCCTTCTATGATGTCATCTAGCTCCTCCTTTTAGAATATAAAAAATACACAGACAATGATCTTCCTGTCGGGAGATATTTTAAATACTGCGACTTCAGCAAAAACTAATTTTCCCAAATTATGACAGTCTTTAATCAAGCCTTTCCTTTGATCTTATGTGGTTGATGTTCCCAAGGCATCAAAGGTTTTTTTCCAACTTTAGCACCATGGTGGTATAACATGTTTTTCCTCTAAGACATCATAAAAGTTTACAAGTCCTATATCCTGACAGCTGGGTCAGTTCTAATTAAGACAGGAAAACAGGAGACCCTTATTTAAGTCTCTCTAGTCTTTTAATTACCTCCTGGTTTCAGGTCACTTGTCCCTTCACTGACCTGGGGGGGCACCCATAGCACAGGATGTCTCATGTGAGACACTCACATACCACATTTTATATTACAAATATCATAGAACAATCATAACCAGCTGGTCAAGCATCACACACTGCCCTCTTCTGATCCACCTCCCTTGTCACCCAGTTGAAATATTCAATGAGGTTGGTTTGGCATGACCTCCCCCTGGTGAAACCATGCTACTTTGGGTCCTGTAGTCTGATGGCAACCAGATGTTACACCAATCTCTCCTTCAATAGTGCTTCCATTATCTTACCCACTACCAAGGTCAGGCTGACTGGTCTGTAGTTCTCTGCTTCCTCTTTGTTCCCATTTTTGTATAAGGGGACTACATCTGCCATTCTTCAGTCTTTGGGTACCTTCGCTGTTTCCAGTGATTGGCTAAACAGGACTGCCAGAGATTCAGCCCCCACCTCTCTTAGTTTCTTTAGGACCCTGAGGTGCACCCCATCTGGCCCCGTTACTTTATCTGCTCTTATTCCTTTCAATTCCTTTAGGACCCTTTCTGGTGAAAAGGGACTTGAGTCCATTGGACATGCCCTTCCCACCACTTGTACTCCATTCAGGCCAATTACCTCCCCTTCCTCATTAAATACTGAGCAGAAATATCTGTTCAGTATGTCAGCTTTATTGTTGTCACCCTCCACACTGCGCCCGTCCTCCCCTTCAGTCTTACTATCCCTCACTTCTCCCTTCTTTTTCCACTTAAGTACCTGTAAAAGGTTTTGTCTCCTCTAACCACTGAGTTTGTGATGCACTCTTCTGCCTGATCTTTGGCTTCCCTTACTGACCTCCCTGCCTCCCTTTGCTTCTCCTGGTACTTTTTCCTATCCCCTTCTGCCTGTGTCTTTCTGTATTGCCTGAATGCAATCATTTTGGCTTTCACATTCTCCTCTTCCTCCTTGGAAAACCATAATGACCTCCTCTTCCTTTTCTCCTTGCTAACCTGCTTAATGCATAATTGTGTTGCTCTGGTTATCTCCAATTTAAATATTGCCCACTGTTCCTCCATCCCCTATTCCCTCCCCATTCCTATTGGTGCCCCTTTCAAGACTGTCCCCATTTTCCCAAAATATGCCCTCCTAAAATCCAGGATATGTGTTTTTGTGCGGTTTCGTTCTGCTCCTTCTGTGATTTCAAACCACAGTGACCGGTGGTCACTGTTCTCCAGATGCTCCCCCACTGTTAACCCTATTACACTGTCTCTGTTTGTGAGCATTAGGTCCAGTATTACCTTCTGCCAAGTTGGTTTCATGAACAGTAGTTTCAGGAAGGCACCCTCAAGGGAGTCTGGGAAAAATCTGCTTCTAGTTGAAGCTGCTGCTGGGTGAGTCCAGTCCATGTCTGGAATATTGAAGTCTCCAAACAGCACCACCTCCTTCTTGTCCACCATCATTTGGATGGCTAGCATTAACTCCTTATCTGTCTCATCCTCCTGGGCTTGTGGTCTGTAGGCCACCCCAGTGTGGATGGCTGACCCCAATTTACCTTCCAGCTTAACCTGCAGTACACCCCACCCATTTTGTTCATTCTGGATCTCTCTGGCCTTCATGCCATCTTTCAAATAAAATGCCACTCCTCCTCCCTTCCTGTCTTCCCTGTCTCTTCTGAATATGTTGTAGCTGAATATGGCCAGCTCCCAGTCACAGTTATCATTACACCAGGTCTCTGTGATGGCCACATTATCCAGGTCCAACTGTGCCATGGCAGCCTCCAGATCCTCCATCTTGTTAATAAGGCTTCTGGCATTGGCACACATGGCTTTCCATGATGTGACTTCCCTGGTCTGTTTTGTTGTTCTTCTCCAGTCACCTCCCTGGTTGTCCATTATGCCTGGTTCTCCCTGCTGTCTGCCTTTCCATTGTATTTTGACCTTTTTCTAACTAACTACCCCTTGGATGCCTATCTCCATCTTCTGCACACTGCTTTGTAGTGATATCTCCTCCTGTTATCTGGTTCCATTGCTAGTTATGGGTGGGGTGGGCAATTAGGCACCCTCCATGCTAACCTGCCACCTGCCTTGGCTAGTTTAAATGTTTGTCCATGAAGCCAGCCCAGTGGCACTGAGGGCTGAGGTGCTGGATGCCTTACCTCACGTTGTGCCTGCGACCCATGTTCGGGAACAGACATGGATCACCAGGGGCTGGCAGGGAGGAGAAGGATTGAGTGTCCCCAGGACTTCTCTCCTTCTTGAGGAAGGGGGGTTACCAGTGCCTGGTGATTGCCTTCCCCCTAGAGGAGACTAGGAGGTGGCATGTCAGCTCTGAGATTGTGGGTAGAGACTGCAGCAGGTGCTTGGTGGGGATGTGCATGGGTGTGTGCTTACTACCACCACTGGCACCATTGTGCACCATAGCCTCTCAGGGGAAATCAAGGGAAAAGTAAAAATGGGAGTCCTCTGCAGGAATGACAATAGTCCCCCACTGCAATGGCCTGGGAAGACACCTCCCCAAACACTAAATCCAGTCTGGTAGGTCTAGTTCCTCCCCACCCCTGCCATGAAGGGTAAATTGTGGTGTCAAGAGGAGGGGGTCTCATACCCAGTGCCTGCACGGGGCAGGGGGGGCATCAGATGTGTAGCAGAGGACTCTGGGGAGAAAAGAATAACTGTAAAAAAATGTTTATCCATGTAGCATTTAAACATTTCATTGAGTGCTTAGATTCCCCTGCAGGGTGGATACAAGCCATCAGGCTTGAACAAGCCCCCATCCCTTCAGGTGGGTCCCCAGTCACCAGTGAATCCCAACCCTTCCTTGCAGCACCAGTTCTTCAACCATGTGTTTAAGTTCCTGTTGAGTGTGCCCCTTCGCTCTCCCATTCCACTGACAAGTAATACTTCTGAGAAGGTGACAGATGTAGCTACTTGCTTGAGACCTCTCCCTGATTTTTTAAATTCTTCCTGAACTTTCTTAAGCTCCCTGTTTGCCAGATAATTAGTTCCTAGGTGGATAATGACAGCCAGCTCTGTCTCCCATCTTGCCTCCTTGGTGGTCCCCAGGATCTTCCTCCCATCCCTCCATGCAGTGTCTCCTGGTAGGCACCTCACCTCCCTGTTTTCCCCTCACATGTTCCTAACTCAGTACCAAGTATGATAGAGTCCTCCCCCAGGATTTGCTTCCTCCTCCTATGGGCTCCACTGCTCCCTCACTGAGGTCACCTCCTTGGTTGACCTCTACATCCTTCTCTTCCACTTCCCTGGGTGCCTCTGTCTGGTTTTCTCCATTTGCCAGTGTGACATACGAGTTCTCAAGTGAAATAGGATTTGGCAAAGAGTGATGGCAATCACTGGGGTCCCGAGTTCAGAATACCTTCCTCCTCTCCATTATGCTCAGATATGGAATAATCAACTTATCACGGTAGACCGTAAACCCCTCATATAGACCGCTTGGGCCTCCAAGGGTATTCGGGTTGTGGAAGATCTTCGACTCCTGAATTCCTGAATACTAATGTCCTTGGAACAGATCCGAGACATGTATGGGCTGTTATCATCAGACTTCTGGAAATTTCTTCAGTTAAGGAGTGCTTTATCTCCCCTCTTAAAAGCCCCACCAACCCAGACTACATGGAGCTGCCTGAGTGCTCGCCATCAACCTAGGAAGAGCCAGCGACTGGTAGGTGTCCTTTACAAAACTCTCAGAGATGCACAGCCTGACACTACCCACTACCTGGGAGTGGGATCTCCCCCACCCCATATCCCAACAGCAATGGTCAGAGTGCCTCAGAGCAGCCCACACAGCTTATGAGGACTCTAAGAGCCAACTAATACAACTTAAAATCCTCCTCAGATGGTACAGAACTCCCACGGTTCTCCATAGCCTCAAGATTATACCACAGAACCAATGCTGGAGATGTCACTCTTCCCCTGCCAACTTATTCCATATTCTGGGGACTTGCCTGGCCTTACAGAACTTCTGGATGCAAGTCTTAGGTGACTGTTCCAGGATAATAGGTAAACCACTCTCTCTGCAGCACTACTCCCTCCTGTTGGGAGACACCTCAGCACTAAACCCACTCACCCCCCAGCAAGGCTTGGGTCCTTGTGACTATCATGGAGGCAAAGAGGGCCATCCTAGTGAGATGGAGGCATCCTGCACCCCCAGTACTCTCACAATGGTAAGCAGCTTTGGTTAGGTTGGCCACCTTTGAGAGGCTCACGGCGGTGTCCAAGGGAAAGCTTGCTAGATACTATAAGAAATGTGGAGCATACTTGCACTCCCACATCTGCTCGGTTGCATCCCCCACTATTGCAAAACCCCCACCATCCAGCTCACCAAAATGGCAATGCTCTACAGCTATTGACTGGTTCCACCACCTCTTTTTCATAGACTTTGCTCTCCTCTCCTGCTGTCGCCTTTTGATAATATGTGGACCTTTATACTAGAATATTTGGTATAGGTAACCTCTGTAAATCTGCTGTAGTTTAATATATAATTGTACTAGTAGATAGTGTGCTGATCTGGTCTGACCCATTGAGAAATATTTTGACAACTCCAGATGGGTGCATGAAGATTATGAAAGCTAATTTTTCTTTGGAATAATACTTAAGCTTTTACTTAGATTGTATAAGGGCTACTACCCATATCAGACTATATCTGACTTACAGAAACAGTATGCCTATGTACTCTATAGGGTTATGAGATAAATTGTCTTTGTATGCTGCTATACAGATTTATTGTTCTGCCTGGTGTATGAGTGCCGTTATAAAGGCTCAATGTAACTAAAAAACTCAATAAAATCTCAAATGATAAAAAAAAAAAAAGAAATTGGATTTGGGATGTGCCTCTGCCTGACCATCCTAACCCTTCCCAAGCCCACCATTATCCAAGTACTCCTCATTCTTGGCATCCTTTGAGGTGGTGGCATTGGACTGGGTGGTCTCTGGGTGGGAGCAAAGGTACGCCTGATCCAGTTTACCTCTGCTCTGAGTCTGGCTGCCTTGTCCCGCAGTCCAGAGAGAGATGCCAGGAGATAGGGCAGCACATCAGCATCCAGAAGGTCTGCCTGAATACAGCAACCCCGCATCCACTGCATTGCACCACTCCCCACATTATTCTGTACTTATAAAGCTATTATGCTGTTTGTGAAATTACACTATTTGTCTGTTAGCTATTACACTAGTTGTCTGTTTCTGAAGCCTTCCTTCTAGTTCTCCAAGATGTGTATCTCTCCTTCTAGGTCCCTGTGTTTGGATTTTTGGAAGTATTTTTACTTGATGTCAGTTTTCTTTTGTAATGCATACTATGTAGCCCAAGTCAGCTGCACTTCTATGGTACTGCAACTTGTGCTATGGGTGGGCTTACTCCCCCATATTCCCTTCCTACTCCCTAGCCTCTTCTATTCCCTTTACTTGGCTCCTGTCAGTCAGATTTAACAGGGCATTTAATTAACAGTGTGGGTGGGGTGGGATGGTGGACAAAAATTTGCAGCAAGTAAAAACATCAAGAATATAAAAGCCCCACTTATATCACACCAAAATAGGTTTCACATTTTCAACATCAAGTAAAAACAGCAAGGAAATAACAGCCCCACTTAAATCACACCAAAATAGGTTTCAAATTTTCAACAAGTAAAAACAGCACAGATATAACAGTCCCACTTAAATCACAACAAAATAGGTTTCAGATTTTCAACAGCAAGGAAATAATAGCCCCACTTAAATCACACCAAAATGGGTTTCACATTTTCAACAGCAAGTCAAAACAGGCAAGAAATAACAGCTCCACTAAAAGCACACCAAAATAGGTTTCATATTTTCAACAGCAAGTAAAAACAGCAAGGAAATGAGACCACGTAATGCAGCATGCCTGAAAGCAGCTCCACTCAACCTCTCCAGCCATCCAATCCTTAAAAAAATAATTTTTCCAACCTCTCAGAGTAAAACAAAGGCTAAAAAACAAGATCGGAAGACACAGCAACTAGAGGAGCAAAATCAGCAGCGATTTCCAATGCCATGGAGGTCAAAATGCAGAAGGCACCACCGAGACACACTCCTTCCGTGACACTGGAGAAGGCCCCTAAGAAATCATGGGCCACTAGTGCGAATGCTCCTCAGGGCATGACCCACCCATAGACAGAACAAGAGCAGCTTACGCTCTCCAGGTAACTGGCCGAATTCTAGCCTTTTCAAGAAGAACTTCGAGGGATGGCCACAAAGATTAAATCCCTCTCACAGGCTCTGGAAGACATCGCAACCCAGACATCTGACAGCAAAGCCTGTATTATCTCTCTGGAGAGACGGATCAAGAGGGTTAACCCAGATCTTGCAGCAGTTCGGCAATGGTTTACTAAAATGGAATTGAAGGTGGAGGACTTGGAGGGCTGCAGCCACAGAAACCATGTAGTCATTATTGGGCTCCTAGAAGCAGAAGAGGGCCAAGACACCATTCTCATTGTGCAGAAGTTAATAGAAAAAATTGCAGGGGCATCCCACTTTGGTCCTAAATAGGTGATTGAAAGAGCACACTGAGCACTCCGAATGACTCCTCCACCAGGAGCCTTGCCACTGCCTTTAATCTTTCATTTCTTGAACTATTTAGAGCACCAGCATTTCTCTCCAAAGTGAGAGAAATTGAAGAAGTCCAGTGGGAAGGCAACAGAATTCGAGTGGCCTAAGATTTGCCAGCCACAGTCAGACAACGTAGAATGGCCATTCATCCCCTAGTTACCAAGCTTATCACTGTGGGGGTGAAATTCAAAATGAATTACCCCGCGAAGTGCCAGGTTCTCATCGCGGGCAACTGGCAGGCTTATGAAGATCCAGAAGCAGCCCAAACTGGGCTCAAGATTGCCCTACCTGATCTTTTCTGTGGTACCTGAGTTAGCCTCATTCTACACCTGTTGACTGTTGGGAAGCTTTTCCTGGTATGTAGGGCTTGATTTTCATGACTGGAAAACAGATATCATTTCTCTCCAAGACTATCCATGTTGTGCACTTCACGATGTTTCATCGTTAAGCCCTCCAAGATAAACTTGTCTAAATATCAAATTTAGACTCCAGCCTTGCCACCTTTTCCATGGTGGTCCAGCCCTACTTCAATTCTATCTCTGGAAAGTTATAATTGATAGACTTTAAAGAGGGTGCTCTTACTCTGCTCGACTCTGCACACAAACGTACAGCTCAGGGTTTCCCCAGTGTTTGGGTCATTTCACCATTTCGGTCACTAGAAGGGGATGTTGTCTATGTTTAACCACCCCAAAAGCCTACATTTCAGAGTGGTAGATCACTCAAAAGAGACTTAAAGAGTATTTTCATGTTTCTGTCTCACTTTCATAGATTACAAATGTAATAATTTGGTTGTTGTTTCCCAGAGACTGTATGTGCTACTTGGGGTCAGTTTTCAATGCCATTGTAGAGACTCTGGACATCCTGAAAGGCAGAGGGGTCCTTTTGTTTTCAACACTTTTGAGCTTATATATTTACTCCATATTTTCTAAGTGGGGTTTCCCATTCTTAATGCTTGCTTTGTTGCATTGTATAGCTCTAGGTGATTTAACCTTACATCGTATGGTTATATTACTTATATTCTGGTTGTTGATGACCCGTACTTAAGAGTTCTTGTATAATCCTTGGTAAACTTATTCTTCATTTCAACTGTTTATTGGATAGTTTGTAGCTAATAGTTAAGGGTGGTTGGAGAGGGGGAGAAGTAATATGGGGTTCTACAGATTGATGTTCATAACAGTAAGGGGGAAGGGTGGGTTGTGCTAGTTAACTGTGTTGGGATTTCGGTAGGGATACCCATGGACATAAGGGGATGGGAATAAGGATTGGAGAGGGGAAGAGGGAAATGGGACAGCATAGCCTCAGGGTTTGATAAGGTATCAAGGTTTTTTACTCATGCCATTTTACTGATAGCTTTCTGGTCTGAGTTTACTACACAATATGGCTAGAGATCTCATATTGGCTACACTGAATGTGAAAGGGATTAGACAGAAAATTAAACAGTACAAGGTTCTAAAGCATTTGAATATTTTAAAAACACAAATCACTTTTATACAAGAGTCACACTTATTGGCTCTTATAGCATTACAGATGAAGAGACAACAGGTGGGGCAGGTGTTCTCTGCTGGAGGCACTGCCCAAAGCTGTGGGGTCATGATCTTAATAAATAAAAGAGTCCCATTTACCCCCTCCCAGATCATCAGAGACCCCAGGGTAGATTTATACTGGTCCGTGGCACGATACATACCATGGGAATTCTTTTAGGTAGCATTTATGGGCCCAATGTGGATGCTCCTGGGTTCTTCACACAGCCCATCAGTACCCTCATTCCTTTTCTTCCTATTCCGATACTCCTAGGGGGTGACCTAAACTTAGTTTTTAACCTGGCAATGGAATGATCAGGTTATTCTTGAAAAGGACTCTCTCTCTCTCGCCCAGCTGGCACTTCGAGATCTAGCGGACCAAATTGGCCTGTGTGACATCTGGTGCATCCTTAGCCCCAATGATAGGGGATACACATTTACTTCCCCAGTTCACAGGTCATCTTCCCACATTGACTATCTACTTATTTCCCAAATACTTCTTCCTGGTGTTCTGGCCCCCTCTATTCAATCTGACCCTCCTTCTGACCACTCCCTGGTCACATGCCAACTTTCCCTCACATCTCTCCCCAAAAGAGAGGCACGTTGGAAGATCAACGATCAGCTGCTGAAGGACCTGGGTGCAACACAACATATTTCTGATCATATTAACCAATTGTTTGAGGCTATTACTAGTCTGGACACGGAATGGAGTGCCTTTAAGGCATATCTAAGAGGAATACTAATAGGCCTGGCATCAGAGAGGAAGAAAAAATGCGAACAGCAACTGTTACACCTCCTTTCCCAAATTCAGAAAATAGAGGTGAAACTGGACCCCCATTCCCCTGAAAACCTTAGGCAGGAATTGGTCAAATTAAGGTGCACCTATCTTGATCTTTTGAAAGAAAAGGCTGAATTCACAATCCTAAGAACTAAGACCTCCTACACAGACCAGGGAGCGAAAGTAGGACGCCTGTTAGATCTCAGAATAAAGCAACAAGAATCTTCACTATTCATTCCCCCTATTCATTCTCAGGGTGATGGCACCCTGAAAAAAAACACCAACTTATATTGTAGCTGAATTTACCAATTACTACAAACAGTTGTATGGGCTTATGTCAGAACCACCATCAAATCTGACTCTAGATAACTTCTTAAAGGCCTCCCATTTACCTTCCCTTTCTGAAGTCCACAAACACATATTAATATCTCCTATCTCTGCACTTGAACTGGCAGAAGTTATTAAAAGTCTTCCTACAGATAAAACATCTAGGCTGGATGGCTTCTCTTCCAATTTCTACAAAAACATTTAAGATCAAGTTATCCCTTTTCTTTTACCATTATACCAATATATCTTATCAGGAGCACAAGCTGACCCAACTTTATTCGAACCCCTGATTGTTCTTTTGTCTAAAGCTGATAGGAGTCTGGATCTGGTTACAAATTATCACCCTATTTCCCTCCTCAATCAGGATATTAAAATTTTAACCAAGTTACTTGCGGTCTGTCTTAGCTTAGTGCTTCCTGATATTATAGACCCTGAACAGGTGAGCTTCATGAAAGGGAGATCCTCAGTGGACCACCTTTGCACACTGTCGCATGTCTTCTCAGTGTCTAGAGAAGTCCTTTTCCCTGCTGCTTTGGTCTCTCTGGATGCTGAAAAGGCCTTCAATAGAGTCAACTGGAACTTCCTGTTTTGGACGCTCAAACCCCTTGATTTCCCTCCTGAATTCCTGAAATGGATACAAACTCTATATCTGTTCCCGACTGCCCATGTATCCAGTAATTGAGTGCTCTCAGAACCATTCTTATTACATTAGGGTACAAGACAAGGCTGCCCTTTGTCCCTTTTGCTTTTTAATATTTACTTAGATTCCCTGATTTGTAGACTGATGGAATGTCAGGAGATCCAAGGAATTACTATCCAATCTCAGGAAGTCAAGGTCTCTGCTTATGCGGATGATCTCCTCCTCCTCCAGTTGTCTCACCCAGATATACCTATCCCACCCATGCTAGAAATTATTGCAGAATATAGCCGGGTTTCAAATTACAACCTGAATGTCAATAAATCAGCTGCTTTTCCCCTTAATCACAAAGTCTTTAAAGATACTATCTTGTCACTAGGGCTTTCCTGGCTTCAAGGTTCTCTCAGATACCTTGGAATTGAACTGACTAGAAGCCCAGCCCTTTGTATCAAATGAAATTTAGATTATCTGGTACAAGTTATTAGTCAAGATTTAATTCAATGGTCCACCCTCACAATCTCATTATGGGGGAGAATTAACTTAATTAAGATGAATGTCTTTCCATGCCTGTTTTACCCCCTTAACTTGCTTAATATTTGGCTGCCAGGGTCATGGTTTAGAAAAGTGAACCGGCTCCTCACCAGATTCATCTGGTAAAAAAAACAGCCTAAGCATAGCCTTTTATAAAATAGCTGTTCCAAAGCTTAAAGGGGGCTTATGTCTCCCCCATCTAGGTCTCTATTACTGGGCCAGTCAAGCTATCAAATATCTCTGATGGTTGTCACTGGGTCACTCATCACCTTTCCCGCTTTGGCTTAAAATTGAATTAGCCCTCATTTGATCCTGTCAATTATCACTGGCAGCACTTTTACATACAAGGTTACAGTCTCTGCCTTCAAGTCTCAGATCCTCTCCTGTAGCTGTGTCTGTAAGGGTTCACTCCCAACTGTATGCCATCCTTAAATATAGACACCACCTTGACCCATCTCAATCCATATGGGGCAATCCCAGCTTTAAGACTGATAATCAGGTTTTGACATCAAGATGGTTACTACACTTGGGGGTGGCCAGCTCTCCAGCCTTATAAAAGAAGATGGCTTATGGTTCCCCCACCACAGAAATCATGAGCAAATTCAAAATTCTGAACCAGCTTATATTCAATGTCTTCCAATTGAGACACCTTCTCATTAAAGTGCTGGGAACTGACCACCCTCATCCAGCCAAATTATTTTTCCATTTAGAAATAGGCCATCTGGTGAGTCTCCCAAAAGCTATTTCCAAGATGTATGCAATCATGTATGAATGGGTTTTCCTGGATTGCTTTGGTCCCACAGCTTACTGGGCAACTCATTTCCCTGATTTAAATATTGATTGGTCTTCCCTGTGGTGTAGCTGCCATAGATTTGTAACACAAGACAGATTACACCTCATGCAATTTCATGTTTTGCACAATCTGTATTACTCCCTGCAGAAGTTAGCCAAATTTGGTTTAGTGTCTTCTGCCTTATGCTCCCACTGTAACCAAGTAGAAGGCATTCTACTTCACATTTTCTGGACTTGTCCTAAAGTGGATCCTTTGTGGGCATGCATTTAACATAAGGCAGACCCTCTTTTAGGGCTGTCTGAATTATTTACAGTGGAAATCTGTTTACTTGGTGATTATTCCCAAATGTCAGTACTTAATTGCAAGTATCATATGGCCCTTATCTGTATGTCTGTCAAACATTTAGTATCAAAACATTGCAAGGACAGCAGAAATATCTCTTACACTGTATGGCTTAATGAGCTGTTGGCTAATCTGAGAACTGAAAAGGCAATATCATGCCTCTGTAATAGACTGAAAGGTTACAGAAGAATCTGGGACCCCTTATATACTTTATGATCCTTATAAGTGACATGTATTGATGTCTTTACTTCTATCTGGGTGTTCATGCTCTGTCTTGCTGTGCCAGGAGGGGTGTTGGTGGAGGGTAGGGGTAGTTGGGGACAGGTCCATTGCATTGTCAAATAACTGTCTAATATGCTGTTTTATGTATAGATCTGTTCCTTGCATTGACAAATTTGTAATAAACTTTAAATGAAAAAAGAAAATCAAGGAAATAACAGCCCTACTTAAATCACACCAACATAGGTTTGAAATGAGAAGAACTAGGTTTCTAATTCAAAGAAATAACAGCCTCACTTAAATCACAGCAAAATAGGTTTCAAATTTTCAACAGCCTCAAAACAATTCCCTGTTAGCCCCTTATAAGTAGTCAAAAATTCAACCTGCTACCAAGAGAAATCAACAATAAGCAGTAAAAGAAACAATAAAAGCAGTAATTAGCAGTTACTTCCCTGTAACAAATCTGGTTCCTTCCCTTTGTAGCCTATTATGAGAATCCAAAACACAACCTGCTACCACAAATCTGACTCAGCCCACCTCCAGTTATCACATAGCTGAGGCCCAAGACCAAATAATTATCACCCCTTCCCAAGCTACAGGGCTAGACAAAAATCAGTTCCTGCACTGTAATGTTGCTGGAGTGAAAGAAGATATAAGATAAGCAGAACAGTAGCCTACATGAAATAAATAACAAACAAGTAGAAACAGCAAGGAAATAGCAGCCTCACTTAAGTCACACCAAAATAGGTTTCAAATTTTCAACAGCAAGGAAATAACAGCCCCACTTGAATCACACCAAAAATAGGTTTCAAATTAGAAGAAATAGTTTTGTAATTCAAAGAAATAACAGCCCCACTTAAATCACACCAACACTGGTTTTAAAGATATTCAACAAGTAAACTAAACGCAGCAAGGAAATAACAGCCCCACATAAATCACACCAAAATAGGTTTCAAATTGTCAACATCAAGTAAAATAGCAAGGAAATAACAGCCCCACTTAAATCACAGCAACACAGGTTTCAAATTTTAACAGCAAGTAAAAACAGCATGGAAATAACAGCCCCACTTAAATCACACCAAAATAGGATTGGAAGTAGAAGAAATACATTTCCAATTCAAAGAAATAACAACCTCACTTAAATCACATCAAAACAGGTTTCAAATTTTCAACAGCAGCAAAACAATCCTTTGTTACCCTTGTTATGATAAGAAGTGAAAAAAATCAACCTGCTGCCAAGAAAAATTAACTTTAAGCAGTATAAGAAGCAATAAATGCATCAATGAGCAGTTACTGTACCTAAATTAATCTGATTCCTTCCCTTTCTAGTAGCAGTAGTAGTAAAAAGCATTTATTTTTATACAGAATTCAAAAATTACTCATTTTTACACCATTAGGATAAAATCCTATTTACAAGGCGTTCCAGTTTTAGATGTTGAAAATCAGTTGGACATATAAATCAGTTGCACATATCAAATATAACAAAAATACAAATGTTTACATACAATTTACTTAAAACCTTCTATGCTTAATCAAAACAAGTACATCTTACTGCTAATTCGCTTTTCAAGGCAGCATTAAATTCATGTGAACCCATATCTGTGTTTTTCTCTTGAATCTTTAACTCATTCCAAGATTTTATTGCTACATAGGCAAAATACATTTCTCCTAACCTAGTTCTTGGTGTGGTTATTTTAAACTCCCTCAGTTTTGTTGTGTGTCTCATTTCATAAGTGTATTCCACTTTCTGTAGTTTTTCTTTTAAATAGAGTGGTCTCCCTGAATCAAAAAGTTGCCTTATCATGATAACCCAAGTAATTTTTTGTTTATTTTCTAAGGTGAGCCAGTTTAACTCTTCATATAATTTACAATGATAGATCATCCTATCTGCTTTCAAAGCAAATCTTGCCAGCCTGCGATACATAATTTCAACCCTTTTTATTTCAGAGACCCTGGCAAACATATATATATATATATATTTATTCCATAGTCTAATACTGGTACCAACATGTAGTTCACTATGGACTTTCTCATAGTTTCATTTATACAATGGCCTGTTCTACACAGGGCCCCAAGTCTTCCGTTCAATTTGTTTACCTTCTCATTGATGTAACATTCAAAGGTCAGTCTCTGGTCTATCCAAAAACCTAAATATTTATATTCACTCACTTGTTCTAACTCCCTACCATCTTTAGATGTAATTTTCAAAGTCACTTTATCTTTAGTTTTATGGGTGAAAAGCATACTCTTTGATTTTCCACTGTTCAAAACCAAATTGGACTTCCCAAACCATTCCTGAATTTTATCAAAATATGCTTGTAGTTGCATTTGTATTTGACAAATATCTTTACCTTTAGTTAATAAGACAGTGTCATCTGCATATAGACAAATGTCTGAAACTCTTACAGTTTGGATTACTGGATTTGAATAGACCAGAAACAAGAGTGGGCCCAGGATTGATCCCTGGGCACCCCTTGCTTCATCTCTGCTTCTATTGATAAAGATTTACCCACCACAGTCTGTTGAGTTACAGTAGATTTGTTAAATAAGACCAAAACCATCTCCTAGCATCTTCCAACACTCCTGAATTTTGGAGTCTTCTCATCAATATTTGCTAGTGCACTGTATCGAAAGCCTTTGACAAGTCCACAAATGCTGCACCCACTGACACCCCCCCATCAAGGAAGGAGACCAAAATATCAATTATGTTGGTAAGTGCAGTGTTCCTGGAGTGCCCTTTCTAGCTAAACAAGTGTGCCAAAGTATGTGGCATGCACAGTCATGTATAGCATACTTACAGGAAAAACATACACCAGATTGTGGCTCATCAGTCCAACTCTTATTCCTCCTCATGCTGTGTGCCCTGTTCAGTTTCTATTTGCTGCACCTTTTTAGTGGCCTCTTGGGGGTCATTGAAAACATATATATCTCCATTCTACACCATCTGAAGTTTAGCAAAGAGGAAGAGCTGATGTTGCACACTGTGGTATTTCAAGGTGTCCCAGACTCGATTGAATGCTTTATAATGGATACAGGTGCTGTAAGCTAAATCCAGGAAGATGGCTACCATTGCCTCCCCATATCTGAAGTTTCTCTGGCATCTGGCAATGGCAAGTGCTTTGTCCCAATCTCCTATGGCTGTGCATACTATTGCCATTGTGCAAGGTAAGTCAGTCAGCCAGAGATTATCATGATGTCAGTCAGTATACTTATTCAGGGACATCAGAGGCTCCTCTTCTGAAATACCCAGCAGTTGTGTGAGAAAGGTTTTTGCAAAGTTCAGTGCACCCTCTCCTTCAGCAGAATCATGGGGCCAGACTAGTCATATGTTATACTCTTGAGCTTGATTTTCTAGTGTTTCTAGATACTGCCACATCAGTGAGTTCTCTTTGACCAGGCCTGTAGTTGTGTCCTGGGTCTTTAAGCATGACTTTTGTTACAAGGAAGTAACCCAAGGAGTGACTAAGTCTAGTATAGGGTCCATATCCTGGACAAATTTAACCAGTTGACTGAAAATCCTCTTAACTGTAAGCAGTGAGACATCTCTGATTCCTGGGTCTTCCATAGTGGTGGCCTTGTACTGTGATAGCTTGGGATCTTTAGCTTTAGATGCTTACAGTGAAAAGAAGTCCATGACAGAGCTGCAGACTTTGGCTTCCCCATATTTAATCTGATTATGTTAGACTGCTGGTAGATTTCTTTTGTAATAAGAAAAATTAAGATTAACTATCTATTCTTAAAGTAATTGTAGAACCTCTCTCAGGAGTTCTAGTTAGGGATGTCTTCTCGTATCTGGTGCTAAGGCATGCCCCCCCCCCACTTTGAGTTTTGACCCAGAGAAAGCATTTGATAGAGTTTCGTGGTCCTTTCTCTATGCCACACTTTTGACATTGGAATTCCCTCTCCCTTTTGTAGACTTGCTTTTCTCAATTTACTCCAGACCCCAGGCACAGATTATGGTTAAGGGGCATCTCTCAGAATTCCTCCCACTTGAAACGGGCAGTGTACAGGGGGGGTCCACTTCCTCCCATTTTAATGCAGTTTTCATTGAACCATTGGCTCATGTCAAACAGCAGGATCCGCATATCTCTGAGTGCAGGGTGGATGATGATAGTGAACACCGCATCGACGTTTATTGAGATGATGTTCTCTTTTATCTCTCCAACCCTGAAGTTGACCTGCCAGCAGTCTGGAGCCTCTAGACAAAGTCTGGGCAATCAGGCTATAATCTAAATAGTAAAAGGCTGAGGCCCTATTAACAAATTTCTCCCCCTCAGCCCACCTCAGACAACAGTACCCTCTTCGCTGGGACCTCATTTCCATGAACTATCTGGGTGTTCACCTTACCAGTACAGCATCCCAGCTGTTTGCGGTCAGTTTCTTGCTGCTGTAGGCTAGGGTTCAACTAGAGCTATACAGATGGAATCTACTGCCACAGTCACTAGAATGCACTGTAGCGTCCCTGAAAATGATGATCTTGCCTCAATTCCTATACTTTTTTCTAGAAATACAAACAGACCACTTCTCAGTGCAGTTAAGCCCCTGCCAGGCTTATTTTAAATCAAGGATGGAAATGAGAAAGGAAAAGTGTGGGCCACTGGGAATTGAAACCAGACCCCTGGACCAGGGGTATGGGTTCAATTCCCAGTGGGCCACACTTTTCCTTTCTCATCTCCTACTTGATTCATACTTTTTTCTGTCACTATCTATCCCAGTCATTGTGAATACATTGACAGGATGGAGGCGTATGTTTTTCCATCTCCTCTGGCAGAGTAAACCTCCTAGAATAAAATTTGTCACTCTCAGTCTCTTGAAGGAGAGAAGGTGCCTTGGCCTTCCTCATTTGCTCATTTATTATGAAGCATCACAGATGCAGGCCAAATTATTCTGGCTTCAGATCTGCCCCTCTCAATGCCAGTTCACCATGAGAGAGCAACATTTCTGGTTATTACCCTGAAGGAAACACTGTTTTTTCCTGCTCCTGAATTTTCAGACCACTAGCTCCTTCCCAAATGTCCATACAGTTCTATGGACATAGCATCATGTCCTCTAGTGGTTGGACCTGGAAGGGAAATTGTTATGGCTTCTTCCCTTTCATATGCAAACAGATTTTGCACTGGTCAAAATGAACCTGTACTATAGGAGGTAGAATGGGCAAGGCATTCAGGGCCCTCTGTCATTCCTGAGGGATTGGGGTCATTGCTCACTTTCAAACCATTCGCGACCTTCTTACTCTCCCACACGCAGTCCAATTTAAATATTTTCAAATCAGAAATTATCTTTCTCACCTTCATAAGGATTCCATGCTTCCTCTGGGGTATGCCTTTCTGACCCAGATCACTGATGCAATGACAGGGGATCTGGTTGAGCACTTGATTTCAAAGGCTCCACTCTTACCTTTAACATGCAGGCCTACCACTGCAAATCTGGCCTTTTGATAAATTGAGCAATGAACTTACCACTCTAATTACTAAGAAGCAGTGGTCAAACATCTGCCAAAATGCCCATAGGGCAATAGTTCCACAATGTGTTAGGAACATAATTGGAAGTGTCTTATTAGTTACTTCGTAACCCCAGTACAAGATTTTCATTGAGGCACAGCACCAACAACGGCCTGCTGGCAGGAATGCAGAGAAACCAGAGCTACCCATTACCATATAATGTAGTCCTGCCCAGAACTTCAGCCCTTCATACAGGCTGTAGGCTATGTCTTGAAGGAGATCTTGACTCCCAGACTCCAGCTTACAAAACAGCTGTTTCTGTTGGTCTATTGGCTTCATAATGAGAGAGACACAGCTAAATGATACGTAATGCCCATACTACGTGTAGCTGCTAAGAAACACATCACTAAAAGTCAGCTAGATAAGGCCATACCCACATTAGCTGAGTGGCAACAGATTTTAAACAGAATTTATGATACAGTATGGAATGACTGACAATCTCAATTCATTTTCAGGTAGACAAATGTACTAACAGATGGGTTAGAATGGTGACTTACATGATGTCTAAGGATCCCCTATTTGTCCATTAAACTCTGAGATACTGGGGGAGGGGTTACTAAGGGAGATATGCATTTTATGAACCTTCATAGACTGGGATTGAATTGCTGATATAAATAAACTAATATGGTCATAATTTCCAATGTACTCTGTAACATGACAGCCTGCAGTTTGTATTTTTGCCTCTTGTACTGCTCTCTGTTCTGTTTCTGTTTCCTGTAATGTTTGTCGTTTGTGTAAAATGTTTTAAAAATCAATAACTGTTAACTCTAAAAAAAAAAGAATGTAAATACATGGCATGTTAAGGCAGGATTGGAATTACCACAGAATGTAAGGGTAATATTTTTTGTAACCACAGTTAATACCTGTGAAAAAAATAATAGAAAACAGGCTATCAGAGCCAGATCTCAGAACACTTTCTACTAAGGGTGAATGTACTGTATTTCACCTACTATTCAAGGAGATTTTGTTTTAATTTTTGGTTTGTAACATGAATTTTTAACTCTGAATGATTATATGATAAATCAGTGTTGATATTGTTTTCACAACTTCGTGTCAATTTAAATTAGAAGATACACTACTATTCCAGCATTTTCAGAAAAGATCAGTATTGACAGAACTTCTGGGTAGTTCCATTAGATTAGGAGATGGATCAGAAATGTATCAGGTTCTTGTCATTTCATTGTCTAGGAGCAAGATGATTTCTAAGATTTACAAAATTCTGCTAATTATTTTAAATATAGATTCAGAACTAAACAAATTAAAATTAGGATGGCAAAAGGAATTGAATGTCCAAATTATGAAGAATAAATGGGCTGAGATCTATAACTCTTGGTCACTAGCCAAAAATAATTGCTTAAACCAAATTCAGTACTACAGTAAACTACATAGAATTTACAACTCTCCATAGTTACTTAATGAAGTTAACTCCTCATTATCCCCATTCTAAAGCATATGTTTGAATAAAATTATAAATGTTTCCTATATTATGGTCACCTTTAAACTTCTAGCTACATTCTGGTGGCACATTGTTGAAACAGTCACTCTGTTATCATTGTCTAATTTACAAATATAGGCATAGTTATGCTTTCTGGAGACTTCTTCTTTACATACCTTACCAACTTGAGGTAAGAAGAACCTTTTGGACATGACATTAATAAAGTCCAAAAGATGTATCACTAAGGCTCGGAAGAACTGCTAGAGTGTATGATAAAATAAAATACACACATTATAAAACAAATGCAGTGGACCCCCATTCCCGCTTTGAACTTGATCCAGTAGTTGGACCAGTGAGCCTAACTAGTCAGGGGTGGGACTCGAAAGTGTCCAAGTGCCACCTTGCCATGACATGCACCAAGGGTTCCTGTGCATCCCACATTGGTATCCACTGAACCCTTCTGCCTTGGAGGCAGTCCTGAGTGACCTCCCCCATCAATATGCTAGAGGCCAGGTGAACACTGGGTTCTTCAACCCCATTTACACCCCCACTCTGGATGCTCAGTACTCCTCCCAACATCCAGCCTACTGATGACCCAAGCTCACTACCAAACTTGAGTCGCTGGCATCACAAATGGTTGCACTTCCGCTGTGCTGGCAGTCCATACATGGGAAGCAGTATAGCGCAATGGTTTAAGGCTCTGAACTGCAAATCTGGAGACCTGGGTTTGAATCCCACAGCCCCCACTTGCATACTGTGTGACTCTGAGCAAGTCACTTAACTTCCCTGTGCTCCCAGTTTGCACCTGTAAACAAGCTTTCAGCTTAGTGTGCTACTTCTGGTTAAACAATTGAAAAAATATATATATATATGAGCTTTACATAACAAGTCACATCAATTAGTTGATTTTTTATTTCACTCATATTTTTGTCCACATTTTGTAACACCACAATTCCCCTGTATTCGCAGGCTGTTATGATATGTTTTCTGAGATTGCAGTTCCTTTATAGCTTGTTTTTCATCCATGCACAAGTTGTGGAAAAGTGGTGTAGATGGGATAGCAAAACATTTTTTAATATCTTTCTTAATTATGTGCTCAAACACCTTCATGGTAGATTGCCTAGTCTGATCCTGACATAAGGTGCTCTTATTTCTTAGTCCAGACAATATCCTCTAGAAATTAAATGCTTGCTAGCATCCTCAATTGACAGAGCATTTTCATTATCTTCATTATCTAAACAAGGTTCAATGATGTGTGTGGAATCATCTGTTGGGGACATAAGCAGTGTCACATCCCAACTGTGTACAAATTCATTAATTCCCCATGTAAGTCCACAGAGTTAATGCCCAAAGCCACATTTTCCTCATACAGGATATGATGGGCCATAGCAATATTGGCCTTTGGTTCTGGGAGGGGGCAGAGCAGTTCATTTGGTGGTAGGAAACTCAAATTGTTATTGTTGGCAGTACCAGTTTTAAGCATGTAAAAATAGTTAAGATCCAATATGTGTTATACAGTAGTCTGGAAACATCTATTTCTAATGGAAATTCATTGAGTTCCCTAGTGGGTTATGAAAGATAGACCTTTCAACAGTACCTTGGTTTGAAAAGGGTTTATGGGGGTGGCCTGAAATATTTATTACTGATTATTCTCTTGTTTCTTTTGGCCTGACCGCCACAGTGCTAATTGACCTCCACCTTTTCCTCTGTCCCCTCCTTATCTGCTCTTCCTCTTCTCCTCTTTATGGGCTATTCCTGGGTTGCCTCCACCTCCTCTTTCCTCTAATCTGAAAAGCTGACTCATCTTATATTCTCCAGGTCACTTTGTAACTTCAGTCATTCTTGAATTTATTTAAGCTTTTTTATTTTCTGGGTTGAGATCATCCCCTGCTTTTGGATCTGTGACTTGCCCCAAGTAAAGACCTCTCCCTCCTTATAGTCCCTTTGGTCCCTCTCAAATTTAGACTGTTTTCTTTCGTCTGCCTCTTTTTCATGTTTTAGAATTTTTGTTTTTAATGCCTGATCCAATCCCTCAAATTCAGGGTTATCATGAAACTGTCTGAGTTCAGCCTTTAGTTCTTGTAGGTTAATTTGTGTTTTTGCATACAGTCTTTTATCCTATTCAATTAGGATTTGTATTAATTATTTTGAACAAGTGGCTAATACTACATCCTATCTTTCATTAAGGTCTTTATTGATCGTACCTCAGGAAGGACACATGTAAACTGGTAGTCCTCATAGACCCCTATCCAAATCTGAGTATTGTTGCAAGCTTATCTTGTTGAACAATTGATTAACCTCTTGGATCAAGTTTTTTTCTGATTTATGAAATAGTTCTTTTATGTCACTGATAGAATTGCTTCTGTTTGACTCATCCGCAAAGAGATTTTGCAGGAGTCAACATCTATGGTCATGATTATCCACATCTCTGAAACAATATGCAGTTGTTCCACAATGATTGTATTAATTGAATTGCTACTGCCTTCTATATCCATATCATAAGGTTGTGGTACATTTTTGCTATTGCTGGTTACAATACAGTTCTCCAACTGCTTCTATATTTACATTCTGAGTGCTTTATACTCTTGGTACTGCTCTGGTTGTTGAACTTGAACTGTTCTAGTTTAGACTGCAGAATACGGTTTCTACCAGCAATCCATAAGGGCTTGGAGTTTCTTTCAAACTAACTGGTTGCTCTGGCGTGTATGGCAGGAGGCCACATGCAACAAGTACAAAAAGGAAACTAGCACTCCCATCTACAAAGGTGCTCTCATTGACACTCACACCAAGAGTAGAATAAAAAATAAAAAAATGGAGCACTCACAGGTAGGAGTATAAATAAATATATTGCAGTGCCATAAGTGTTGAGATGTGGTGTAAACCCCTACAGAGCGCCCTATATACAGGGCTTCATAGGTGGCAGTGCTTACATTGAAGATAGTTCTTTCGGCAGTACCATTGTGCATAAAGTAGAGAATAGAGGCAAAAAAATATAGAGAACATGGATCACTTGGGAAAGCTACCATAGAAACGCTATGTGTACTAACATACACAGGAAATGGGAAACAAATTAGCATCGGAGTGATCTACAGACCACCAGTCCAGGACCAGGGGGCAGGTAAGGAACTAGGGGAGATGCTCAAGAGGACAGCCAAAATCAGGGAAACTTATAATAATAGGGGTAGTTTAACACATCTTATGTGGACTGGAACGTCCCAGTCTTGACAAGTACAAAGAGCTATCGTCCTGTGGAAGCATTCATGTAGGAATTTCTAGTACAAATGACTAAAGGTCCAACAAGGCTCCAACAGTGAGATGATCCAAAATGTTTTAGTCCAGGAACCACTAGGAATGTGTGACCACTAGACAGTAAGATTAGAGGGCCACTGGGAGACCAGCAAGGCAGCAAATACAGTAACGCCATGGAATTTCAAAAAGGCCAATTCTGACAGAATGTGGGAACTGTTTAGGGAATGCACAGAGAGAATTAAGTGGTAAGCATCCAGAACAGGAATGTTACAGGCAGCAGCAATCTTCATTGGGAGGATATCAAAGGTCATATTCTTCCCACATACCAGTCCTCTGGTCACTCCCTCCCTAAGTACCCTCCTACCTTTCCCACTCACCTCTCTCTTGACAGCTTCTATTTCCCCCTGTCTCCCTTCACAAAGATTTCCTCATCCTACCTTTACTTAACCTAAGTCTAGCCCCGATGGACTGGACCCCAAATTTCTATGAATCTTGGCTCTTGCTATTGCCTTTCCACTTGCTCACCTTTTGAACCTCACTTTCTCCCTTTTTGCTGTTCCTCATGCCTGAAAGATAGCAAAGATCTTACATCTGCACTAATTGGGTGACCCCACCTCCCCTGGCAACTACCAGCTGATATCACTTCTTCCCGCTCTTGAAAAGCTTCAGGAGATCCTCATCTACTCCAAACTTGCTGACTTCTTTAATTCCTCAGATTTCCTTTTCCCCTTTCAGTCTGGATTTAGGAAACACCACTCCACATCTCTTCCTTACTGATTATATTTGATCTTTCTCCATTACCCCACATGTAGAAGAGCAGACCTGAAGTGACTGCTACTGTGTGGAAGGAAGACTGGAAAGAAAGTGACAGAGGGAGGGAGAGAAGGAGGAATCAGCAACAGGAGAAATAGGCTTTTACACAAACCAGTGTGTGGTCAAGGAGAGATATGCATCTATGGAGTTTGTACCGCTCCAGATGTCAGAGGGGCAGTGAAAAACTCCCCTCATAGTCTCTGACAGCAGTGTGGAAATTGTTATTCCCACATCCTCATACATCTTTGGAACCACAGATCAAGAAAAAGAGGAATGTGATGGGAGCTGGTGCGGTTCCATGTGATAAGAGTAAAGTTTAAATAATGACTGACACATGAGTGAATGCTAATCACAGAAAACAAATTGACGATCAGCATTGTGCCAAAAACAAAACTAGTGACAATCCAAATATCAATATGACCTGCTTTTTATGCAGGGAGCTCCACCCCTACACACCCCATTGCAAGGGGCAAGCCCTCCGCACCTCCAAACTAATAATTCTTAATTACAGGGTGGACAGACACTGTGGGAAGGAGGCAAACATGGGAGGGGGTGACCACTGCAGGGGTGACTACCCCCGGGTGAAGGAACAACATGAGGGGAATGGGAGGACTGTAAAAAAAAATCATAGTAAACCGCAATACCCAGAGGTAAAAATTCATATACCTCCCTGCAGTCCTGAACCCAGGTCCATGCACACTGCAGGCAGTGATCATAACCACCACCAGGCAGAAAGCTCAGCAGCAACCCACTCAATCTAACTACTTAACCACCAATCTCTACACTTGCTAACCCCCCCTCACCTTTGCTATTCTGTCCTCCGTACCTCACCATTAATATCCCTTGCGATTCTTCCACAGTCACTGTCTTTGCAGGCATGCAAATTGAATGGCTCATTTTGAGTAACTCAATTTGCTTCACCCATATCTCTGGATACCAGCTGGTGTAGTGGCTTCAAGTGCTGCACAAGTCCCTGAAAGACAGTGCCTTCCCCAAGTGAAAAGGGTTGCAGATCCAACACCATTGTTTCACCTATGCCTGTTGAGTGGGATGATTGGCGCATCATTCTAACCTTGAACACTTCCATTTTTGGCATTATCAATGGACAGGGATTATCCATGCTTCCATGCTCGAGGAGCAATATGCATTCATAGAGTTTGTATAGCTCCAAATGTCTAAGGGGCAGCAGAAAAATCCCCTCAGAGCCTCTGACAGCAGTGTGGTAATTGTTATTCTCATACCCTCCTATATCTTTGGCACCACAGACCATGAAAATGTGGAATGTGATAGGAGCAGGTGCTGTGGCTGCAGGTGCTGCACAAGTACCTGAAAGACAGTATCTTCCCCAAGTGAAAATGGTGGCAGATCCAACAACATCATTTCACCTATGAGCTGTGTGTTGTGCTGATCTGTCAGGCGGGATGACTGGTACTTTGTTCTGGCCTAGAACACTTCCACTATTGACATTATCCATGGACAGGGATGTACCATGCCTGCCATTTGGTGTGGAAACAGCAGGTTACCTGTGCCTATAGGGAGTGCTGGGGTGGGTGGACTCTTTGGTAGAGTGAGAAAAAGTTGAAGCAGCAGAATTTTTTTCAAAGGCAAAACAGTCTGTAGAATTACAGCCAGCACAACTGCCTGCATCATCACTACTGGATGGGCTTTATGGAACCAAAGACAGAGAGTCTAATGTTTGAAAAAACTGAGGATGCTATACCTTTAGGTGGTTCATTAAGGATGTGGATGTTAATTTGCCAGAGATTAGTCTTGTTGATAGTCATACTGCACAATGCACACACTGCCTTTCTGTAATCTTCTTTTGGTAATGTGTGATGCAGCCATATCATGCTCTTACTGCTCCTGACACCACCCAACCAGCTAGTGTCACCAGTACCACCACCACTCTTTTGGCCCCCACCAGCCTTTCTTGTTTTGACCTGTGCTTGCGGGTTTTTTCCTGGCACTACTGGTGCCCCTACACCTGCTGTACTTGGTTGTTCATGCTGTGATGAGTCCTGCTGAACAAAGTGCTGTGGGATAGCTTGCTGAGTTTTTCTAGGGGGAGCAGCCATATCCTTTTTCTCCTGTCAGCGTGACCTTGAAAAGTTGAGGGTGGTTTGCCACTTGACTTTCTTGGCTTACAGCTCTCAAGTTACTCGAGGAAGAGGGCAGACAAGGGTCTAGAGGCCACGTGGAGGCATGGGCGTTTTTTCTAACTGACTGTAGCAAAAAAGAAGGTAGCGGGCAGACAAGGGCCTAGAGGCCATGTGGCGGCATGGGCATTTGTTCCGCCTGACTGTAGCAAAAAGGAAGGTAGCGGGCAGACAAGGGCCCAGAGGCCACATGGCAACAACCCCAGGCAGCGGTTTCTACAGACTGCAGCATGGGGGTGAGGGGGAGCAGGGAGTTTATGGGACAGAAAAAGGGGGGCCAGAACCAAATGGGGCACTTGAATATATGAACCAGCCAAATCTACAAAAACAATCATGGGGGAATTTTGGCCGGTGGCTGAACCTACTTGGGGGAGAAAAATAGGATGTATTTGGAGGTTTTTTGTACTAAAAAGGAGGGTTGGAGCATAAGAGAGATGTTTTGCATCGGGGGACAGCGGGTGTGCCGCAAGAGGACAAAGAGTCAGCTGGCGTAAAGACGGAAACCGGAAGGTGGAGCACAGGGGTCAGAGGACTTCCTGGAGGCCATGCCACAGCGAGAGGCGCATGGTGGGGGGGGACGTTTTTGGGGCTTTTTCGGTGTGTGAACTCAGCATAGCAGGTCAAGCAAAAGAGGAATTTACTGTGCTAAAGGGATGTTTTAAAAACAATGCTGTCTCTTTAAAAGGTTTTTTTCCTTGTTAAGGTTTAAGAAAAAAGGGGGATTGATAATGATGGAGGAACAAAAAAAAATTTTTTTGAAGTTAGCAGTAACCATTGATATTTGTGTGAGCAGGAAAAAAGACAAAGTATGAACACCCGTGGGTCCAATACAAAGAAGGCAGACACGATGAAACTGATTATGGATCTCATGGACAGGGCACATAAAGTCCTGGATACAGTGGAAGACACAGTGGGGGAAGTACCAAGACAGAAAGAGAGGGGCAAGAAAAAGGGGCAGAGTGGGGCAGGAGGAAAAGGAAGGGGAGCTGGGGCACCAGTGCCAAAGCGCCCTAGAACAAGTTCTCCAGGGCAGCAACTGACAACTCATGCCATCCCCGACCCGATACCTGCACCCAGTCTGGAGGGGGCGATGCCTGAACCAGAACCCAGCCCAAGGGAGGAGGTTATGCCTCACCCAGGACTGGGACCCAACATTCCCGCACCCGAAGATGGCCGGCCAGAGATGACGCAACAGGGTGGAGGGGCAGCCGAACATGCAGGTAGTAGTAGCCAGCAGGCCCCATCTACTGGACTGTGAGGCGGAGCAGAACCAGGAGACAAAGCAACAACTGGAACAGCAAAGGACCCCCATGGAGAATCAGGTACAGTGTTGACACTGGAAAATACCATGAAGGAGTATGTGGAGCAATTAATATTAGGCATGGTGGATGAAGGGGTTAAAAAATTGAAAAAGGTGCTGGGGGACTTAGAAGAAAAAGGGATGGAAGAAAAACAAGGAGACGGGGGAGAAAGAAATGAGGGAGCAAAATAAAAGGTGGGGGGGGATAGGGGATCATGTGCCAATAGCAACGAAAGAAAAAATCTGGAAAGGAGAATTTGTGGATATCTTTGCATTGGTAGACAAGAAAACAGCAGAGCTATATGAAGAAAAAGAGAGTTTCAGCAAGAAAGAGCTAGCAGCAGCCATAGTTCTGGTTGAAAAAGGAGAGGAGCAGAAGGGGCCCACCTATAGATGGAAGACTTGGGAGACTTGGACCCTGGGTTTCACATATTACAGTGCTATAGCACAAGAGCAGAAGCCAGATTTGGGCATCCCTTTGCTAGCGTACTCATTGTTCATAAGAAATGCATATAAGATAATGGGAGGTACTAATTGGCTACAGTATGATGAACAGTTCAGGACCCATATGGCCAATTATGGAAAGGATTGCCGATGGGATTCTAGGCACAATGATCTATGGTGGGAAACAATGATGGTAGCGGGGGGGTGGAAGGAGAAGGGCAGAGGGAGGCCTGCGATACCAAAAATGCTGCTGGGGTACAACAGGGCTCACTGCACCTTTCCACTCTGCAGGTTCAGGCATACCTGTTCAAAATGCGGAGGAACCCACCCAGCTTCCCGATGCCGACCCTATGCAGAAACCATCTCCAGAGGAGGACAACGAAACGGTTCCTTTCGGGGGGGCCACAGGGGAATACAGAGAGATATTACAGGAAGAGGGAGGGGGTACATGGGGGGAAGAGGGTATCAACCTGGGAGAAAATGACAAAGGTCAATATCAATTAGCAAAAACACTGATCAGAGCCAAATTGATAGAACAATGGATGAAGGAATATCCAAATAGAGAAGTGGGACAAGAGTTAATAGTTGGTTTTCAAAAGGGTTTTAGTTTACATTACCGGGAAAGAGGTTTAGGACATGGGCAAAGAATCTAGCTTCAATAAGGGGAAAGGAAGCACTGCTGGAAAGAAAGATTGGTAACGAAAAAGAGGCAGGTAGGATAGAAGGCCCTTTTAAAGACCTTCCTTTATGAAACCTGCGGCTATCACCGTTAGGCTTAGTCCCTAAGAAACAAGCAGGGAAATATCGGGTGATTCACCACCTATCCTACCCTGAAAAAGAATCAGTCAATGACCACGTTTCAGAGGAGGATAGTAGGGTGTCCAAGGGACTGTGGAAGATGCTGTGGAGATTATTAGGGCAAGACGCACCCCATGGTTGGCAAAGACAGACATTAAGTCTGCGTTCTGGTTATTGACGGTCCGCAGGGAGGATTGGGAGTTGTTGGGTTTCCAGATTGAGGGAGAGTATTATTTTGACAAAGCCATGCTGATGGGGTGTTCGGTAGCATGTTCCACCTTTGAAAAATTCAGTACATGACTACAATGGGTATTCAAGGTCCGGTACTGGCATGACACGGTGGTCCATTACCTGGATGATTTCTTGTTCATAGGAGAGGGTGGAGAAAGTGTACGGTTGATGCTGGAGGACTTCCAGGAATTGTGCAAGGAGTTGGGAGACCCATTGGCTACCGAAAAAATGGAAGGCCCCAGTAGGTGCTTAGAATTCCTAGGTATAGAGGTGGATGTGGAGCAAGGGCTGTTCCACCTGCCGCAACAAAAGGTAATTAAGCTGAGAAAAATGCTGATAGACATAGGAAAGAAAAAACAGGTACCCCTAATTTACAGCCAGCAGCTAATGGGGCACTTAAATTTTGCTTGTAGGGCAATCGGACCAGGACATGCGTTTACACGACATCTGGCTAGGACCATGGTGGGGGTTCAAAGCCATATCACTTGGTCAGTATAGGAAAAGAGACTAGGGAAGACCTAAAGATTTGGGAGCAATTCATAAAAACACACAATGGGATAGTTTTCTGGCAGGAGGAATGGCTATACAACACGGATTTGGATCTTTACACGGACACTTCAGGGGGGTATGGGGTTGGGGCCTATTTCCGGGGAAAATGGATAGCAGAACCCTTGCCAAAAAGGTCGATAGAAGAGGGATTGACAAAGGACATCACTTTTTTGGAGATCTTCCCTATTTGGGTGGTGACAAAATTGTGGGGAGCATGATTACGGAACCAGCGGGTTACATTTTGGTGTGACAACAGGGCAGTCGTGGATGTGCTGAACAACAGAGGGTCAAAGTCAACGTTGGTACTCCGCATCCTACGTCAGCTGGTATTGCAGGGGCTGAGGCTCAACATGAGTTTCAGGGCTAGGCACATTCCAGGGATAAACAACTCTATAGCTGACAGTCTCTCCCGATTACAGATGGAATGGTTTTGGTTACTAGCTCCCAACGCAGATCGAACGGGAGATCGAATGGGAGATTGGCTGGAGGGAGCAGCATATCTATTTCGAAGCGCTTGGGCAGACAACACCCTAAAAGCTTATGAAAGTTCATGGAGAATTTTCCAGGTTTTCAGAGCATGCCGCAGCATGGAGATAAGTGGGGCAGTCACGGAGGAACAGGTGGGAAGGTTTGTGGTGGCAAGCTGGAAGGAAGGAGCAGCTTGTGCTACTATAGGTTGGGTTTGCTGAATGAGGGGTTGGGGGAGCCTTGAAATGGTATTTTAGTAAGAAGAATGATGATGGGGTGGCAGAGGGTGAAAGGAAAAGAGAAGGATCCCAGAGAACCTATATCGGAACATTTACTAGCAAAGATATTAGAAAAATTGATGGAAATCTGCCATACCCCATTCAAAGTAACACTATTCAAGGCATTATTTATGGTATTGCACAGGGGCACAATCAGAGTGTCTGAAATGGTAGGACCCTCTACACCCTCTCCAGGAAAAGGTCTCCAATCAGGTGATATACTGTGGAAAAAGGAAGGGATAACCCTAAAAATTTCAAGGTCAAAGACTGACCAGATGGGGGGAGGGTTACAGGGTAAGGATTGAGCCTAAGGATGACCCTGGCAGGTGCCCATGCCAGCTTGTGGAAAATTATCACAGTATTAGGCCAAAACAAGGGTGGTTGTTTTTCGTGCATGAGAATGGAAAAGGAGTAAAAGGAAGTGAAGTGTCTGGGTTATTGAAGCGGAGTGTAAAAGAACTGGGAAAAAACCCGGACAGTTTCTCATCTCATTCCTTTCGGATTGGGGCAGCCTCAGAGATGGCGGCACAAGGAAAAGGAGGAGAGGACATAAAAACCCTAGGGCGATGGTCATCAGACTGCTATAAAAAGTACATTAGAAATGTAAAAAATTAACCTTATTGTGTTTGCCTTCCACACAGGAAAGAAAGGAAGGGGCAAAAAATAAAAAAACACACACAGAGAAGTTTTTGTGTCCTCACTGTTTATAATTGTTGTTATAGATGTACGGAAAAGGAAGGACATATGGATGGTGAGGCACTCACACATTTACTGGGCGGAAAGGGAGGCAGTGCAGAAGAATGGTGGAAAACATCTGGGTTTTGACCACAAAAAAATCAGGATCCTGTGGAAAGGCATACGGGGAATGCGATGGGGGCAGCTCCTTCCTTTACTGATAGAAATGAGAAAGAACAACAAAGACCCAGACCTCCTTATAATACACCTGGGGGGAAATGATTTGGGCCACGGCCCCTGGCTAGAGATTTTTTATAGCATACAGAGGGATGTCAAGGTTATGAAAACATGGTGGCCAGAAGCAACAATTATATGGTCTAAAATGATTCCCTGAAGGGTGTGGAGACAGACCAGACAGCACAAGGCCATAGACAAAGTAAGAAGGAGGATGAATAGTAGGGTAGGGAGGTTTATGAAAGAAAATGGGGGAGCTGCCATCAGGCATGATGAAATTGAAGAGAGGATATATGGCCTATACAGGACCGATGGGGTGCATTTAGCTCAGATGGGAAATCACATATTCATCACTGAACTAGGTAGGGGTATAGATCAGTGGTTGAAGTCGGATGCCAAAAGTGGAGGAAGCTTGGGGGAAGCTTACCATCCAACGCAAGCTGGAGGTAAGCTAGTGGAAGGTTGGAACTAAAGATTGGATAGAAAAAGGGGAAATGGGGCACGGGGGACAAAAAAGGGGGACAACAAAAGGGGGGATGAATAAACTGGAAGACAGTAAAAGGGTATGGACACCCTGGTTTAAGTGGACAGAAAAAAGGGAGCAGGGTGGACCTGCCAAGAGATAAACAAGTATAGGACAGCTCGGGTTTACACCGGGAAAAGAGTGGAACATGACCCTGAGGGTTTCGATGCCTGAGGAAGAAAACATAAGAAACAAAAATGGAAAAGAAAAAGAAGTGGAATAAAAGGATCAGAAGAAAGACAGAAAAAGGAATTCAATATTGTAAAAAGTGTATATATATTTATGTATATAAAATAAAAGGTTTTGCCGACTGAGCAGCCATTCTACAATATTGAGTGTGGCGTCTCTTTTTGTGGGGAAGGGATCTGGAACTAAATGGGTTGCCCTAAAAGGCAACCCTCATTGTTCCAGGCCAGTTGAACCAGAAAAAGAGACTATAGTAACTACAAGGTGGGGGGTGGGGTCAGAGAGAAGGGGGGAGGGAAGGGGATAGGGTGGGACTCTGGGAAGAAGAGGGAGGAGTAAGGAAGGGGAAATGAGGTCAGAAGGGGGAGGCCCCTTGTGAGTCATGGCAGCATCATGAAAAGGGGCGGGGAATAAGGACCAATGAGAGAGTAGGAAAGGGTAGTGAGAGGCAGACCTAAGAGAGGGTTATAAAGGACAACACAGGAGGGCTTGGCCAGTTTCTGCTAGGTCTCTTAGGTAAGTAGGAAATTCAAGACCCGCCCACCGCCCTTAAGGAAGGAAGTTTGGAAGAAGTGACCTGCAGAAACTTGAAGAATGGTCAGGGGTTTGGCAGTTGAAATTCAATGCAAAGAAGTGCAAGATAATGCATATGGGGCACAAAAACCCTGGCACAATATATCCGTTGGGGGGTGAGGATATAGCATGCACCAAGCAGGAAAGGGATCTTGGGGTTGTCATCTCTGATGACCTCAAGGTAGAAACAGTGTGACAAGGCAGCAGGTAAAGCAAATAGGATGCTGGGATGTATAGGCAGGGGCATCACCAGCAGGAAAGGGAGGTCATAATTCTGCTATACAAGACACTAGTGAGGCCCCACCTGGAGTACAGTGTACAGTTCTGGAGACCATACCTACGTAAGGACATAGACAGGGTAGAGAAGGTTCAGAGGAGGGCAACAAAGATGGTGCATGGATTGCATCACAAGTCCTATGAAGACAGGTTGAAGGAACTGAACATGTACTCCCTGGAGGAGAGGAGGGAGAGAGGGGATATGATAGAGACATACAAGTATCTTACAGGGAGGAACAGGGTGCAGGAAAACACTATTTTTAAGCGAAAAAGATGTTCCAGGATATGAGGGCATGGGATGAAGATGGAGGGAGGACGATTCAGAGGAAACATGAGAAAGAATTTTTTCACAGAACGGGTGGTGGACAAGTGGAACACCCTGCCAGAGGAAGTGGTGGGGACTGAAACAATCACGGGATTTAAGAATGCATGGGATAGACATAAAGGAATTCTGGAGGTCAGGGGTAAGGGGCAACAGACTTCTAGGAAAACAAACTGAACACAAGCTCAAATGGGCAGACTGGGTGGGCCATAGGCCCTTATCTGACGACACTGTCTATGTATCTATGTATAGAAGGTAGGAACTAAAGATTGGATAGAAAAAGGAGAAAAGGGGCACGGGGGGCAAAAAAGGGGGAAAACAAAAGGGGGAACGAATAAACTGGAGGACAGTAAAAAGGTATGGACACCCTGGTTTAAGTGGACTGAAAAAAGGGGAGCAGGAATTGGACCTGCCCAAGACATAAAGAAGTATAAGGACAGCTCGGGTTTACACCCGGGAAAAAGGAGTGGAACATGACCCCCAAGGGTTTCGACACCCGAGGGAGAAAACAAAAGAAACAAAAATAGAAAAGGAAAAGGAGTGGAATAAAAGGATCAGAAGAAAAAAAGAAAAAGGAATGCAATATTGTAAAAAGTGTATATATATTTATGTATATAAAATAAAAGGTTTTGCTGACTGAGCAGCCAATCTACAATATTGAGTGTGGCGTCTCTTTTCGTGGGGAAGGGATCTGGAACAATGAACATTTTAGGATACAGGATCTCAATTACTTGAGGGTCTTTACTAGGTTTGATTTTTAATACTTGCCAGGGGTGTTAGCAGTGGTAGCAGAGGGTTGATTCCATTTTTCTTTTATTCAGTTTTATAGAACTGTTATTTAATAGTACAGACTATTGAGTATATACAAACACGTTAATATACGGGCATATTAGGATAACAGCATCTCAGTTACAAGGGGATCTGTGTTAGGTTTTGGTGTTAATGTGCAAAAACACTAGTCACTTGTTACAGAGTTGCAGATAGATCATGTTTAAACAGTATAAGTTTGAATATTCATAAATAATATATAGGATAAAGTATGGGGTGCAGTGTGTTACAAGAATTTAACACACATCGGAGTTGTTGGATGGCACATAAACCCAGAGGGTGAAGCTCGAGGGGTTTATGATAGCCATCCAACAACGAGGGTGTGTATTAAATTCGAGTGAAACACACTGCACCCCATATTTTGTTTTATATAATTGAAGGGTTCCGGTTTTTTCCTTTTGAGATTTGAAATAAAAAAGATGAAAGTGGAGTCTTACCTTGTGCTAATGAAATACTTTCATTTGTAACACAGAGAACTGCAGGTCAAACACTTAAAATGTACTTTTTAAGTATTAAAAAGAAGAAAACGAATAAATAAATATGTAGATGGTTGTTTTTTTCAGGTTGGCACGTTTGTTTTTATGTGGTGTCATCGTTTGACCTGCAGAGGAAAGGTGACGGTTGAAAGGGAGAGTAGTTAGGGACCGTGGTGAAAGTGTGGATTGTACCAATCTGGTCTTACAGTTAAATGTAAGATATATGAGATAAATGCAAGTGTCATTGTTTTGTTTTGGTTAGAATACATTATTCAGAGATGTCCGAGTTCTTGATGATTCGGGATCTTGTTCTTTTTTTGCTGTTGGAGTTGGAGTTATAGATGTTGACTGTGATGGGGCTGTGGAAAATGCAGGCTCTCCCAAACATAGCCTGCATGTTACCGGAAAGCATTTCATCATGCTGGGTAGTGAGCTGTGGAGATGAGTCTTGCTGTGGGTGAGAAGCCTTGGAGGAACCGTTTGTTCCACAGTTTGAAATTGGCTGAGCATTTTTTTAATTTTACTTAGGTAGTGCGAGGCTACTGGAGAATGTTCAGTAAGGAGCGAGCACCACTGAGGAGGTGAGTTTGTATGGTCAGTGGTTTGTGAGGTGAACTCGAGTTGTCTTTCTGTGTTGTCTCGAGTGGATTTGAATGGGAAGGTAGCACGTGAATGCTGTAACACCTACTCAGGTGTTACAGTATTTAACACACAGTTATTGCCATTGAAAAAAATGGAAGCCATTAATTATATTGACTTATTGCACACTGGTTTTATAACGTACAGTACATATTTGAATAGTAATTACACTGTATAAATGTGTGAAACAGCTGGTTAATGCTTAATTTACACTAGGGCAGGCTGTCTTTAAACCTACTTTTTTGCCTAACACACAGTGATATTTTCTTATTTAGAAGACTTTTAACAATATCTACTATAGGCTGGATATTCAAACTGTGCTATTTTGTGGCGCAAGCCCTTGCGCTGCACAAAATAGTTGCGCAGGGGTGTGTCCAGAGCGATATTCAAAGGGGTTGAGCCTTGAGCAACTCCTTTGAATATCCTAGCCACAGCCACTGTGCATGGCAGTGGAACTGCGCCACGCAAGTGGTCAGGTGGAGCATTCAACTTCGTGGTATCAGTACCATTGCGCCATGCACAAAATCCCATATTCAAATGGTGACATGCAAATGGGGCCATAATTCATGCAAGGCATGGGGGGCCATTTGCATCTGATTATGGCCCCATTTGCATGCCATTAGCATGCAGGTGCACCTATCCCCTAGGACTTATGCCTGGCACCCTGCCAGGCAGCAGCCATCGGGGATCGACGCCCCTGCAGCCCGATCGCGTGCCAAACAGTGTACAATCCCCACCACCACCCCCCACTGGCCCGATCGTGGGCATAGTTTAATCCCCCCACCAGCCCGATCACGGGCAGCAATGTTGCCGCCCCCAAACGTATCCCTGGTGGTCCAGTAGACCGAAAAGCCCGATCGCGGGCAGTGGTTGTCTAATAAACCCCTTCCGAATTCATCCCTGGTGGTCCAGTGGACCGAAAAGCCCGATCGCTGAGGTCGTTTAGAACCCCCAACCATAGCCCTGGTGGCTGGTGTCCCCCACCCACCCACCACAAGCCCCACCACCCCGCTCCCCCTCGGCGGCGGTGGTGGCAGCATCCGCCTGCCGCCGCCCCCACCGACTGACTGCCAGTGCGGCTACCGCCCATTGGTGCAGAGCAAGAGCCAATAAGCATGCAGCCCATAGTTGTACAAGACAGTCCAGTTTTGTGAATGAATGAATGTATTCATTCACAAATCTGAACTGTCATGTAGTATAGGCTGCACGCCCATTGGCTCTTGCTCCACCAATAAACGTACGAACAGTCTCGGCAGGCGCGGGCGGGCGGCAGGCGGGTGGGATGCTGCCGCCGCGCGGCCGCGGGGGGGGTGGTGGGGCTTTCGTGGTGGGTGGGGTGGGGGACACTAGCCACCAGGGCTATGTTCAGGGGGTTTCTTAAATACTACATCCAGCACCAGGATGTGCCACTGGACCACCAGGGATGAATTGGAAGGAGGGGGTTTATTAGATAACCACTGCCCGTGATCGGGCTTTGGTCCACTGGACCACCAGGGATGAATGCGAGGGGGTTCTTAAAACAACTACTGCCCGCGATCGTCTTTTTGGTCCACTGACCACCAGGGATACGCTCGGGAGCCACATTGTTGCCCGCGATGGGGCTGGTGGGGGATTAACCATGCCGAGATTGGGCCAGTGGGGGGTGGTGAGGGGGATTTACAGTCAGCTGCCCATGATCAGGCTGCAGGGGGGGCACAGGGACTGGGTTGGGGGCCAGCCATAGGTGGCAGCTGCTGTGTTGCGCCCTGCAATGCAGCAGCTCACCTGTGGATGGCCCTCAACTTAAGCCTTTTTTTTTTGGCTCAAAGTTGTGCAGGCACAGGTTGGGGGTTGCGCCTGCACAACTCTGCACAGCCCTGCTGAATATCGGGCTGTGCAGTTTATGCATGGTTCCTCCCCCTCCAGTTCAGCATGCATTCATTTGCATTGCGCTGTTGCTCAGCATGTTTTCTGTGGTGCAACTGCCTCCTGCTGAATATGGCAGAATGGAGCAAGTTTGGACTTGCGCAGGCGCAACCCTATTGCGCATGGCGCAACCCTTTTGAATATCTGGGCCCATGTATTTTTTTCAGCTTATTTGATCTTGTTGTTTAAAATCATAGACATTTATTAATGCATGCACTTTTGTAGCTTTAGTATATTTTACAGCTGTTCTCAGGGAAGAAGATTATCTATTCTGTATCATTTGACCTTGACATACCTTTCCATTGACGGAACTCTGTTATCTTTATAAGGTTATATTTGTTTTTTTTAAAAGCAGATTAGGTTAATGGGATTTTTAACAATTCTTTGTCTGCTTTTTATGTATGACCTGGACAGTAAGAAAGTGTATTCTTCCAAACCAGCTGTCATTATTTTCCGATGAAGGATTCATTGTAATCCAAAGCTCAAGCAGCTATTTTCTTTTGTAACATCTATGTTGGTCCAATAAGAGGTATCAAATCATCTTTTTTTCTGGATCTTTTGTCACAAGTACCAATATGGCAACAAAATTAATTTTCTGTGTCATCATGGAAGATACCAAAATTGGCCATTTTAAATGGCAGTTGCACATCATCAGGAAGAAGGAGCATAGCTGGAGAGTGGCATATATTTTCTAACTCAGTGCAAGAGACAGAACATTGTCCCTAATGGCCTGTCCATTAAGAATCCAGTAAAGAACACTTACAATTCTAAGTATGCTGAACAACTATGTCGGTGGACTTCTGAGAAACTGAGAAATCAAAGGATTTGCAGGACATATGCCAAGAAAGCCTTCTTGAAAAAATAGTTTGAGAGGATTGTTACCACATTGGAGAGAATGTCTGGTAGGCCCAATCAAGGCCTCCTACAAGAGATACACATGTACTACCAAAAGACCTTAAGGAAAGCCAAGTTTAATGAAAACAGAATGTTACAAACCCTTCAACAAATCATACTTCCTAACAACCATGAACAAGATAACAGGGTCATGGAACAACAAAACAATAGGGATGGGCACCTTTTGGTTGTTAATTTGTCCAACTACACACTGACTACTGGGGAATTCAATCAATCAGTCAATCAATATAGCAGTCAATCTATCTTTATTTTACCAGGCAAAACACCATTGAGTGAACTCATTTATAAGGTGGGCCTGGATAGGTACACACAAACAGTGCAGCAACATAAATGGTATGCAAAATAGAAGAACTAAAAATTAGTATAAACAAGACGGGCATTACACATTATTACATGGTTTACACAGCATAATGTACAATATGTGCAGAGATAAAATGTACAATACTATATACAATATATACTTGAGAGACTCATGAGGAGAAGTAAGAAGAGGATAAGGAATAGATATAAGTAGAGGGATGGGTACTGAGGGACATCTAGAGGGATGAATAACTGAATACTAGCACTCTTTAGCAGGTTTTCAGGGGAAAGAGTTGCAGGATTCTTTGAAGGGGCATGAGTATATATTTTTGAATATGGAAAGTTTTTTGGGGACAGCCAACTTCAAAGTTCTTTGAAGTGTATTCCACAGTTGGGAAGTGCATAACTTATGGATGATTTACCAAAGCATGAGGAATTAACTGTACCATCTAGGAGTCTCACATTCTGCCCAACAAAACCACTTAACAGAATACAGTTTTGTGGGGAACTAGAGGAATACATTCTTAGATTGAGAGTTAAAGAATTCTTTCACAGCAGAGAATGAACCACAGACAGCAACAATTCAGAGGATAAGAGAAAGAAATCATCCAATTTACCCATCACCACAAGCAAACGTAATGTTAAACTGGACAATTATATTCATTGTTTTCACCAGAAAGTTAACTGTCACATCCTTAATAGGCAAAAACAGACCCACTACAACCTCTCTCCTTTGGAAAGGAGGGCAATACAATCACTGAAATCAAATCACAATGTTGTCATAAAAAAAGCTGATAAAGGTTCTGCAGTGGTGATCTTAAGCCATGAGGATTATGTTTATGAAGCTAACAAACAGCTAACAGACCACCCCTACTGCAGGGAACTGCTGAGTGATCACATTACACAATGCACAAGGGAACTATGGGACATAATTGGATTTTTCCAAATCATGTCCAAGACAGAATAACTGACCTCATCCCTGTTGAACCCAAGCCAGGGACTTTCTACATGCTGCCTAAAATCCATAAGCCTGGCAATCCAAGGAAACCCATAGTATCTGGCAATGGTACCCTGACAGAGGGGATCTCAGGTTTTGTAGAAACCATTTTAAAACCACTTGTTAAAGAAAGGGTTAGCTACTGTACATTCAGGGCACTACACACTTCCTAAATAAACGTTCTGGTTATAAGAACTTACCACCTTATACCGTATTAGCCACAATGGATGTAACCTCTCTCTATACTAATATTCCATGCATGGATGGCATTTCAGCCTGTCTTAAATACCTACATGAGAACAAACAGAACCAAAACATTGACCATGAAGTGGCAGAAAAACTTATTGGAATTATTCTGATGCACAACTTCAGCTTCACTGGTAAACATTATGTTTAAACTACAGGAACAGCAATGGGCACCAGCATGGCTCCACAATATGCCAACCTCTTTATGATGAATTTGGAGGAAGATTTTATATGGCACCGCACACACAAACCACTTGCTTATTTCTGTTACATTGATGATTTGTTTATAATTTGGATAGAGGACACAGACACACTCAAAGAGTTCCATCAGGAACTTAACAACCTCCACCCATCCATAAAACTTTCCCTGGAATATTCTGCACCAGTACTAATTTTCTGAACACCACAGTCACCATCAAAGATGGAACCTTGCAGACATGCATTTACAGGAAACCCACAGACAGAGAAAAATACTTGCATAGAAATAGTAATCACCGGAGCCACACAACAAAATCTGTAATGTACAGTCGGGCGCTTCCCTATCATTACATATGTTCAATGAGGAGGACAGAGATACACATTTGGCCACACTGAAAAAAACCTTTATTGAGCAGGGACACTCTTCTAGAGAATTTGACACAGCAGAAGAATGTGCAATACAGGTACCAAGGGAACAACTACTTCAGTTTAAAGAAAGGACTACCACCAACAAGATACCCCTAATAGTCACATATCATCCTGACTTTGAACTTCAATGTAAAATTATTGGGGAACTCCAACCAATATTTTTTGAGTATGGGACCCTAAAATGCATTTTTCAAGAACTGCCACTACAGTTCTTTAAGCAACCATCTAATTTGACTAACCTGAATGTAAGGAGTAAACGTACACCAGAACAAAACAACATAATACTAAATGGTACAAGACCCTGCGGTCTCACCAGATGTAAGACATATGAGCACATTTCTACTTCCAATTGCATCAATACTCCACAAAACAGACAATTCAGGAAACAGGGGAATTATACATGTGCATCGCATAATGTCGTTTATTTCATTCAATGCAAGAGATGTCGACAAACAGGGTATGTGGGAGAGACAGGACAATCTCTCCATACCCGAATGATCTCACACAGATATACTATTAAAATGAAGATGACTGAAAAACCAGAGGGACAACAGTTCTCTCAGTCTGATCACTCCATCTCAGATATATTGGTCCTGATTTTGAAGGGACATTTCAAAAATACACAACAGAGATGGGCTTTTGAGATCAAGCTCATTTTACTTCTCAATACGGTGGGAGTTGGTAAGAACATTGATTTGGGTTTTATGTAACATTACACTACTTAAATGTTCACCTACTTCAAGAACAATGAATGGATGTATAGTGGTAGTACATTGTGTTTTTGTTGTATGTTTTATTAATAAATGGATATGAAATCCATTTTAACTAGTTATCATTATGTGGGTTTCACTCCCCCAAAAATTAGGGTGTGAGGTGGGTTTGTGGTATGGGATATAGTTTATACACAGATACTATTCATACATGGACATTTTATGTACAATAACTCATTTAGTAGGTAATCAGTGTGCCAGTTTCTTTAATGACATAAACTCTTGGCATCTACAGTAGTACATGATACAATGGTGTTACGTTATGTGATGACTATTTGTTCACATGCAATATGGATACTGGCATATGATTCCATTTGACTAGTTACAAATATTGATAGTCCCCGGTAGTGGTGGTGGTGGTGGTGGAGGGGCTTGATTCCTTTAGGTTTTGTTTCAGATTTTAAGGACTGTCACCGTATATGCAGCAGATTGATTATTATACTAACACATTATAATACAATGAGCACATTAGAATACAGGATCTCAATTACTAGGTAATCTTTGCTAGGTTTGATTTTTAATGCTACATTAATACTTGGTGGGTGGGGGGTTGGTTGTGGTGGTGGACTGTTGATTCCCTCAGTTTGTGATTCAATTTGGTAGAACTGTTATTAAATAGTACAGTATATTAGGTATATACAGACACACGTTGATACATTGTTTGTTTTATTTTTAACCAGGAAGTGGACTGGGCACAGCCCTTTTTCAGCAACGCCTGACACATAACATTACAATACAAAATTTACATTTACACAACATGCCAAACAAATATCCACATTTGCAAACATTATCACAATGTACATGGACATATTAGGATAACAGTATCTCAATTACATGGGGGTTTGTGTTAGGTTTGGGTGTTAATGTGCAGAAACATAGAAGCATAGACTTTGATAGCAGATAAGGACCGCTTGACCCACCCTGTCTGCCTATTTCCCTACCTATTGAGTAAGCTGCAAATCCTAGTTATCCAACAGCCTACTTCTTGTTAACCCCCATCAGAACTGCCTTATGTCTATCCCATGCATTCTTGAATTTCCCCACTGTTTTTGACCCAACTACCTCCTCAGGAAGGCTGTTCCATGTGTCCACCACCCTCTCCATGAAAAAATACTTCCTCATGTTGTTCCTGAGCCATCCCTCCTATATCTTCAAATTGTGCCCCCTTGTTCTTGCACATGTCTTTTTCTGAAGGATGCTCCCCTCTTGGACTTTGTTGATTCCCCTAAGGTACTTGAAACTTTTAATTATGCCCCCCCTCTTCCTCCTTTCCTCGAGGGTATACATATTAAGCTCTTTTAGTTTTTCTTCATATAGCTTCTGGTGCAGACCCTGCACCATTTTAGTTGCCCTCCTCTAGACTGCCTCCATCTTGTCTAAATCCTTGCAGAGATGGGGTCTCCTGAACTGCACGCAGTACTCCAGATTGTGTCTCAGCAACTGTTTATACAGAGGTAAAACAACTTCTGGTTTTCTAATGGTGATGCCTCACTCTATGCTTCCAAGTATCCCCACCGTCCTCCTTAGTGCCTTCTCACATTACTTGCTTACCTTTAGGTCATCTGATATGACTATCCCAGGTCCCTTTTCATTTTTGTTGTTGTTAGTACCCCCCCCATTGTGTACTCTGCCCCAGGGATTTTGTTTCCCAGGTGCATTACTTTGTACTTCTTTGCATTGGATTTAAGCTGCCATATTTTTGACCATTCCTCCAAACTTGCCAAGTCCCTTCTCATCCTTTCCACCCTGCATTGTGTATCAACCCTGTTGTAGATCTTTGTGTCATCTGCAAAAAGGCATGCTTTTCCTTTCAGTCCCTCTGCAATGTCACTTATGAAGACATTAAAAAGTACCGGTCCCAGTACTGAACCTGAGGGTACCCCACTAGTAACCCCCTTTCTTTGGAGTGGACTCTGTTTACTATTACCCTCTGTGTCCTGTTGTCCAGCCAATTTTTTAACCATGCTACCACCCTGGGACCCACTCCCAGGTTGGCTAACTTGTTTATTAATCTTTTGTGTGGGACTGTGTCAAATGCCTTGTTAAAGTCTAAGTAGGCCATGTCCACAGCCCATCCCTTATCTACAACTTTGGTCAACCAGTCAAAGAAATCTATTAGATTCATCTGACATGAGCTTCATGCTGTGAATCCATGCTGCCTTGGGTCCTATGTCATGCTGGCCTGTAGGTACTCAACGATTCTTTCTTTCAGAAGTGATTCCATCATTTTCCCTACCACTGAGGTCAAACTAACAGGTCTATAGTTTCTTGCCTCTGCTTTGCTCCCACTTTTGTGAAGGGGAATCACATCTGCCCTACTCCAGTCCTCAGGTACCACACCATCCTCCCATGATTTGTTAAAAAGTGCAAGCAGTGGTGTCACTAGTTCTCCCCCTTAGTTCTTTTAGAATTCTGGGCTGAATCTCAGCAGGTCTCATAGCTTTCTCCGTGCCTCAGTTTAAGGAGTTCTTTCAGAACCCTTTCTTCTGTGAATTGATTGGTATTGACCCCCCCATCCAGCATGCTTCTGTTGATTGGATTAGGTATCTCCCCATCCTCTTCTTTTGTGACTGCTGAGCAGAAGTATTCAATTAGTATCCCTGCATTTTGACTGTCACCCTCTGCTCACCCACCTTCCCTTTTATTAAGCCTCACTAATCCTCCCTTGGTCTTTCTTCACTCCCTAATGTACCTATAAAAGGTTTTATCTCCATTCTTAACTGAGTTGGCTATCTTTTCCTTGATTTGGGCCTTTGCTATTCTGACTGCCTTCCCTGTATCCTTCTGCTTTAACTGGTACAGTTCTCGGTCCTGCTCATTCTGAGTTTTCTTACACTTTCTGAATGCTATATTTTTCTCCCTAACCTTCCCCACCACCTCTTATGAGAACCATAGTGTTTCTCCCTTCATTTTGATATGTTTATTTGCATCACACAAAGGCTTATTTCCTCTGTGATGGCAGTTTTGATGTTTCCCCATTGTTCTTCCACCCCTCCTTCTTGCCTGTTTGTTAGTGCTTTTCTGAGGCACGCTCCCATTAAGCCAATGTTATCCCTCCTCAAGTCCAACACCCTTGCTTTTCTATGGCTTGACTCTACAGCTGTATTTATTGTGAACCACATTGTTTGGTGATTGCTTGTTCCAAGATGGCTGCCCACTTCTAAATCTGAGATCCTCTATCAATCCCCATTTGAAAATACCAGGTCTAAGATTGCTCCCTCCTGAGTGGGTTCCAACACTAGCTGTCTGAAGAATGCCCCCTGTAGGGCATCAAGAATGACCCTGTTCTTGGATGTGGCTGCAGCAAAGATGCTCCAGTTAACATATGGCATATTCTGGTCCCCCATTAACAATATCTCCCCTTTTTCTACCATCCCAAGAATGCCTTCTATCAATTCCTTGTCCATTTCCTCCTCCTGAAACAGGGGTCTGTATACGACCTCTGTGCAGATTGTGATGCCATTTCCTATCTCCAAGGTGATCCACAGTGCCTCCTCTCCTTCCTGTTTATCCTTTTGTTCCATTGCTTTGATCCCTTCCCTTTCATAGAGAGCTATTCATCCTCCTTTTCTATCCTCTCTGTCCCTCCTGTAGATTGTGTACCCTGGTATGTTGACATCCCAGACATGGTTCTCTGTGTACCATGTTTCTGTGAATGCCACAATATCCAAGTGTCCCTCTTCCATCAAGGCTACTAGTTCAGCAAGCTTGTTACCTAGACTATGGACACTGGTACTCATCGACTTCCATTTTTTTGATGGCCTTAATCCTTTTAGCCCCCTCCCTGTCTTTACTGCCTTTGCCATTTTCTCCATTTACCCATGTCCTGCTCCTTATTGACTTATCTGCCTTTGAGTTTGCCTCAATAACTACACTGTTTTGTCAGGGAGGCTAGGATTCTCCTGCTTCTTTTCAATGCCTCCCCCTTAGCTAGTTTAGATGCTTGCCAATGAAGCATTTAAATCTATCACCTAGGATCCTAGTTCTCTCCTGGACAGATGCATCAGTATAGGCCTTTATCCTTCCAGGTGCAACCCCAGTCCCCAATGAAGCCAAAATCCTCAACTCAGTACCAGTGTTCAACCATTCATTGAATCTCATGATGCAGAGTACCCTAGCTTCACCCATGCCATAGACAGGTAGCACCTCTGAGAAGGTTACCATATGTGCTACTTGTCTAAGGCCCTCCCCAACTCCACAAACCCCTTCTGCACTGCTCTGATCCCATTCCCAGCCAGGTCATTTGTCCCTAGCTGAACAATGACATCCAGCTCCCTCTTCCATGCTGCTGATCCCACGATCCTGAGGATTCGCTGTCACTCCTAGCCATAGCACCAGGCAGGCACCTGAACTCCTTATCTCCTCCCTCCCCTTGTCCTACCCTCCTAACAATTGAGTCCCCCACCAGGAGTTGTTTTCTTCCCCTGTGGGGTCCAGTTCCACTCAAGTGCTTATTGACCTACAGATTTAAAAAGTATTTTTCCCTTCGCTCTAAAAAGATATGCACTGGCTGTGTAGATAGCAGCTTTGAGAAATTGTTAAAATGGGGGGAACTTGTAGAGAGCAGGTGGCTGTGGTATCATGTGAAAATAGCAAATAAATAATAGTGAGTTGAAAATAGTGATTTTAAAAAGGCGAAAACATTAATAGCGACAGTATATCCATATAGCGCTCTCAACAAATCGCTAATGTTGTCAGTGTTAAAATAGCTGTAAGGGGAATAGTTGTTACATCTCCAAAAATACCTTTGAGTTTACTTCAATAACTACCCTGTTTTGTCAGGGGGGCTAGGATTTCCCTGCTCCTTTTCAATTCCTCACTCTCAGCTAGTTTAAATGCTTGCCAAAGAAGCATTTAAATGTATCACCTAGGATTCTGGTTCCCCTCCTGGACAGATGCAGACCATGGCACCAGTATAGGCCTGTATCCCTCCAGGTGGAACCCCAGTCCCCAATGAAGCCAAAATCCTGTAGTCAGTACCAGTTTTTTAACCATTCATTGGATCCCATGGTGCAGAGTACCCTAGCCTCACCCATACCATAGACAGGCAGCACCTCCAAGAAGGTTACCGTGTGTGCTACTTGTCTAAGTCCCCTCCCCAACTCCACAAACACCCCCTGCACTGCTCTGATCCCATTCCTAGCCAGGTCCTTTGTCCCTAGATGGACAATGATGTCCAGCTCCGTCCCCGTGCAGCTGCTCCGGCGATCCTGAGGATTTGTCCCCTGTCCCTCCAAGCCATGGTGCTGGGAAGGCACCTTACATCCCTCTCCCCTCCCTTCCCCAGTTCTACCCCCTAACAATTGAGTCCCCCACCGAGAGTCATTTCTTTACCCTGTGGGATCCCATGCCACCCTCCTGTGGGTCTCCTTTGTGGAGGTTCCCAGCATCCTCCTTACTTTCCATTGCGAGTGCCTCTATAGAGGAACCATGTTTTGCCAAAAAGGTATATGAATGGTGGAGCTGTACAACTGGGGGGATGGACCTCTGTTCCACCACACGCACCCTCATTGAGCCTACTGTGGTCCAACCACTCCTCTTTCTTGGCAACCTCTGAGGCAGTGGTGATGGCTCTGGTGGTCCCTGGGTGGGAGAGGAGGTCCCCCAAATCCTGGCCGACTTGGCCTGGAGACAAGCAACCTCCTCCCTTAGCCCAGAGAGGTGCCTGCAGATGGACAACACAGCATCCCCCAGAATGTCTCCCAGAAGACTGCCGCTCTACAGCCACTGCACTGCACCATTCCCATCATGTCTTATTTGTGGCCCCTCAACTGTTGTTTTGTATGCTCACTCTTTCCTCTCACTGTTTTATTTTTTTTTTTTGTTTGTTTTTTCTTACTACTTTCCTACTGCCTCTGTGCCCTTACAGCTCCTATCCTTCCTGTTCTGGGAGATGAAGTTCCTGTATTCCTAAGTAGTCTCCTCTTACTTGCTCAGAGACAGTCCTCCAGCAGCTAACCCTTTTTATTTCCTTCTCCTTCTCTCCCTATCTTTTTCTCCTTTTGTAGTGACTTACAGCTGCTCTCTCCTCCTCTTGTATATGCCCTTGTGGACCAAGTTGCTAGCTACATCCTTTGTAATTCTGCCTATATCCCAGCTAGCCTATTGATTGTGCTGTGCTGCCTAACTGCTCCTGTATTTTTAAGTAGGTGCATCCTGGCCTTCCACTATAAAGGTAGAGCAACAGGGGGTAGTTAGGGAATGGGGGTGGGTGGAGGAATTATTCCTTTGGTACTCAGTGTCTACAAAAAACAGTCAATAATCTGGTAAAAAAGACTGTCTTCTGTAACCTGCAGTTCAAACCACAACTCTAGTTTAAGGTTACTAGTCACTTGTTACAGAGTTGCAGATAGATCTTGTATAAATAGTATAAGTTTGAATATTCATGAATAATATTGACTTATTGTACACTGGTTTTAAGACATCCATACCTGCAGAATACTTATGCTGTATAAATGTGGCAAAGAGCTGGTTAATACTTAATTTACACTAGGACAGGTTGTCTTTAAAGGGTCACTGTCAACCCCCTTAGGTCTCCAAGTGTCTCTAATTTAAAAAAAAACACATTTTGTGATTACCAACATTCTGTAAAGACTGCTGATGTAGCTGATAGTTTGATTCTGATTCTTTTTTTCTTTAAAAAAGTGGAAAAGAGACAGACCACCAAACTAGTGTTGCCACCCAAAAACAGGTTTGTTTACATTCCTTGATCAGCTCCAACTGCATCTTTTCTGGACTTGGGAACACCCACAACACAGTCTAATTACTCATGATGCAGTGGGGGTTTAGGAGGCTATTGCATAATGAGTGACTGTTTGGGGGTGTTTCTAATGCTCAGGAAATATGCGGTAAGAACAAACCCAGGATTGTAAATAAAACAAGGTTGTTTATAAATAGCTGAATCCCAAACCTGTGCCTGTGGCTAGCTCTCTTCTCCTAAGTATGCTACCTTACCCATCAAAAAACTGACACAGGGTCTCCTGGATCCCACGAATACACCTCCCCCCTAGTCTAACAAATGATACCCTGAATGTCCCTGCCACAGTCACTGCTGTACTAAGATAAAGCCTGGACTGCACTGTTCAGAACTGTTTTGTGTATTATTTTGAGTGTGTATGTTCTCCAGTATACTGCCTTACTATGTATGTATCTTTGTACTCGTCTCCCCTCCACCACTGTAACCGACGTGGAGCTTTTGCAAATGAGTCTGCGACTCAAAGGTTTGTAATTCCGAATATATGCAATAAATAAATAAATAAATGTACATTAACATGTATTTCAGTTCTACTAAACAAGAGACAGACAAAACAAACAGTAACTTCAATGAATTTTAGAGAAGGTAAGCAATTATAAAATGTGCGTTTTTAATTAGAAATAATATGATGCAAACAAGCTGACAGTATCCCTTTAAACCAACTTTTTTTGCCTTACACAGATATTTTCTTATTTAGAAGACTTTTAACAATATCTACTATGTATTTCTTCAGCTTATTTGACCTTGTGGTTTAAAATCATCGACATTTACTAATGCATGCACAGAGATGCACAAGTGAAGCTTTAGTACGTTTTATGGCTGTTCTCAGTGAAGAAGCTTATCTATTCTGTGACATTTGACCTTGACATGCCTTTCCACTGATGGAACTCTGTTGTCTTTATACGGTCCTGTGTTGTTTTTTAAAAGCATTTTAGTTCTATGGGATTTTTAACAATTCTCTATCTGTTTTTATGTATGATCTGGACTTTAGGAAAGTGAATTCTTCCAAACCAAGTGTCATTGTTTCCTGATGAAGGATTCTATGTTCTTCTCCCAGTCTTTGGCATGTTTAGGTCAGTAATCTCACTCCTGGGCACTCCAACAGTTATAAAATGCAGAAAGTAGTTCTAGAGTCTCAAAATTATGTCTGCCCATCAGCTCAACTGGAGCAGCAATGTTATACTGCCACTGCAGTTCTTATCTTAGCAACTCACCCTGGCAGTTCTGGTCACAGTTCAGGTGACACAACACAGGGTTTTGTAAAATTACAGGTCTTTGCACTTTTGTTGCATGCGGATCTTATTTTAGTAGTAAACAGGGATACAGATTTATGTTTATTGTCCATCACCTGCCTCTGAAGCAGATGGTGTGTTCAGCTTAGATGGCTGATTGCTCAGAAGTGGATTTATGTGATAATGGCAAAAGCCTAAAGGCGATCACCGTTGTCATGAAGTCAGGGTGCTGAAAATCAATTTTGGCACTCTGAGTCCCCAGCGCACAGCAAAATGGTGTGGGGGACTTGTGTTTTATATGGTTAATGCAGGAGGCTGAGCCCCCTACACCTCTCTACTTAAGGATTCTCAACTCCAAAGGGGAGGTACATGTCGAGGGGGTGCAAAACCATTTAAAAAAAAATGGTGACAGGCTCAACAAAAACGCACCAGCACCCAAACCCCAACCCAGTATCCTGCCTACCAGAGCCACCTATCCACCCAACATGCCACAGGGCCAACTCGGCAACCCACTGTGGCACCAACCCTCACAATCCCTCCCACCCCACACTGTGTCTGCTTGCTCCACCCCCTGCACCAGTAAGTATAGTGACATCCCATTGCTATTTTCACCGACCCCCCCATCCGGTCACCATACCCTGTCGCTAGCCCCAAAGACATGTGCCGGGGAATGGGTCACCATTTTTGCAGGCGCCCAATCACCCAAACTCATGTCACAAGTATCCCGCAGAAGTTGATTTTGACTCAGATTTCTGCTCCTTTGTTCAAGCTTTCACTGGTTATAGTAAGTCAGAAACTTCAAGATAGCTTCTGTTTCTGGTTTGCTGTTTGCATTTCTCTTTTTCACCTTTCTCCTGATTGCCACCTCATGTTCTATGTGCATGCATATATGTCCTGTTGCCTGGCTTGGTTTCAACAGTGGCTTGGGAAATGAACCATTGGACAGCTCTCTGCTAACGAGCAGCTGGGAAGCACAATGTCAGATAATTAATATTTTAAAATACAAGCAGTAGCTCGTGTCATTCTTATCAGTCAAGTAACATTGCAGGTGTTCACATATCTATGTGATAAATGAAACCAACCTTCCTATAATTTCACACACTGTATTGTCCAGTCAGTCTCCTGTGGTTCAAAAAGCAGATCACTCATTTTACTTCTATGCCTCCACTGGCCATGAGAGTTCTAAATGTTTATGTCTTCAATGTAACTGGAATATTCTGTTTAACCTTTGAAGGGTGGGTTATGGTTCTCTTGTTCATTTGACCTAACAATCCATGGCCTACAGCTGTGTTTTACAAATAAATCCACTGTGGCCACATGAAGTCCCCAGCACAATTTTGTGAAGCCACAGAGCGTGTTAGATCCCATGTTACAATGGTAATGGAAAGAATAGTTTCTTACCATTAAAAAAACATAGGAGATACAGTTGAAGAAACAGACATAGATATGTTGCTATATGTACGAGTTTCTCTCTGGTGGTCCTACAGTGGTGCTGCACACATGCTAAGAATTTCTTTAGAGATATCAAAGAAATTACAAGAAATATCTGACCATGTCAGTTGCTGTAACTGTTAAAGTGATGCTACGTAAAAGACATGATTTAAAGAGTAAGTGGAACCAAAACAGGTAGACAGGAGGATAATACAAATTTAAAAACGTAGTTAAACTTGTAACTTTCTATTTCTGAAGTATTTTTCTTTTACCTTTTGCTCTTTTGTGTGATAATATGGTGCTGGATGTGTGGAACGGCACTTAGTCTGTCAGTTGACATATCTATCACCCCTACTACATCATCAGCATTCTGATCTCACTACCAGTGACATCACAGGCGAATGACCTGGCAGCTACTGAGTGGCTGTTCCTAAGCAGCAGTGATGTCACAAACAGTGAGATCACAAGACTGATGAGATAGTGTGGGGAATAAAGCTAGATATGTCAGCTGCCACACATGTGCTGTTCCACACATCACACCTTCTAACACCAAGTAAAAAAAATCTTCTATTTAACCAAAGGGTGAAGAAAAAGTACCTTGGATATAAAAGGTAATGGTTGACTGCTTTTAAAACTTATATTAGTTTAAGGCAGTACACTAGTTCTTTAATGTATAATGAAAGAAGAACAGGGCAGCTCAAGCAGCAATGAAACATAGAAACATAGACTTTGATAGCAGATAAGTACTTCTTGGCCCACCCAGTCTGCCTGTTTTTTTTTCTTAGCCTCTTGCATATTTGCCTGTATAGACCTTGTCTAATATTGTACTATGTTTTATGTCCTCTTCCACATTGTATTCCTTGATTGTACACCCATCTTTTTCCTTTGTATATCAATTACGTTTATGTGCATTTGTCCAGGTCCACCTTGCAAATTAACTTGCTCAATGGTGCTTTGTCTGGTAAAATAAAGATTGATTGATTGATTTCTCTACCTATTGGATAAGCTGCAGATCCTATTTTTACTAACAGCCTACTTCCTCCTTCCTCCCACTAGACTGTCTTTACGTATGTCCTATGAATTCTTAAATTCCTTCACTGTTTTTGACCTCACGACCTCCTCAGGAATGCCCTTTCATGTGTCTTCCACCTTCTCCATAAAAAAAGACTTCCTCACATTGCCCCTGAGTTATCACCCTCTATCTTCAAATGTTACCCTTTTGTTCTTGCACATCTCTTTTTCTGAAAGATTTACCTTCTTGGACTTTGTTGATTCCCTTGAGGTACATGAACGTTTATATCATGTCCCCCCCCCCTCCTTTCCTCGAGAGTATACATATTAAACTCTTTTAGTCTCTCTTCATTAGAGATGGGCGAAGTAGCCCCAATTCACTCTGCGAAGTGATTAGAGGTGAAGGCGAATTTCTGAGTGCTCCGCAATGCAAAGTACTTTGCATTATAATGGGTACTGAGTCCACTGAAAACAATGTTCTTGCATTGCCCGCCCCAAACTACTACTCCACCAATTCTTAAGACGAAGCACATTGAAAACAATGTACTTCACCTCACTTCGCCTTGTTTTTAAGCTTCAAAGTGGAATTTTGCAGTGATTCATGGAATTTCAGGTCACATGGGCTGTGGATTGTTCTGCACAGCCTCAGTTTTGGGGTAGTGTGTGTAGGAAGCTGTAGGAGACAATCTGCTCTGAGAGCTCTCTGCGATTCAAACTTTCTAAAAGCTGTTAAAAAAGCCTTTTTGAGTCATTTTGTTTGCTGAAACTTTAGTTCATCGATTATAGGAAACCCTCCTGTGCTCATATCATTGAACGTTTATTATTTGTGTGTGGATTTTAAATGTTAATGTACAACATGCAGTATGTCTACTAAGAGACAGTGGAAGTGTGCTTTGGGGGAGGGGCATATTTGTGGTGTAGGTAGATTAACTTGGAGAAAAATACAGTGCTTTCTGTTTTGGTGATATTTTTCTTGTATAAATATGTTAATGTACACACAGTAATAGTTTCAATAATTCTTGCCATTTTTTTGCTGATTGTTGTGGTGCAACAGTGCATAATTTTAGTTTGTTTAAAATATGTGGTTATATTACTGATGTTTTCAATTTGCTATGCAAAATTTAGTGTGTGTGTGAGTATGTGTGTGATGTGTGTCATCAATTCAGACACCTTTTATTGTGCCACATAATAATTTCAGCAATGTGAACCTGTTATCCACTGCAGCTGTGTGATTTTTGTACTTCTTTGTGGTATCTTTACTGATACTAGTACTAATTACTCTTACTACAGCAGTGCAGTTCACTGCCCTAGCCCCCCATGGCCCGCCCCAACCGGCAAAGGTATTCTTTTCCATATTTGAATTTCTGATGGTGCGCACTGGTTACGTGTTGTGCCTTTGCATCTGCATCTCTTCAGTATGAAGTGCAATCTTAATCTGTCTGTGCATTTGCATCTCTTTAGGGTCCAATCTACAGCTGTAACTTGAGTCACAATTGTTTCTTTGGCTTCCCTTCAGAGTACTGGATAGATGTGGTGCATAATTCTGCATGAACATAGTACTCATTAATATGCATTTTTAAGTCAAGACCATCATCACGAGTCATTCGTGATACAAATGACGTTCTTCATCATCACCGTCACAAATGCAGTCACAAATCATGATTCACGATCATGTCACGAATCACAACACTAATTTTTTGACTAGTTACTTGGATGTATTGTAAGCATGTTTTGTAGTATCTCTCCAGGCTTCACCACCCCACCGTTGTACTCATTAATGAGCATTTTTAAGTTGGGGAGTTTGTGCTACAGCTCATCAGGGAAGTACAGCCGTAGGCATTCACATTTTCAATACAGTTCCATATTGGTTATCTCACACTGTCAACACTGAATCACTTTCTTCATCATCATGGTCACTAATGCAGTCACAAATCATGATTCATGAGCACGTCACGAATCATAACATTAATTTTTTTACTAGTTACTTGGGTGTATTGTAAGCATGTTTTGTAGTATCTCTCCAGGCTTCACCGCTCCACCATTGTACTCATTAATAAGCGTTTTTAAGTCGGGGAGTTTTGTGCTACAGCTCATTGGGGAAGTACAGCCATAGGCATTCGCATTCCTTCCCATACAGCATGTGAGTCACAGTACTGTAAGTATTGGTAAGTGAAGTGGCCCCAATTTGCTCAGTGAAGTGATTCACAGAGTAAGGTGGAATCCGTGGAGAACTCCACAATGTGAAGTGGAGTACTTCATTCATAATGGGGAATGCAAAGTCCATTGAAACCAATGACTTTGCATTATTCCGCCTTCCCCAAAGCACTTCTCCACCAATTTTAAGGTGAAGTACATTGAAATCAATGTAATTTGCCTCACTTCACCCTGTAATTGAGTTCCAAATGAAATTCTGCAGTTATTAATGGGATTGCAGGTCACATGGACTCTAGATTGTCTGGCACAGCCTCAGTTCTGGCCTGGGTAGTGTGTGTGCAGTGGTAGCTGGAGACAGTTTGCTCTCAGAGCTCTTCGATTCAGAACCTCTATAAGCTGTTTAAAATGCTTTTTGAGTAATATTTTTGCTCAAAATTTAGTACATCGATTGTAGGAAACCCTTCTGTGCTCATATCATTGATTGCTTATTGTTTGTGTGTGGATTTTGAATGTTAATTTAGAACAGTCAGTGTGTGTACTGTGAAATGTGCTTTAGGGGAGGGGCGTAATTGTGGTGTAGGTAGATTAACTGGGAGAAAAAGGCAGTCTTTCTGTTTTGGTTATAGTTTTCTTGTAAACTGTGTTAATGTACACACAGTAATATTTTCAGTAATTCTTGAATTTTTTTTGCAGATTGTTGTGGTGCAGCAGTGCACAATTTGTTTGAAACATTTGGTTATATTACTAAAGGTTTTCAATTTGCTATGCATTACTTCAGTGTGCTTGTGAGTGTGTGTGCTATGCGTGCCATTAAATCAGACACCTTTTATTGTGTTACAGAGTAATTGCAGCAATGTGAACCTGCTATCCACCGCACCTGCATACATTTTTTATACTGCTTTGTGGTATCTTTACTTGTAGTGGATTGTTACTGCCGTGCACTAATCCTCCAACTGGCAAAATGTATTCCTTTCCAGATTTGGATTTGTGACTTGTGAGCACTGGTTAGGTGGTGGTGTGCCTTTTCGTATGCATCTCTTGAGTGTGCAGTGCAATCTTAATCTGTCTGTGCATTTGCATGGCACCGTTAATTCTGGGAAACTCAGTTTCTTGTTACGCTCTCATTTCACTTCATCAGCACTGGGGAATTTTCTGGACACAAGACAGTAGCATTTTGGGGATGCACATTAATTCTGGTGACTCTGTGTGTGACCTGACCACTGTGCGCATGACTGAGTGCACCATTAATTCTGGGAGACTTTGCATTTCTTGTTACACTCTTATTCACTTCATCAGCGCTGCAGAGTTTTCTGGACACAAGACAGTAGCACTTTGGAGATGCACATTCATTCTGGTGACTGTGTGGGTGGGATGCTCTCAGTATTGTTGTCACTCCGCCTTACTTCGCATTTAAGGTAGAATGACAACACGAAGTAATAATAACAAGGTGAAGTGAGCCTTTTCTATGAAGCACTCTGCGTAGCGAAGTGACAACGCACAGTGGTCACTTTGTGTTCACTTCACCGGTGGATTTTAAATTCGCTAGATCTCTACTCTTTATATGGCTTCTGGTGCAGACCCTGCACCATTTTAGTTGCCCTTCTCTGGACTGCCTCCGTCCTGCCTATGTCCTTGTGAACACTGGTGCATCTGGCTAAACCCATACTAACTGACTAAAATTTAAAAAACTGCACTCAGGCATATTACTCGGTATTACTTGGTTTATTAAGGTGGAAGTGGGCACTAGACCCATCAGGACCACCTGCCCTACTCTTTGTGGGTCATATTTAGCTGTCCCTATTTAAGAGGTGATTGTCCAAAGATTTTTTGAATTTTATTCTGTTTTTGGCTTCTACAATATGATTAGGCAGTGTGTTCCATAATTCCACTGATTTGATAGTAAAATAGTGCCTACTTTTGTTTGATTTGGCTTTCAGTCTACAAATCTGCTTATTATGCGATCTTTAAGTTTGTTGTTTTGTCCACTTGAATTATGTTACATCCCTTCATTAATTCTTTGTCATTAAGAATGTTGAATAGTAAAAGACAGTCCCCTCTATCTCTCTCCCCTCATCTGGAGATCATATAGTCCTAATGCTCTTATCTATTTTGATAGGGTAAATTTCTAACCTTGGGATTAACTTGGTAGCTCTTCTTTGCATAGATTCCAGAACCTTTTTATCTTTGTTCAGATATGGTGCCCAAAAGGATACTGGATAGTTAGTGTGTGGTCTAATATTTGATCTATAGAGTGGTAGTATGCAAATTTCACTTTTACATATAAAAGTCCTCCTGATAGATGTGAGTATGTGGTTCCCTATCAGCGCAACTTTCCTACAGTGGTCACCAGCTGTAAGTTGGTGGTTTACAATGATACCCAGATTGTTTTCCATGGTTACTGACCTGATCACTTTTCCAAACAGATTTGATATAGTTTTTGGATATTTTTAATCTATGTGCATAACCAAACATTTATCTAAATTAAAATACCATTTCATAGGTTTTTGCCCAGTTTTCTATTAGAAGTAGATCATGTTTAAATAATAATACTCTGAATTCTGTGTCTACTTCTGACGAGATTTTTGTGTTATCAACAAATTTACTAACCTGATTAATAACCCCACAATGAAGATTACACACACATACACACACACACACACACACACACACACACACACACACACACACACACACACACCAAACAGAATTGGTCCCAAGATGGAACCCTGCAGCACCCCACTTGCGACCTCTACAACACTGGATACTGTGTCACTTATTCTGACACTTTGTGATCTATCTTCCAATCATTTGGCAACTCATTGTACAGTATAGCCATTAAACCCTAATGTAATCATCTTTAGGATGAGAAAATTATGCAAGATCAGATCGAAGGCCTTCTGAAAATCTAGGTAAATGATATACATTGGTGTGTTTTTATCCTTACTACTACTGATATTTTCATAGAAGTTAACTAATTTTGTAGTGCAGGAATGACCTGTGCAGAACCCATGTTGTTTATCATCCTTTATTCCAAGAGTATCTATTTCATATTCTACCCTAGATTTTATTGACTTCACCATAATTTTACTGTGCAAACCACAGATGTGAGACTGAGAGGGAAGTAGTTTTCTCTGTTCATTTTATTTCCTTTTTAATGTATTGGTATGACCATTGCTCTCTGCCAGTCTTCTGGGATATCTCCAGTGCTATATGATTTATTAAATATGAAGGCTAGAGGGTATATAACCTGATTCATAGTTTCTTTGATGATGTATGTACTGTATTTATGTTGTCTGGGCCTGGTGCAGAATTATTTTTTAGTGGCTGTATGGCCTTTTTAATTTCTTCATGATTAATCTCATAATAGGTGTTTTATTAGTAATAACATGTATGTTCTGACTTTTTTTTTGGAGAACATTGATCCAAAATATTAATTGAAAGCATTCAGCATATCTGTGCTATCATTCCTTTCCCATTATTGATGATTGATGTAATAGTATTGTCCTTGTTCTGGTTATAATTTACACATGCATAGAATGCTTTAGTATTACCCTTGTAAACTGATAGCTTAAATTCAAGGTATCTTCTTTCCTTCTTTATTAGTTATTTTATTTAACTTGAGTTTATATAAGGCCTGATTTTATTCAGCACCAAGAAAGCTGAATCATTTTATTTTGCAATGCTAGAAGTCCATAAAAATGTCTGTGCACCCCACCACAAAACTTCAACATTTCACACTTATGTGCTTTAACAAGATGCTAAAGTGCTTCAGAACAAGACATTCATTTTATAATGCCACCAGTCATCATTAGTCAAACTTGATAATTACCTCCCACGTGTAATCAGTTATCAGTAGTGACAAACATATGCAACACAACCAGAAATTAAAAATACACACACACATACACAGAAATAAATACATCACTATTCACAGACAATATGTAAAACTACTATATAATGAGTGCATTCTCTTTAAATGTTGAAGTCTTGTGAAAGAGTGCACAGCATTGCAAAATAAAGTGCATCATTTTTTTTGCTACTTTACTCCTGAGTGCAGATTTCTTATTTTTAGTCAGTCTCTTTAATGTATACTTGGTGAAACAATGTGTTACATCAGGTGGTTTGGTGCATAAAAGGGGGTATTGGGATAAAAGTGAGGCTACTGTTACAATCTGCTACCTGCATTTTGCGATCCATTGCGGCCACAAGGACTTGGTTCTTTAGAACCCTGCGCAAGTGATTGTAACAAAATCTTTCATACTCTACATGAAGGAGAATTTGCAGTGTACTTCCCTAACCTGATATTACAAATGACATGCAGATCGATATTTAAGGGGTTCTCAATACACTAGGGCCATAAAAATAGGAGCCCCCATTCTCCTTTTAATAATACTATATCCCCTAAACACAATAACCCCAGTAGAGATGTAAAATATCTAATTGTTGACCCACTGGGCCACCGTGCTAGGGAGGGGAACAACAAAATAATGCTGGACATCACTGGACCACTGGACAGTCTTAACCCAGCTGAATTAGTCAAGATGCTTTCTGAACCCCTGCCAGGATAGAAGCTAATGCAGCCTCATATATTAACAACCCTCCCATCTGGCATCACAGTTGCTGAAAGAAAGTCTCCAATATTATTCCTGTCTCTTTGTACCACCCCCAATTCATTATTAGGGAGGGACCAGAGGTGGTCAGTATGCAACATTGAGCTAAATACTAATAAATACCATGCTCCAGTGTTAAATTGCACTACTGTTTTTGTCATGTTCCAATGTTTAAATTGTACTACTGTTTTGGTTTGCTGTATGTACTTATATATTCCCTTATACCCTGTCCCACAGGATGCACTGTGAGATGAGCAACTTGTTGTTCAGTGTACCTTTCCTGGTGAATCATTTCAAAAAATAAACACGATTTTGTATGAGTTAGCCATAATGCAATGCACCAACTGCTAATACTTTCAAACTTAATCTCCAGCTGGATAGGTGTTGTACATCCAGGCACAGCGTATTATCCTACTGCTTACCTGGCTAGTATATTCAGTGCATTACTATTTGGCCAGCATGTTCCATTCTCTGTTTCTACAGACATATGTAACAGTCTATAATATCTTTGCAATATATCCGACTGTTTTAATGTTTGTATCTTCTTAATAAGTCAAATCAAGAAAACTTATTAACCACAAAAATAAATAAAATAAAAACATTGCTTTCTACAGCCCTTCATGATTCCTTAGCTCATGTTAGATTGGACAGGGACAACAAAGCACAAAGGACTATAACAAACAGCAGAAGAGAGGAAGGGGGATTATATGGGCACAATGATGCCAAAGTTTCAAAGACGTCCTCTGTGCTATTGAGGGGATTATAGGGGCAGAATGATGGCAAGGTGTCAGAGATGTCCTCTGTGCTGTCAAGAGGCTGTATCAATATTAGTGATCAGGGCTAATTAAATTAAATAGATGATATGTTGGTATATACATATTAGAATCAGGTGTTCAACCCAAAAATGGAAAAAGTTCCACTCTTCCATGTAACACAGGTGGATTACAGGACTTTAGGTTATACATCCACATTGATTCTGGGTTAATTTATTGGACTGGCAGTATAGCCTACAGGTTAGAGTAATGAGCTGTGAACAAGCTTAGTACATCCCACAGACCAGACCTTGGTTTAATTCTCACAACCTCCACTTGCATACTGTGTGACTCTGAGCAAGTCACTTAACCACCCAATGCTCCCAGGTTGACCCTGAAAACAGGCACTTGTGCCTAGTGGGCCTTACCCGGTTACTAATGACTAAAATAAAAAAATGAAATTCACTTTTCATCAAAAGATACTCAAGGTTACCAACCATTTGATCTAATCATACTTGCTCAGTTCCAAGAAAGCTGAGTCCAGGGCCCTTAACAGTTGTGTGTCTCACTAAAGCATTTTCTTGAACTCCTCTGCTTATTTCGCTGAGGTGTTCACCTACCGATTACACCTGCGCAGTGTGAGAGACTGCAAGCAGGTGTTACCTGTCAAGCCTTCTGGAGTGAACTGGGGGGAGTCAGGACCCGTGTGTCCCGTGGTAAAATCTATAAATATCTCGCACCGCTCGCAAGCGGTATTGTGTGTGTGAAGTGATTCAGCCGTTATTTCAGCCAACAGCTGGGAGGTCCTGAGAGTCAGGAAGTTGATCCCTTACCTTGAGTGTGAACAAGACGTTTTGGGCCGATTACACCTGCGCAGTGTGAGACTGCAAGCAGGTGTTACCTGTCAAGCCTTCTGGAGTGAACTGGGGAGTCAGGACCGTGTGTCCTATGGTAAAATCTATAAATATCTACTTCGCTAGCAGGCTGGCGTGGTGAGTGGTGCCCACTCGCACTGAAAATGTTCAGTTGATGTAGGAGGATTAGGCTTGTTTATCATGTTGTTGTATTTAAATTTGTAATATTTTAACTATTTAACCTCTTTGTAGGTTTGTTATATTTTAGAGCTAGGCTTGGTGGGTTATTTTTATTTAGTTATTATTTTTATTTAGATAGTTTTGTATTTGTTGTGCCTAAATAGATATGGGAGGATTGAGAGGAGTTAGAATAGTCTATGATGGCTTGATGTTGCGTGATCTCGCTTTTCATCCCCTTCCAGTTTCTGATGTTATTATCAGACGTTGTTGGGAGGTGGGGATTGGTGGGCTAGCATTGGTCACGCACATCGAGTAATCTTAGTTTAGGCCATGAGAGGATTGAAGTTGTCAGGTCCAGGAGGCACCTGGGTTGCAACGGGCACATGGAGAGGCCGGTCGTGTTTAGTGTCCATCCCAGGGGCCTATTAGATCAATGGCCAGGTAACCTGTGGGGCTGCATCATCCCTAAATCCCTGAAGGCAGTAAGCTTGTAATGCCAGATCAATCAAAATAAGACGGCAATTATTGCTGCCTTGATTTCATTGGTTGATCTGGCATTTATCACGGAGACCTGGGTGGGAGACGATGGGCCTAATCTTTGAGGTTGCAGTCCCCGTATACCGGTGGTGCACTGTCCCAGAGTGGAGCGCAGGGTGGCGTGTGTAGCCATCTGTTTTAGATCCAGCCTGACTTTACTGCACCCAGTGAGAGCTCCAGTTCATTTGAATGTGTGGCCATCCGGGAGGACCTGGTGGGGCTGCAGGGTCTTTCTTATTTATCGCCCTTCTGGTTGATGGGAGAGTTCCTGCAGGAGGTTGCAGATTTCGTTGTTGCTAGACATTGGAATCCCCTAGATGTGTTTTCTGGGGATTTCAATGTTTGGTCTCAATGATGTGAATCATGGACATGGTTATGAACTTTCCCGGATCATGTCCTCCCTTGGTTTGACACAGGTAGTTACTTTACCGACTCATCGGGATGGCCACATGTTGGACCTGGTGTTCTCACTGGGACTTGATATTAGTGATCTTAAGGTGAATCCAGTTATCTGGTCTGATCATTGCACGGTTCAGTTCACGCTTGGGGCTCCCGCCATAAGCCCTTCCCCTGCTGAGATGATCTGCTGACCCCTGAGGGTTTTTTGGTGGCAGCAGATTTGTCTAGAGTGGGTGATGCATGCGCGGGAGGTGTTGTGGTCGGAGTTGACGCCTATAATGAGGTGTTATCCGAACCATAACTCCCTCAAGACTTGTCCGTGTATGACCCAGGACTTCTTACTTGAGGTCACCATGGTTTGATGGTGAGCTCAGGGAGATGAAGAGACTGGTCAGAGATTGGAGCGCTGCTGGAGGAGGGGTCCCATCTGGATGCAGACAAACTGGCCCTGCGTGCCCACTATGTTGGCTATCAGGAGGCAATCAACCGTAAGAAGACAGTGTTTTTGTCTGGGGAGATTGCTGCGGAAGAAACCGATCACTCACTCTTCTTCCGGACTGTCGGCAGACTTTTACATCCTGTCTGTCTGCAGCCCAGAAGGGTTTTTCTAACACGGATTGTGAGGATTTCGCCGGGTTCTTTTCAGACAGGGTGTCTGCTATCCAGCGGGTGGTTCCTTCAGCCAGTAATGCTATAGCCGGCAGTGATCGTCTGATGTGTTCTGAGTGCACTCCATCTGGTTGGGGAGAGTTTAGACCAGTGGAGGATAGTGAGGTTATTGAGGTGGTAACCAATGTGAGGCACACCTTTTGTGAACTGGACCCAGTGCCAACGTGTTTCTTAATGAGATGCGTTGGCTCTGTTGGACCGGTGTTTGCCACGATTGTACGGTGTTCCCTGTCTGAGGGTGTTTTTCCAGATGCTTTGAAGGAGGCTCTGGTAAGACCCCTCTTAAAGAAGCCATCTTTGGACCCGGAGATCATGGCAAATTACCATCCAATCTCTAACCTTCCATTTTTAGGAAAGGTTATTGAGAAAGTGGTAGCGCTTCAATTGGAAGAACACCTCAGTTCTCACGAGTTGTATGAACCTTTCCAGTCGGCTTTTCGTGCCAGACACAGTACTGAAACTGCACTTGTTCGTGCAGAATGACCTACTCAGGGCTAGAGATTGAGGAGACAAGATAATTTTTGTTCTCCTTGATCCTCATCAGCTTTGACACTGTGGACCATTGTGTGCTGCTTGCTCGCCTTGGGGATCTATGTGGACTCACCGTAATGTTATCAAATGGTTTGAGTCCTTTCTTACTAACAGGAGGCAGCGGGTTATGATGGGAAATTTCTCATCTATACCCAGTTTGCTTCTCTGTGGAGTTCCTCAGGGATCAGTATTGGCTCCAATGTTGTTCAGAGTATATGCTGCCCTAGGCGGATCATTAGGAAGTATGGCTTGAGTTTTCATTGCTATGCCGATGATACTCAGCTATATTTTCCTTTGCCCCAGGAACATCCAATGCAGTGGACGATAGACATCGGGTCCGCCGAGATTAACGACTGGATGGCCTCCAGCTGGTTGCGGCTGAACCCTGATAAGACGGAGGTATTAGTAGTGGAGTCGAACAGAGTTCATGATAGGATGGCCTCTGACACAGAAACCGGGCTTGTCCTAGGGTCTGTGCCATTGAAGGCCTCATCTCGGGTGTGTGATCTTGGCGTGATTCTGGACAGAGATTTAACCATGGAGGATCAAATATCCTCTGTGGTTCGTACCTGTTTTTACCATCTCAGAAACATTGCCAGAATTAAACCCCTTGTTCCGTCTCTGTACCTCCCTACTTTGATACATGCCTTAGTCACATCTAGGCTTGATTACTGTAATGCTCTCTATCTCCGGGTCATGGAGGATCTCACGAAGATTACAGCTTGGAAGACGCAGCTGTCTGACTCGTTGACAGGGCAGCAAAAGTTTTGGTCAGATTACACCAGTTCTATGTGAATTGCACTGGCTGCCGGTCAGGTGGAGAGTCCTCTTTAAGGTGGGTCTTCTCACCTATAAGGCCCTACGTGGACAGGGCCCTGGCTACCTGTTAGACCTTCTGGTCACCTGCCCTCTCCTCGTGCTCTTTCGTTCATCCAATGAATGCCTACTGACCATTCCCAGAACTAGGCTGAAAACAGCGGCGATAGAGCTTTCAGTGCGCAGCGTGGTTCTGTGGAATTCCTTACCGACTATGGTCAGAGGCTTCATCGGTGGATGTTTTTAAGACCCAGCTAAAGACTTTCTTCTACCCTAAGGCATTTAACGTTTAGAGATGGATTTATTGTTAGGTTTTAAAAAATTTTGTATTGATTTGTATTTATATGTGAATTTATATTCTTTTTATGTTAAATATGTTTGTTTAAATGCTTGTATGGCGCCCAGAGCCTCCGGGATTGGGCGTCTTTTAAATAAATTTTGCCTTGCCTTGCCTACTCACAGCTTAAATTTGCAAGCAGTCTTACATAGATACATAGACAGTGTCGGCAGATAAGGGCCTATGGCCCACCTAGTCTGCCCATTTGAGCTTGTAAGTTCAGTTTGTTTTCCTAGAAGTCTATTTCCCCTTACCCCTGACCTCTAGAATTCCTTTATGTCTATCCCATGCATTCTTGAATCCGTGATTGTTTCAGCCCCCACCACTTCCTCTGGCAGGGTGTTCCACTTGTCCACCACCCGTTCTGTGAAGAAATTCTTTCTCATGTTTCTTCTGAATCGTCCTCCCTCAACTTCATCCCATGCCTCTAGTCCTGAAACATCTTTTTTCGCTTAAAATAGTGTTTTCCTGCACCCTGTTCCCTCCCTGCAAAGATACTTGTATGTCTCTATCATATCCCCCTCTCTCCTCTCCTCCAGGGGTACATGTTCAGTTCCTTCAACATGTCTTCTGGGACTTAGATGCAACCCATGCACCATCTTTGTTGCCCTCCTCTGAACCTTCTCTACCCTGTCTATGTCCTTATAGGTATGGTCTCCAGAACTGTACACTGTACTCCAGGTGGGGCCTCACTAGTGTCTTGTATAGCGGAATTATGACCTCCCTTTTCCTGCTGGTGATGCCCCTGCCTATAGCATCCCAGCATCCTATTTGCTTTACCTGATGCCTTGTCACACTGTTTCCCTACCTTGAGGTCATCAGAGATGACAGCCCCAAGATCCCTTTCCTGCTTGGTGCATGCTATATCCTCACCCCCAACTGATATATTGTGCCAGGGTTTTTGTACCCTATGCATTCATCTTGCACTTCTTTGCATTGAATTTCAACTGCCAAACCTTGAGCATTCTTCAAGTTTCTGCAGTCCCTTCTCATTCTGTCTACACCCTCTGGTGTGTCTACTCTATTACAGAGCTTTGTGTCATCAACGAACAGTGAAATTCTGCCTTCTAGATCCTGTGCAATGTCACTAGATGAAGATGTTGAATAGGACCGGTCCCAGCACTGATCCCTGTGGTACCCCACTGGTCACTCTTCCCTCTGTGGAGTGACAGCCATTTACCACCACCCTTTGTGTCCTGCCACCCAGCCAGTTACCTACCCACCACACTGCTGTCCTGCCCACACCCATATTCCCCAGTTTGTGTAATAGTCTTCTATGTGGCACAGTGTCAAAGGCCTTGCTGAAGTCCAGATAGGCCATGTCCACTGCCTCCCCTGATCCACCTCCCTAGTCACCCAGTCAAAATTCAATGAGGTTGGTCTGACATGACCTCCCCTGGTGAAACCATGCCTTGGGTCCTGTGAGTCCATTGACAGCCAGATGTTCCACCAATCTCTCCTTCAGTAGTGCTTCCATGATCTTTCCCACTACCGAGGTGAGGCTGACTGGTCTGTAGTTCCCTGCTTCCTCTTTGTTCCCACTTTTTGTATAAGGGGACTACATCTGCTGTCCTCCAGTCTTTGGGTACCTCCCCTGTTTCCAGTGATTGGCTGAACAGGATAGCCAGAGGTTCAGCCACCACCTCTCTTAGTTCTTTAAGGAACTTGGGTGCACCCATCTGGCCCCATTGCTTTATCAGCTCTTACCACTTCCAGTTCCTTCAGGACCCTTTCGTCGTAAAGGACTTGTGTCCATTCTGCACCATTCTCACCCTTGTACTCCCTTCAGACCCATTACCTCTCTTCCTTAGTAAAGACTGAGCAGAAATACTGTTCAATATGTCAGCTTTACTGTTGTCTGTCCTCCACGCGCTCCCATCCTCCCCTTCAGTCTCACTATCCTCCCTTTGTCCCTTCTTTTTTCACTTATGTACCTGTAAAAGGTTTTCCTTCATAACCACTGATTTTGCAATGTGTGTTCAACTGTCTGGGCTTTGGCTTCCTTTACTGACTTCCCTGCCTCCCTTGGTTCTCCTGGTACTTCTCCCTATCCCCTTCTGCCTGTGTCTTTTGTATTGCCTGAATGCATCTTTTGGCTTTCACTTTCTTTGCCTCTTTGGAAAACCATAATGGTCTCCTTTTCTTTTCCTCTTTCAACCTGCTTAATGCATAATTTGTTGTTCTTATAATCCCCATTTTAAATGCTGCCACTGTTCCTCAATCCCTGATTCCTGTCCCATTCCCTTAATGCCTCTTTTAAAGCATCTCCCCATTTCTCCCAAAGTCTGCCCCTAAAATCCAGGATGCGTGTTTTTGTGTGGTTTGGTTCTGCTCTTTCTGTGATTTCAAACCACAATGACTGTGGTCACTGTTCCCCTTGCCCCCACTGTTGGCCCCATCACATGTCCCGTTTGTGAGCACAAGGTCCAGTATTGCTTCTGCCGAGTTGGTTCCATGACCAGTTGTGTGAGGCAGCACCTGAAAGAGTCCAGATAAATCTGTTCTGGTTGATGCTGCTGCTGGGATGCTCCAGTCCCCGTCTGGTATATTGAAGTCTCCAACCAGTACTACCTCACCTTTGTCTGCCATCCTTTGGATGGCTAGCATCATCTCTATCTGTTTCTTCCTCCTGGGCTGGTGGTCTATAGACTCACCTGTGTGTATGGCTGGTCTCCATTTTCCTTTCCAGCTTAACCTGTTGTATTCTCCCATTTGTTCCTCCTGGATCTGTGTGGCCTTATGTCATTTTCACATGCAGTGCCACTCCTCCTCCCTTCCTGCCTGCTCTGTCTCTTCTGAGTATGTTTGCTTAGCCAGGTATGGCCATCCTCGAGTCATGGTTATCATTGCAGCCAGGTTTCAGTGATGGCCACAATGTCCAGGTCTGACTGTACCATGACAGCTCCAGATCTTCCATCTTGCTCAAGGCTCCTGGCATTTGCACACATGGCTTTCCATGGTTATTCCCTAGACTGCTCTTCACTGTTCTACTCAGCCCTTCCTTGGTTGTCATTTGTCTGGTTCTCTTGCTGTCTGCCCTTCTGCTGAATGTTGCCTTTTCTGTATCCACCTGGCACTAATTCCATCTTTTGCACTGCTTTGCCGATACCTCTCTGGTTCACTGGTTCCATTACTAGCTGTGGGGTGAGCAAGTAGGATTCATCCTTGCTGGCCTGCCTGCTGGTTTAAATGTGTCGGTAGCATTTAAACTATCATTAGTGCTTGGTTCTCCAGGATGGATGCAGCGTCAGGCTTGAAACCTCTATCCTTCAGATGGGTCCCAGTCACCAATGAATCCAAGCCCTTCTCACAGCACCAGTTCTTCAACCATGATTGTTCGTGCATGCCTCCTATGTTTCCTTGCTCTCACAGTAGTACTTCTGAAAGTACAGAAGTAGCTACTGTTTGATTCCCTCCCAGTTTCTAACTCTTCCTGGCTTCTTGGCTCCCATTTCCAGTCATTGTTACTAGGTGATAATGACATCCAGCTCACCTCCTGTCTTGCTTCCCAGTGATCCCCAGTATCTTCCTTCCATCCTCCATGCTGTGGCACCTAGGCACCTCACCCTCCCTGTCCTCCCTCCGTGTTCCTAGTGGATCCTCTATGATGGGTCCCACCAGGATTCGTCCTCCTCTGGGATCCACTGCTTTCCCACTGAGTCACTCTGCTAACTCCACCCCTTTCCTTCCACCTGTACTTATTTGGTTGTCCTCATTTTTTGTGTGGCATATGAGTTCTGAGAGGAATAGATCTGGTATTGCCTCTGCCTGACTGCTCTAACCTCCTGAGCCCACTGTCATCAGTGCCCTCATTCTCGCATCCTTTGAGGCAGCTGCATTGGTCTGGTTTCTGGACAGGGGTGATGGTACTCTGACCCAGTTTACTTCCGCTCTGAGTCTGGCTACCTCATCCCGTGGTCCCGAGATGCAGATAAGGCAGCACCGGTGTCCAGAAGGTCTGCTCATATGCCCCCAGCCACTTTGCACCACCCCACATTATACTGCAATCACTACTTATCTGCTACTGAGTTTCTTGTTCTTTTTTTGTTACAGACTAAAATCCTGTAACTGATCCTCAGATATATTTTTTAAGGAAAAGAAACCAATAAACAACAATGAGTTAAAATGTCGTGCTAGGGTGGTCTTCTTTCTATGCCTTCCTACTTCACACACTATACCCTGGGTTTAGCTCCTGTCAATCAGATTTATCAGGGCATATAATTAAGAGTTGGGGAAGGGGTGGGAGGGCAATTGCAAATTAAAGACGCACAAGTTGACCCATCACTATTTTTAAATTTTTCAACGGCCCAAAACAATTAGTCAGACAATAGAAAGAAAGTATAGTGTCATGCCTGCAATCTAAGTTTAAAGAAAATACCATACTGTTACTCTGAAGCACTGAATTGAATATGTTTCCTTTCTTACCTCTGGCTTCTTTGAAGATGAACTTCTTTTGTTGCTTTAACTGTGACTAAGCCCCCAGTTATCACGTAGTTGAGGTCAGATGACAATTAACACCTTACAGCTATATGACAGCCGACAAGTAAGATAAAATTTGTGATTAAATACAGCACAGAATACACCACCACTATTTTAAATTTCAACAGCCCAAAAACAATTATAAGTAAAGACCTTTGAAAGAAAGTGGTGTCACTACAAGCTTACAATCAAGTTTGAAAGAAAATACCAGTTACATGTTACCTGAAGTACTGAATTGACTGTTTCCTTCTCACCTTCTGGCTTCTTCTGAAGATTAACTGTTTGTTGCTTTAATGACTGAAGTCTCACTTCCGTTATCCTGTAGCTGAGGTCAGAGGCAGACAATTAACACCCTTCACTGAGCTATATATTCAGACAGCTATGATAAAATTTGCAGCAATTGAAGACAGCACAGTGCACCACCACTATTTTTAATTTTCAACAGCCCAAAATTATAAGTAAAGACAACAGAAAGAAAGTATGGTGTCACTAAGCTTCACTATCTAAGTTTAAAGAAAATACTAGTTACAGTTACTTGAAGCACTGAATTGAATATGTTTCCTTCCTTCTTCTTCTGGCTTCTTGAGAAGATGAACTTCTGTTTGCTGCTTTAACTGTGACTAAGCCCCTCCAGTTATGCGTAGCTGAGGTCAGGGGCTGACATTAATACCCTCACCCAGCTACAGGACAGTCAGATAAGCCAAGATAAATTTGGCAATTAAAATACAGTACAGACCACCACCACTATTTTTAAATTTTCAACAGCTCAAAACAATTATAAAGTGAAGTAACACAGAAAGAAGTGTAGTGTCACTACAAGTTTACAACTAAGTTTAAAAGAAAATACAGTTACCAGTTACTTGAAGCACTGAATTAATATGTTTCCTTCCTACCTTCTGGCTTCTTCTGGAAGATGAACTTCTGTTTGCTGCTTTAACTGACTATTTACCTCCAGTTATCACGAGTTGAGTCAGAGCCAGACATTAACACCTTCACCAGCTACAGACAGTCAGACAAGCCAAGATAAAATTTGGGCAATTAAGACAGTACAGAATTACACCACCACTATTTTTTAATTTTTCAACAGCTTCAAAAAGCAATTGTAAGTAAAGACAACACAGAAAGAAAGTATAGTGTCACTACAAGCCTACAATCTAAGTTTGAAGAAAAATACAGTTACCTGGCACTTAATTGAATATGTTTCTCCTTCACCTTCTGGCTTCTTCGGAAGATGAACTGTTTGCTGCTTTGCTGTGATAAGCCCACCTAGTTATGCGTAGCTGAGGGTCAGAGGCTGACACTAACACTTTTCACCTGTGACAGTCAATGAGTCAAGATAAAATTTGGCAATTAAAGACAGTACAGAATTACCACCACTATTTTAAATTTTCATTGACCAAAACAATTATATAAAGAGACAATACAGAAAAGTATGGTGTCACTACAAGCCTACAATCTAAGTTTGAAGAAAATAGTTGCAGTTGCCTGAGCACTGAATTAATAGTTTCTCCTTACCTTCTGGCTTCTCTGAGAAGATGACTTCGTTTGCTGCTTAACTGTGATACGTCCACCTCGTTATCATAGTTGAGGTCAGGGCAGACATTAACACCCTTCACCCAGCTACAGGACACCGACAAGCCAAGATAAAATTTGCAATTAAAGATGGCACAGAATTACACCACCTATTTTTAAATTTTCAGCCCAAAACAATTAAGGTAAGACAACATGAAAGGAAGATAGTGTCACTGGGGCGTACAATCTAAGTTTAAAAAAAATATATTACCAGTTAGTTTGAAGCACTGAATTGAATATGTTTCTTCTTCACCTTCTGGCTTCTTCTGAAGGCGAACTTGTTTGCTGCTTTTCTTTGTGACTCAGCCTCTACCTCCAGTTATCGCGTAGCTGGTCCAGAGGCCGGACAATTAACACCCTTCACCCAGCTACAGGACAGTCAGACAAGCCAAGATAAAATTGTAGCAATTAAAGATACAGAATTACCACCACTATTTTTAAATTTTCAACAGCCCAAAACAATTATAAGTAAAGACAATACAGAAAGAAAGATGGTGTATGCAGTTGCCTACAATCAGTTTGAAAATACCAGTTACCAGTTACCTGAGCACTGAATTGAATATGTTTCCTTCCTTCACCTTCTGGCTCTCTGAAGATGAATTTGCTGCTTAACTGTGACCTGCCCACCTCCAGTTATCATGGCTGAGGTCAGAGGCTGGACAATTAACACCTTCACCCAGCGGGACAGTCGACAAGCTATATAAAATTTTGGCAATTAAAGACAGCACGAATTACACCACTATTTTTTTCGTTTTCAACAGCCCAAAACAATTATAAGTAAAGACAACAGAAAGAAAGTATAGTGTACTACAAGCCTACAATCTGTTTAAAAGAAATACCAGTTCCAGTTACTCTGAAGCACTGAATTGAATATGTTTCCTTCACCTCTGGCTTTTTCTGAGAAGATGATTTTGCTGCTTTAACTGTGCAGCCCCTCCAGTTATCCGTAGCTGAGGTCAGAGGCCACAATTAACACCCTCCAGCTACATGACAGTCAGACAATAAGATAAATTTGCCTTAATTAAAGACAGCACAATTACACCACTATTTTTAAATTTCAACAGCTCCAAAACAATTATAAGTAAAGATAACACAGAAGAAAGTATGGTGTCATCTGAGCCTACAATCTAAGTTTGAAAAAAAGCTGTTACAGTACCTAGGCACTGAATTGATATGTTTCCTTCTTCACCTTCTTTTTTCTGAGAAGATGAACTTGTTCTGCTGCTTAACTGCATAAGTCCCACCAGTTATCGCAGCTGAGGTCAGAGGCCAACAATTAACACCCTTCCCCAGCACAGGACAGTCAGACAAGCCAAGATAAAATTTGCGCAATTAAAAGCAGCACAAATTACACCACCACTATTTTTTAAATTTTCAACAGCCCAAAAACAATTATAAGAAGACAACACGAAAGAAAGTATATGTCACTAAGCCTACAACTAAGTTTAAAGAAAAACAGTTACCAGTTACCAGAAGCACTGAATTGAATATGTTTCCTTCCTTCACCTTCTGCCTTTCTGAGAAGATGACCCTGTTGCTGCTTTAACGTGACTAAGCCCACCTCCAGTTATACGTAGCTGGTCAGAGGCCAGACACCAACCTTCACCCAGCTACAGGACAGTCAGACAAGCCAAGATAAATTCTGGAATAAAGAAGACAGAATTACACCCCCACTATTTTTAAATTTCAACAGCCCAAAACAATTATAGTAAAACAACACAGAAAAGAAGGAGAAAGTCACTACAAGCTACAATCCAAGTTTAAAGAAAAATACCAGTTACCAGTTACCTAAGCACTGAATTGAATATGTTTCTCACTTCACCTTCTGGCTTCTTCTGAGAAGCGAACTTCTGTTTGCTGCTTTAACTGTGACTAAGCCCCACCTCCAGTTATCACGTAGCTGAGGTCGAGGCCAACATTAACACCTTCACCCAGCTAAGGACAATCAGACAAGCCAAGATAAATTTGCAACAATTAAAGACAGCACAGAATTACACCACCATACTTTTAAATTTTCAACAGCCAAAACAATTATAAGAAGACAAAACAGAAAGAAAGTATAGTGCACTAACCTACAATCTAAGTTTAAAAAAAATACCAGTTACCAGTTACTCTGAAGCAATGAATTGAATATACTCTTCCTTCACCTTCTGGCTTCTTCTGAGAGAAGATGAACTCTGTTTGCTGCTTTAACTTGACTAAGCCCACCTCCAGTTATCACGTAGCTGGGTCAGACAGACACCAACACCTTCACCCAGCCACAGGACAGTCAGAAGCCAAGATAAAATTTGCAGCAATTAAAGACAGCACAGAATTACACCACCACTATTTTAAAATTTTCAACAGCAAAACAATTATAAGTAAAACAACACAGAAAGAAAGTATAAAATACAAGCCTACAATCTAAGTTTGAAAGAAAATAACAGTTACCGTTACCTGAAGCAATGAATTGAATATGTTTCTTCCTTCACCTTCAGCTGCTTCGAGAAGATGAATTGTTTGCTGCTTAACTGTGACTAAGTCCCACCTCCAGTTATCACGTAGCTGAGTCAGAGGCCAGACAATTAACACCCTTCACCCAGCTACAGGACAGTCAGACAAGACAAGTAAAATTTGCAGCAATTAAAGACGCACGAATTACACCACCACTATTTTAAATTTTCAACAGCCAAAACAATTAAAAGTAAAGACAACACAGAAGAAAGTAGTGTCACAAGCCTACAATCTAAGCTTAAAAGAAAAACAGTTACCAGTTACTTTGAAGCACTGAATTGAATATGTTTCCTTCTTCACCTTTGGCTTCTACAGGACAGTCAGACAAGCCAAGATAAAATTTGCAACGATTAAAGACAGCACAAGTTACACCACCACTATTTTTAAAGTTTCAACAGCCCAAAACAATTATAAGTGAAACAACACAGAAAGAAAGTATAGTGTCACTACAAACCTACAATCTAAGTTTAAAGAAAAATACCAGTTACCAGTTACTCTGAAGCACTGAATTGAATATATTTCCTTCCTTCACCTTCTGAAGCTTCTTCTGAAGATGAACTTCTGTTTGCTGCTTTAACTGTGAGCTAAGTCCCACTCCAGTTATCACGTAGCTGAGGTCAGAGGCAAGAACAATTAACACCTCACCCAGCTACAGGACAGTCAGACAAGCCAAGATAAATTTGCAGCAATTAAAGACAGCATAGAATTACACCACCACTATTTTTAAATTTTCAACAGCCCAAAAACAATTATAAATGAACAACACAGAAAGAAAGTATAGAGTGTCACTACAAGCATACAATCTAAGATTTAAAAGAAAAATACAGTTACCAGTTACTCTGAAGCACTGAATTGAATATGTTTCCTTCCTTCACCTTCTGGCTTCTTCTGAGAAGATGAACTTCTGTTTGCTGCTTTAACTGTGACTAAACCCCACCTCCAGTTATCACGTAGCTGAGGTCAGAAGGCCAGACAATTAACACCCCTTCACCCAGCTACAGGACAGTCAGACAAGCCAAGATAAAATTGCAGCAATTAAAGACAGCACAGAGAATTACACCACCACTATTTTTAAATTTTCAACCCAAAAAACAATTATAAGTAAAGACAACACAGAAAGAAAGGAGTATAGTGTATCTACAAGCCTACAATCTAAGTTTAAAAGAAAAATACCAGTTACCAGTTACTCTGAAGCACTGAATTGAATATGTTTCCTTCCTTCACCTTCTGAGCTTCTTCTGAGAAGATGAACTTCTGTTTGCTGCTTAACTGTGACTAAGTCCCACCTCCAGTTATCACGTAGCTGAGGTCAGAGGCCAGACAATTAACACCTCACCCAGCTACAGGACAGTCAGACAAGCAAGATAAAATTTGCAGCAATTAAAGACAGCATAGAATTACACCACCACTATTTTTAAATTTTCAACAGCCCAAAAACAATTACAAGTAAAGACAACACAGAAAGAAAGTATAGTGTCTACTACAAGCCTACAATCTAAGTTTAAAGAAAAATACAGTTACCAGTTACTCTGAAGCACTGAATTGAATATGTTTCCTTCCTTCACCTTCTGGCTTCTTCTCAGGAAGATGAACTTCTGTTTGCTGCTTTAACTGTGACTAAGCCCACCTCAGTTATCACGTAGCTGGGTCAGAGGCCAGACAATTAACCCCTTCACCCAGCTACGGGACAGTCAGACAAGCCAAGATAAAATTTGCAGCAATTAAAGACAGCACAGAATTACTACCACTATTTTAGAATTTTCAACAGCCCAAAAACAATTATAGTAAAAGAACAACACAGAAAAGAAAGTATAGTGTCACTACAAGACACTAAATCTAAGTTTAAAGAAAAATACAGTTACAGTTACTCTGAAGCACTGAATTGAATATGTTCCTTCTTCACCTTCTAGCTTCTTCTGAAGATGAACTTCTGTTTGCTGCTTTAACTGTGACTAAGCCCCACCTCCAGTTATCACGTAGCTGAGGTCAGAGGCCAGACAATTAACACCCTTCACCCAGCTATAGGACAGTCAGACAAGCCAAGATAAAATTTGCAGCAATTAAAGACAGCACAGATTACACCACCACTATTTTAAATTTTCAACAGCCCAAAAAACAATTATAAGTAAAGACAACACAGAAGAAAGTATAGTGTCACTACAAGCCTACAATCTAAGTTTAAAAAGAAAATACAGTTACCAGTTACTCTGAAGCACTGAATTGAATATGTTTCCTTCCTTCACCTTCTGGCTTCTTCTGAGAAGATGAACTTCTGTTTGCTGCTTTAACTGTGACTAAGCCCACCTCCAGTTATCACGTAGCTGAGGTCAGAGGCCAGACAATTAACACCCTTCACCCAGCTACAGGACAGTCAGACAAGCCCAGATAAAATTTGCAGCAATTAAAGACAGCACAGAATTACACCACCACTATTTTTTAAATTTTCAACAGCCCAAAAACAATTATAAGTAAAGACAACACAGAAAGAAAGTATAGTGTCACTACAAGCCTACAATCTAAGTTTAAAAGAAAAATACCAGTTACCAGTTACTCTGAAGCACTGAATTGAATATGTTTCCTTCCTTCACCTTCTGGCTTCTTCTGAAAAGATGAACTTCTCTTTGCTGCTTTAGCTGTATTAAGTCCCACCTCCAGTTATCACGTAGCTGAGGTCAGAGGCCAGACAATTAACACCCTTCACCCAGCTACAGGACAGTCAGACAAGCGGATAAAATTTGCAGCAATTAAAGACAGCACATAATTACCACCACTATTTTTAAATTTTCAACAGCCCAAAACAATTATAAGTAAAGACAACACAGAAAGAAAGTATAGTGTCACTACAAGCCTACAATCTAAGTTTAAAAAGAAAATACCAGTTACCAGATACTCTGAAGCACTGAATTGAATATGTTTCCTTCTTTCACCTCTAGCTTCTTCTAGAAGATGAACTTCTGTTTGCTGCTTTAACTGTGACTCACCCCACCTCCAGTTATCACGTAGCTGAGGTCAGAAGGCCAGACAATTAACACCTTCACCCAGCTACAGGACAGTCAGACAAGCCAAGATAAAATTTGCTTAATTAAAGACAGCACAGAATTACACCACCACTATTTTTAAATTTTCAACAGCCCAAAAGCAATTATAAGTAAAGACAACACAGAAAGAAAGTATAGTGTCACTACAAGCCTACAATCTAAGTTTAAAAGAAAAATACCAGTTACCAGTTACTCTGAAGCACTGAGATTGAATATGTTTCCTTCCTTCACCTTCTAGCTTATTCTGAGAAGATGAACTTCTGTTTGCTGCTTTAACTGTGACTAAGCCACCTCCAGTTATCACGTAGCTGAGGTCAGAGGCCAGACAATTAACACCCTTCACAGCTACAGGACAGTCAGACAAGCCAAGATAAAATTTGCAGCAATTAAAGACAGCACAAATTACACCACCACTATTTTTAAATTTTCAACAGCCCAAAAACAATTATAAGTAAAGACAACACAGAAAGAAAGTATAGTGTCACTACAAGCCTACAATCTAAGTTTAAAGAAAAATACAGTTACCAGTTACTCTAGGCACTGAATTGAATATGTTTCCTTCCTTCACCATCTGGCTTCTTCTGAGAGATGAACTTCTGTTTGCTGCTTTAACTGTGACTAAGCCCTCCTAGTTATCCATAGCCTGAGGTCAAGAGGCTGAACAATTAACACCCTTCACCCAGCTACAGGACAGTCAGACAAGCCAAGATAAAATTTGCAGCAATTAAAGACAGCACAGAATTACACCACCACTATTTTTAAATTTTTCAACAGCCCAAAAACAATTATAAGTAAAGACAACACAGAAAGAAAGTATAGTGTACTACAAGCCTACAATCTAAGTTTAAAGAAAAATACAGTTACCAGTTACTCTGAAGCACTGAAGTGAATATGTTTCCTTCCTTTACCATCTGGCTTCTTCTGAAAGATGAACTTCTGTTTGCTGCTTAACTGTGAGCTAAGCCCCACCTCCAGTTATCACGTAGCTGAGGTCAGAGGCCAGACAATTAACACCCTTCCCCAGCTACAGGACAGTCAGACAAGCCAAGATAAAATTTGCAGCAATTAAAGACAGCACAGAATTACACCACCACTATTTTTAAATTTCCAACAGCCCAAAAACAATTATAAGTAAAGACAACACAGAAGAGAAAGTATAGTGTCTACAAATACAATCTAAGTTTAAAAGAAAAATACCAGTTACCAGTTACTCTACAAAACACTGAATTGAATATGTTTCCTTCCTTCACCTTCAAGCTTCTTCTGAGAAGATGAACTTCTGTTAGCTGCTTTAACTGTGACTAAGTCCACCTCAATTTATCACGTAGCTGAGGTCCAGAGCCAGACAATTAACACCCCTCACCCAGCTACAGGACAGTCAGACAAGCCAAGATAAAATTTGCAGCAATTAAGACAGCATAGAATTTTTCCACCACTATTTTTAAATTTTCCAACAGCCCAAAAACAATTATAAGTAAAGACAACACAGAAAAGAAGTATAGTGTCACTACAAGCCTACAATCTAAGTTTAAAGAAAAATACCAGTTACCAGTTACTCTAAGCACTGAATTGAATATGTTTCCTTCCTTCACCTTCTGGCTTCTTCTGAGAAGATGAACTTCTGTTTGCTGCTTTAACTGTGACTAAGCCCCACCTCCAGTTATCACGTAGCTGAGGTCAGGGCCAGACAATTAACACCCCTTCACCCAGCTACTAGGACAGTCAGACAAGCCAAGATAAAATTTGCAGCAATTAAAGACAGCACAGAATTACACTACCACTATTTTTAAATTTTCAACAGCCCAAAAACAATTATAAGTAAGACAACACAGAAAGAAAGTATAGTGTCACTACAAGCATAAATTAAGTTTAAAAGAAAATACAGTTACCAGTTACTCAGAAGCACTGAATTGAATATGTTTCCTTCCTTCACCTTCAAGCTTTTCTGAGAAGATGAACTTCTGTTTGCTGCTTTAACTGTGACTAAGCCCCACCTCCAGTTATCCACGTAGCTGAGGTCAGAGGCCAGACAATGAACACCCTTCACCCAGCTACAGGACAGTCAGACAAGCCAAGATAAAATTTGCAGCAATTAAAGACAGCACAGAAATTACACCACCACTATTTTTAAATTTTCAACAGCCCAAAACAATTATAAGTAAAGACAACACAGAAAGAAAGTATAGTGTCACTACAAGCCTACAATCTAAGTTTAAAGAAAAATACCAGTTACCAGTTACTCTGAAGCACTGAATTGAATATGTTTCCTTCATCACCTGACAAGCTTCTTCTGAGAAGATGAACTCTGTTTGCTGCTTTAACTGTACTAGAGCCCCACCTCAAGTTATCACGTAGCTGAGGTCAGAGGCCAGACAATTAACACCCTTCACCCAGCTACGGGACAGTCAGACAAGCCAAGATAAAATTTGCAGCAATTAAGACCAGACAGCAGAATTACACCACCACTATTTTTAAATTTTCAACAGCCCAAAAACAATTATAAATAAAAGACAACACAGAAAGAAAGTATAGTGTCACTACAAACCTACAATCTAAGTTTAAAGAAAAATACAGTTACCAGTTACTCTGAAGCACTGAATTGAATATGTTTCCTTCATTACCTTCTGACTTCTTCTGAAAGATGAACTTCTCTTTGCTGCTTTAACTGTGACTAGTCCCTCCAGTTATCACGTAGCTGAGGTCAGAGGCCAGACAATTAACACCCTTCACCCAGCTACAGGACAGTCAGACAAGCAAGATAAAATTTGCAGCAATTAAAGACAGCATAATTACACCACCACTATTTTTAAATTTTCAACAGCCCAAAAACAATTATAAGTAAAGACAACACAGAAAGAAGGTATAGTGTCACTACAAGCCTGACAATCTAAGTTTAAAGAAAAATACCAGTTACCAGATACTCTGAAGCACTGAATTGAATATGTTTCTTCTTTCACCTTCTGGCTACTTCTGAGAAAGATGAACTTCATGTTTGCTCTTTACTGTGAACTAGCCCCACCTCCAGTTATCACGTAGCTGAGGTCAGAGCCAGACAATTAACACCCTTCACCCAGCTACAGGACAGTCAGACAAGCCAAGATAAAATTTGCAGCAATTAAAGACAGCACAGAGAATTACACCACTACTTTTTAAATTTTCAACAGCCCCAAAAACAATTATAAGTAAAGACAACACAAGAAAGAAAGTATAGTGTCCTACAAGCCTACAATCTAAGTTTAAAGAAAAATACAGTTACAGTTAATCTGAGCACTGAATTGAATATGTTTCCTTCCTTCACCTTCTGGCTTATTCTGAGAAGATGAACTTCTGTTTGCTGCTTTAACTGTGACTAGCCCCACCTCCAGTTATCACGTAGCTGAGGTCAGAGGCCATGAACAATTAACACCCTTCCCCAGCTACAGGACAGTCAGACAAGCCAAGATAAAATTTGCAGCAATTAAGACAGCACAGAATTACACCCACCACTATTTTTAAATTTTCAACAGCCCAAAAACAATTATAAGTAAAGACAACTACAGAAAGAAAGTATAAGTGTCACTACAAGCCTACAATCTAAGTTTAAAGAAAAATACAGTTACCAGATACTACTAAGCACTGAATTGAATATGTTTCCTTCCTTCACCATCTGGCTTCTTCTGAAGAAGATGAACTTCTGTTTGCTGCTTTAACTGTCATTCTAGCCCCACCTCCAGTTATCACGTAGCTGAGGTCAGAGGCCAACAATTAACACCCCTTCACCCAGCTACAGGACAGTCAGACAAGCCAAGATAAAATTTGCAGCAATTAAAAGACAGCACAGAATTACACCACCACTATTTTTAAATTTTCAACAGCCCAAAAACAATTATAAGTAAAGACAACACAGAAAGAAAGTATAGTGTCACTACAAGCCTACAATCTAAGTTTAAAGAAAAATACCAGTTACCAGTTACTCTGAAGCACTGAATTGAATATGTTTCCTTCCTTCACCCATCTGGCTTCTTCTGAGAAGATGAACTTCTGTTTGCTGCTTTAACTGTGACTAGCCCACCTCAGTTATCACGTAGCTGAGGTCAGAGGCCAGACAATTAACACCCTTCACCCAGCTACAGGACAGTCAGACAAGCCAAGATAAAATTTACAGCAATTAAAGACAGCACAGAATTACACCACCACTATGTTTTAAATTTTCAACAGCCCAAAAACAATTATAAGTAAAGACAACACGGAAAGAAAGTATAGTGTCACTACAAGCCTACAATCTAAGTTTAAAGGAAAAATACCAGTTACCAGTTACTCTGAAGCACTGAATTGAATATGTTTCCTTCCTTCACCTTCTGGCTTCTTCTGAGAAGATGAACTTCTGTTTGCTGCTTTAACTGTGACTAAGTCCCACCTCCAGTTATCACGTAGCTGAGGTCAGAGGCCAGACAATTAACACCCCTCACCCAGCTACAGGACAGTCAGACAAGCCAAGATAAAATTTGCAGCAATTAAAGACAGCATAGAATTACACCACCACTATTTTTTAAATTTTCAACAGCCCAAAAACAATTATAAGTAAAGACAACACAGAAAGAAAGTATAGTGTCACTACAAGCCTACAATCTAAGTTTAAAAGAAAAATACCAGTTACCAGTTACTCTGAAGCACTGAATTGAATATGTTTCCTTCCTTCACCTTCTGGCTTCTTCTGAGAAGATGAACTTCTGTTTGCTGCTTTAACTGTGACTAAGCCCCACCTCCAGTTATCACGTAGCTTAGGTCAGAGGCCAGACAATTAACACCCTTCACCCAGCTACAGGACAGTCAGACAAGCCAAGATAAAATTTACAGCAATTAAAGACAGCACTGAATTACACCACCACTATTTTTAAATTTTCAACAGCCCAAAAACAATTATAAGTAAAGACAACACAAGAAGAAAGTATAGTGTCACTACAAGCCTACAATCTAAGTTTAAAAGAAAAATACCAGTTACCAGTTACTCTGAAGCACTGAATTGAATATGTTTCCTTCCTTCACCTTCTGGCTTCTTCTGAGAAGATGAACCTCTGTTTGCTGCTTTAACTGTGACTAAGCCACACCTCCAGTTATCACGTAGCTGAGGTCAGAGGCCAGACAATTAACACCCTTCACCCAGCTACAGGACAGTCAGACAAGCCAAGATAAAATTTGCAGCAATTAAAGACAGCACAGAATTACACCACCACTATTTTTTAAATTTTCAACAGCCCAAAAACAATTATAAGTAAAGACAACACAGAAAGAAAGTATAGTGTCACTACAGAAGCCTACAATCTAAAGTTTAAAGAAAAATACCAGTTACCAGTTACTCTGAAGCACTGAATTGAATATGTTTCCTTCCTTCACCATCTAGCTACTTCTAGAAGATGAACTTCTGTTTGCTGCTTTAACTGACTAAGCCCCACCTCCAGTTATCCGTAGCTGAGGTCAGAGGCCAGACAATTAACGCCCTTCACCCAGCTACAGGACAGTCAGACAAGCCAAGATAAAATTTGCAGCAATTAAAGACAGAACAGAATTACACCACCACTATTTTTTAAATTTTCAACAGCCCAAAAACAATTATAAGTAAAGACAACACAGAAAGAAAGCATAGTGTCACTACTAAGCCTACAATCTAAGTTTAAAAGAAAAATACCAGTTACCAGTTAATCTGAAGCACTGAATTGAATATGTTTCCTTCCTTCACCTTCTGACTTCTTCGAAAAGATGAACTTCTCTTTGCTGCTTTAACAATGACTAAGTCCACCTCCAGTTATCACGTAGCTGAGGTCAGAGCCAGACAATTAACACCCTTCACCCAGCTAGGACAGTCAGACAAGCCAAGATAAAATTTGCAGCAATTAAAGACAGCACATAATTACACCACCACTATTTTTTAAATTTTCAACAGCCCAAAAACAATTATAAATAAAGACAACACAGAAAGAAAGTATAGTGTCACTACAAGCCTACAATCTAAGTTTAAAAGAAAAATACCAGTTACCAGATACTCTGAAGCACTGAATTGAATATGTTTCCTTCTTTCACCTTCTGGCTTCTTCTGAGAAGATGAACTTCTGTTTGCTGCTTTAACTGTGACTAGCCCCACCTCCAGTTATCACGTAGCTGAGGTCAGAGGCCAGACAATTAACACCCTTCACCCAGCTACAGGACAGTCAGACAAGCCAAGATAAAATTTGCAGCAATTAAAGACAGCACAGAATTACACCACCACTATTTTTTAAATTTTCAACAGCCCAAAAACAATTATAAGTAAAGACAACACAGAAAAGAAAGTATAGTGTCACTACAAGCCTACAATCTAAGTTTAAAGAAAAATACCAGTTACCAGTTACTCTGAAGCAATGAATTGAATATGTTTCCTTCATACCTTCTGGCTTCTACAGAAAGATGAACTTCTGTTTGCTGCTAACTATGACTAAGTCCCACTTCCAGTTATCCACGTAGCTGAGGTCAGAGGCCAGACAATTAACACCCTTCACCCAGCACAGGACAGTCAGACAAGCCAAGATAAAATTTGCAGCAATTAAAGACAGCACAGAATTACACCACCACTATTTTTAAATTTTCCAACAGCCCAAAAACAATTATAAGTAAAGACAACACAGAAAGAAAGTATAGTGTCACTACAAGCCTTCAATCTAAGTTTAAAAGAAAAATACCAGTTACCAGTTACTCTGAAGCACTGAATTGAATATGTTTCCTTCCTTCACCTTCTGGCTTCTTCTGAGAAGATGAACTTCTGTTTGCTGCTTTAACTGTGACTAAGTCCCGTCCAGATTATCACGTAGCTGAGGTCAGAGGCCAGACAATTTAACACCCTTCACCCAGCCAGGACAGTCAGACAAGCCAAGATAAAATTTGCAGCAATTAAAGGCAGCACAGAATTACACCACTATTTTTTAAATTTTCAACAGCCCAAAAACAATTATAAGTAAAGACAACCCAGAAGAAAGTATAGTGTCACTACAAACCTACAATCTAAGTTTAAAAAAAATACCAGTTACCAGTTACTCTGAAGCACTGAATTGAATATGTTCCTTCCTTCACCTTCTGGCTTATTCTGAGAAGATGAACTTCTGTTTGTGCTTTAACTGTGACTAGGCCCCACCTCCAGTTATCACGTAGCTGAGGTCAGAGGCCAGACAATTAACACCCTTCACCCAGCTACAGGACAGTCAGACAAGCCAAGATAAAATTTGCAGCAATTAAAGACAGCACAGAATTACACCACCACTATTTTTTAAATTTTCAACAGCCCAAAAACAATTATAAGTAAAGACAACACAGAAAGAAAGTATAGTGTCACTACAAGCCTACAATCTAAGTTTAAAAGAAAAATACCAGTTACCAGTTACTCTGAAGCACTGAATTGAATATGTTTCCTTCCTTCACCATCTGGCTTCTTCTGAGAAGATGAACTTCTGTTTGCTGCTTTAACTGTGACTAAGCCCCCTCCAGTTATCACGTAGCTGAGGTCAGAGGCCAGACAATTAACACCCTTCACCCAGCTACAGGACAGTCAGACAAGCCAAGATAAAAATTTGCAGCAATTAAAGACAGCACAGAATTACACCACCACTATTTTTTAAATTTTCAACAGCCCAAAAACAATTATAAGTAAAGACAACACAGAAAGAAAGTATAGTGTCACTACAAGCCTACAATCTAAGTTTAAAAGAAAAATACCAGTTACCAGTTACTCTCAAGCACTGAATTGAATATGTTTCCTTCCTTCACCTTCTGGCTTCTTCTGAGAAGATGAACTTCTGTTTGCTGCTTTAACTGTGACTAAGCCCACCTCAGTTATCACGTAGCTGAGGTCAGAGGCCAGACAATTAACACCCCTTCACCAGCTACAGGACAGTCAGACAAGCCAAGATAAAATTTGCAGCAATTAAAGACAGCACAAGAATTACACCACTATTTTTAGAATTTTCAAGCCCAAAAACAATTATAAGTAAAGACAACACAGAAAGAAAGTATAGTGTCAACAAGCCTACAATCTAAGTTTAAAGAAAAATACAGTTACCAGTTACTCAGAAACTGAATTGAATATGTTTCCTTCCTTCACCTTCTGGCTTCTTCTGAGAAGATGAACTTCTGTTGCTGCTTTAACTGTGACTAAGTCCACCTCCAGTTATCACGTAGCTGAGGTCAGAAGCAGACAATTAACACCCTCACCCAGCTACAGGACAGTCAGACAAGCCAAGATAAAATTTGCAGCAATTAAAGACAGCATGAATTACACCACCACTATTTTTAAATTTTCAACAGCCCAAAAACAATTATAAGTAAAGACAACACAGAAAGAAAGTATAGTGTCTACTAAAACCTAATCTAAGTTTAAAAGAAAAATACCAGTTACCAGTTACTCTGAAGCACTGAATTGAATATGTTTCCTTCCTTCACCTTCTGGCTTCTTCTCAGAAGATGAACTTCTGTTTGCTGCTTTAACTGTGACTAAGCCCCACCTCCAGTTATCACGTAGCTGAGGTCAGAGGCCAGACAATTAACACCCTTCACCCAGCTACAGGACAGTCAGACAAGCCAAGATAAAATTTGCAGCAATTAAAGACAGCACAGAATTACACCACAACTATTTTTTAAATTTTCAACAGCCCAAAAACAATTATAAGTAAAGACAACACAGAAAGAAAGTATAGTGTCACTACAAGCCTACAATCTAAGTTTAAAGAAAATACCAGTTACCAGTTTCTCTGAAGCACTGAATTGAATATGTTTCCTTCCTTCACCTTCTGGCTTCTTCTGAGGAGATGAACTTCTGTTTGCTGCTTTAACTGTGACTAAGCCCACCTCCAGTTATCACGTAGCTGAGGTCAGAGGCCAGACAATTAACACCCTTCACCCAGCTACAGGACAGTCAGACAAGCCAAGATAAAATTGCAGCAATTAAAGACAGCACAGAATTACACCACCACTATTTTTAAATTTTCAACAGCCCAAAACAATTATAAGTAAAGACAACACAGAAGAAAGTATAGTGTCACTTAATGACCTACAATCTAAGTTTAAAAGAAAATACCAGTTACCAGTTACTCTGAAGCACTGAATTGAATATGTTTCCTTCCTTCACCTTCTGGCTTCTTCTGAGAAGATGAACTTCTGTTTGCTGCTTTAACTGTGACTAAGCCCACCTCAGTTATCACGTAGCCGGGGTCAGAGGCCAGACAATTAACACACCTTCACCCAGCTACAGGACAGTCAGACAAGCCAAGATAAAATTTGCAGCAATTAAAGACAGCACAGAATTACACCACCACTATTTTTAAATTTTCAACAGCCAAAAACAATTATAAGTAAAGACAACACAGAAAGAAAGTATAGTGTCACTACAAGCCTACAATCTAAGTTTAAAGAAAAATACCAGTTACCAGTTACTCTGAAGCACTGAATTGAATATGTTTCCTTCCTTCACCTTCTGGCTTCTTCTGAGAAGATGAACTTCTCTTTGCTGCTTTAACTGTGACTAAGTCCCACCTCCAGTTATCACGTGGCTGAGGTCAGAGCCAGACAATTAACACCTTCACCCAGCTACAGGACAATCAGACAAGCCAAGATAAAATTTGCAGCAATTAAAGACAGCACATAATTACACCACCACTATTTTTTAATTTTCAACAGCCCAAAACAATTATAAATAAAGACAACACAGAAAGAAAGTATAGTGTCACTACAAGCCTACAATCTAAGTTTAAAAGAAAAATACCAGTTACCAGATACTCAAGAAGCACTGAATTGAATATGTTTCCTTCTTTCACCTTCTGGCTTCTTCTGAAGATGAACTTCTGTTTGCTGCTTTAACTGTGACTACCCCACCTCCAGTTATCACGTAGCTGAGGTCAGAGGCCAGACAATTAACACCCTTCACCCAGCTACAGGACAGTCAGACAAGCCAAGATAAAATTTGCAGCAATTAAAGACAGCACAGAATTACACCACCACTATTTTTTAAATTTTCAACAGCCCAAAAACAATTATAAGTAAAGACAACACAGAAAGAAAGTATAGTGTCACTACAAGCCTACAATCTAAGTTTAAAAGAAAAATACCAGTTACCAGTTACTCTGAAGCAATGAATTGAATATGTTTCCTTCCATCACCTTCTAGCTTCTACTGAGAAGATGAACTTCTGTTTGCTGCTTTAACTATGACTAAGTCCACTTCCAGTTATCACGTAGCTGAGGTCAGAGGCCAGACAATTAACACCTTCACCCAGCTACAGGACAGTCAGACAAGCCAAGATAAAATTTGCAGCAATTAAAGACAGCACAGAATTACACCACCACTATTTTTAAATTTTCAACGGCCAAAAACAATTATAAGTAAAGACAACACAGAAAGAAAGTATAGTGTCACTACAAGCCTTCAATCTAAGTTTAAAGAAAATACAGTTACCAGTTACTCTGAAGCACTGAATTGAATATGTTTCCTTCCTTCACCTTCTGGCTTCTTCTGAGAAGATGAACTTCTGTTTGCTGCTTTAACTGTGACTAAGTCCCACGTCCAGTTATCACGTAGCTGAGGTCAGAGGCCAGACAATTAACACCCTTCACCCAGCTACAGGACAGTCAGACAAGCCAAGATAAAATTTGCAGCAATTAAAGGCAGCACAGAATTACACCACCACTATTTTTTAAATTTTCAACAGCCCAAAAACAATTATAAGTAAAGACAACACAGAAAGAAAGTATAGTGTCACTACAAGCCTACAATCTAAGTTTAAAAGAAAAATACCAGTTACCAGTTACTCTGAAGCACTGAATTGAATGTTTCCTTCCTTCACCTTCTGGCTTCTTCTGAGAAGATGAACTTCTGTTTGCTGCTTTAACTGTGACTAAGCCCCTCCAGTTATCACGTAGCTGAGGTCAGAGGCCAGACAATTAACACCCTTCACCCAGCTACAGGACAGTCAGACAAGCCAAGATAAAATTTGCAGCAATTAAAGACAGCACAGAATTACACCACCACTAGTTTTTAAATTTTCAACAGCCCAAAAACAATTATAAATAAAGACAACACAGAAAGAAAGTATAGTGTCACTACAAGCCTACAATCTAAGTTTAAAGGAAAAATACCAGTTACCAGTTACTCTGAAGCACTGAATTGAATATGTTTCCTTCCTTCACCATCTGGCTTCTTCTGGGAAGATGAACTTCTGTTTGCTGACTTTAACTGTGACTAGCCCACCTCCAGTTATCACGTAGCTGAGGTCAAGGCAGACAATTAACACCCTTCACCCAGCTAAAGGACAGTCAGACAAGCCAAGATAAAATATGCAGCAATTAAAGACAGCACAGAATTACACCACTATTTTTTAAATTATCAACAGCCCAAAAACAATTATAAGTAAAGACAACACAGAAAGAAAGTATAGTGTCACTACAAGCCTACAATCTAAGTTTAAAAGAAAAATACCAGTTACCAGTTACTCTGAAGCACTGAATTGAATATGTTTCCTTCCTTCACCATCTGGCTTCTTCTGAGAAGATGAACTTCTGTTTGCTGCTTTAACTGTGACTAAGCCCCACCTCCAGTTATCACGTAGCTGAGGTCAGAGGCCAGACAATTAACACCCTTCACCCAGCTACAGGACAGTCAGACAAGCCAAGATAAAATTTGCAGCAATTAAAGACAGCACAGAATTACACCACCACTATTTTTTAAATTTTCAACAGCCCAAAAACAATTATAAGTAAAGACAACACAGAAAGAAAGTATAGTGTGACTACAAGCCTACAATCTAAGTTTAAAAGAAAAATACCAGTTACCAGTTACTCTGAAGCACTGAATTGAATATGTTTCCTTCCTTCACCTTCTGGCTTCTTCTGAGAAGATGAACTTCTGTTTGCTGCTTTAACTGTGACTAAGCCCCACCTCCAGTTATCACGTAGCTGAGGTCAGGAGCCAGACAATTAACACCCTCACCCAGCTACAGGACAGTCAGACAAGCCAAGATAAAATTTGCAGCAATTAAAGACAGCACAGAATTACACCACCACTATTTTTAAATTTTCAACAGCCCAAAAACAATTATAAGTAAAGACAACACAGAAAGAAAGTATAGTGTCACTACAAGCCTACAATCTAAGTTTAAAAGAAAAATACCAGTTACCAGTTACTCTGAAGCACTGAATTGAATATGTTTCCTTCCTTCACCTTCTGGCTTCTTCTGAAAAGATGAACTTCTCTTTGCTGCTTTAACTGTGACTAAGTCCCACCTCCAGTTATCACGTAGCTGAGGTCAGAGGGCCAGACAATTAACACCCTTCACCCAGCTACAGGACAGTCAGACAAGCCAAGATAAAATTTGCAGCAATTAAAGACAGCACATAATTACACCACCACTATTTTTTAAATTTTCAACAGCCCAAAAACAATTAAAAATAAAGACAACACAGAAAGAAAGTATAGTGTCACTACAAGCCTACAATCTAAGTTTAAAAGAAAAATACCAGTTACCAGATACTCTGAAGCACTGAATTGAATATGTTTCCTTCTTTCACCTTCTAGCTTCTTCTGAGAAGATGAACTTCTGTTTGCTGCTTTAACTGTGACTAGCCCCACCTCCAGTTATCACGTGGCTGAGTCAGAGCCAGACAATTAACACCCTTCACCCAGCTACAGGACAGTCAGACAAGCCAAGATAAAATTTGCAGCAATTAAAGACAGCACAGAATTACACCACCACTATTTTTTAAATTTTCAACAGCCCAAAAACAATTATAAGTAAAGACAACACTGAAAGAAAGTATAGTGTCACTACAAGCCTACAATCTAAGTTTAAAAGAAAAATACCAGTTACCAGTTACTCTGAGGCACTGAATTGAATGTTTCCTTCCTTCACCTTCTGGCTTCTTCTGAGAAGATGAACTTCTGTTTGCTGCTTTAACTGTGACTAAGCCCCACCTCCAGTTATCACGTAGCTGAGGTCAGAGGCCAGACAATTAACACCCTTCACCCAGCTACAGGACAGTCAGACAAGCCAAGATAAAATTTGCAGCAATTAAAGACAGCACAGAATTACACCACCACTATTTTTTAAATTTTCAACAGCCCAAAAACAATTATAAGTAAAGACAACACAGAAAGAATGTATAGTGTCACTACAAGCCTACAATCTAAGTTTAAAAGAAAAATACCAGTTACCAGTTACTCTGAAGCACTGAATTGAATATGTTTCCTTCCTTCACCTTCTGGCTTCTTCTGAGAAGATGAACTTCTGTTTGCTGCTTTAACTGTGACTAAGCCCCACCTCCAGTTATCACGTAGCTGAGGTCAGAGGGCAGACAATTAACACCCTTCACCCAGCTACAGGACAGTCAGACAAGCCAAGATAAAATTTGCAGCAATTAAAGACAGCACAGAATTACACCACCACTATTTTTTAAATTTTCAACAGCCCAAAAACAATTATAAGTAAAGACAACACAGAAAGAAAGTATAGTGTCACTACAAGCCTACAATCTAAGTTTAAAAGAAAAATACCAGTTACCAGTTACTCTGAAGCACTGAATTGAATATGTTTCCTTCCTTCACCTTCTAGCTTCTTCTGAGAAGATGAACTTCTGTTTGCTGCTTTAACTGTGACTAAGTCCCACCTCCAGTTATCCGTGTAGCTGAGGTCAGAGGCCAGACAATTAACACCCCTCACCCAGTTTACAGGACAGTAAGACAAGCCAAGATAAAATTTGCAGCAATTAAAGACAGCATAGAATTACACCACCACTATTTTTTAAATTTTCAACAGCCCAAAAACAATTATAAGTAAAGACAACACAGAAAGAAAGTATAGTGTCACTACAAGCCTACAATCTAAGTTTAAAAGAAAAATACCAGTTACCAGTTACTCTGAAGCACTGAATTGAATATGTTTCCTTCCTTCACCTTCTGGCTTCTTCTGAGAAGATGAATTTCTGTTTGCTGCTTTAACTGTGACTAAGCCCCACCTCCAGTTATCACGTAGCTGAGGTCAGAGGCCAGACAATTAACACCCTTCACCCAGCTACAGGACAGTCAGACAAGCCAAGATAAAATTTGCAGCAATTAAAGACAGCACAGAATTACACTACCACTATTTTTAAATTTTCAACAGCCCAAAAACAATTATAAGTAAAGACAACACAGAAAGAAAGTATAGTGTCACTACAAGCCTACAATCTAAGTTTAAAAGAAAAATACCAGTTACCAGTTACTCTGAAGCACTGAATTGAATATGTTTCCTTCCTTCACCTTCTGGCTTCTTCTGAGAAGATGAACTTATGTTTGCTGCTATAACTATGACTAAGCCCCACCTCCAGTTATCACGTAGCTGAGGTCAGAGGCCAGACAATTAACACCCTTCACCCAGCTACAGGACAGTCAGACAAGCCAAGATAAAATTTGCAGCAATTAAAGACAGCACAGAATTACACCACCACTATTTTTTAAATTTTCAACAGCCCAAAAACAATTATAAGTAAAGACAACACAGAAAGAAAGTATAGTGTCACTACAAGCCTACAATCTAAGTTTAAAAGAAAAATACCAGTTACCAGTTACTCTGAAGCACTGAATTGAATATGTTTCCTTCCTTCACCTTCTGGCTTCTTCTGAGAAGATGAACTTCTGTTTGCTGCTTTAACTGTGACTAAGCCCCACCTCCAGTTATCACGTAGCTGACGTCAGAGGCCAGACAATTAACACCCTTCACCCAGCTACAGGACAGTCAGACAAGCCAAGATAAAATTTGCAGCAATTAAAGACAGCACAGAATTACACCACCACTATTTTTAAATTTTCAACAGCCCAAAAACAATTATAAGTAAAGACAACACAGAAAGAAAGTATAGTGTCACTACAAGCCTACAATCTAAGTTTAAAAGAAAAATACCAGTTACCAGTTACTCTGAAGCACTGAATTGAATATGTTTCCTTCCTTCACCTTCTGGCTTCTTCTGAAAAGATGAACTTCTGTTTGCTGCTTTAACTGTGACTAAGCCCCACCTCCAGTTATCACGTAGCTGAGGTCAGAGGCCAGACAATTAACACCCTTCACCCAGCTACAGGACACTCAGACAAGCCAAGATAAAATTTGCAGCAATTAAAGACAGCACAAATTACACCACCACTATTTTTTAAATTTTCAACAGCCCAAAAACAATTATAAGTAAAGACAACACAGAAAGAAAGTATAGTGTCACTACAAGCCTACAATCAAAGTTTAAAAGAAAAATACCAGTTACCAGTTACTCTGAAGCACTGTATTGAATATGTTTCCTTCCTTCACCTTCTGGCTTATTCTGAGAAGATGAACTTCTGTTTGCTGCTTTAACTGTGACTAGCCCCACCTTCAGTTATCACGTAGCTGAGGTCAGAACCCAGACAATTAACACCCTTCACCCAGCTACAGGACAGTCAGACAAGCCAAGATAAAATTTGCAGCAATTAAAGACAGCACAGAATTACACCACCACTATTTTTTAAATTTTCAACAGCCCAAAAACAATTATAAGTAAAGACAACACAGAAAGAAAGTATAGTGTCACTACAAGCCTACAATCTAAGTTTAAAGGAAAAATACCAGTTACCAGTTACTCTGAAGCACTGAATTGAATATGTTTCCTTCCTTCACCTTCTGGCTTCTTCTGAGAAGATGAACTTCTGTTTGCTGCTTTAACTATGACTAAGTCCCACTTCCAGTTATCACGTAGCTGAGGTCAGAGGCCAGACAATTAACACCCTTCACCCAGCTACAGGACAGTCAGACAAGCCAAGATAAAATTTGCAGCAATTAAAGACAGCACAGAATTACACCACCACTATTTTTAAATTTTCAACAGCCCAAAACAATTATAAGTAAAGACAACACAGAAAGAAAGTATAGTGTCACTACAAGCCTACAATCTAAGTTTAAAAAGAAAATACCAGTTACCAGTTACTCTGAAGCACTGAATTGAATATGTTTCCTTCCTTCACCTTCTGGCTTCTTCTGAGAAGATGAACTTCTGTTTGCTACTTTAACTGTGACTAAGTCCACCTCCAGTTATCACACGTAGCTGAGGTCAGAGGCCGAGACAATTAACACCCTTCACCCAGCTACAGGACAGTCAGACAAGCCAAGATAAAATTTGCAGCAATTAAAGACAGCACAGAATTACACCACCACTATTTTTTAAATTTTCAACAGCCCAAAAACATTTATAAGTAAAGACAACACAGAAAGAAAGTATAGTGTCACTACAAGCCTACAATCTAAGTTTAAAAGAAAAATACCAGTTACCAGTTACTCTGAAGCACTGAATTGAATATGTTTCCTTCCTTCACCTTCTGGCTTCTTCTGAGAAGATGAACTTCTGTTTGCTGCTTTAACTAAGACTAAGCCCCACCTCCAGTTATCACGTAGCTGAGGTCAGAGGCCAGACAATTAACACCCTTCACCCAGCTACAGGACAGTCAGACAAGCCAAGATAAAATTTGCAGCAATTAAAGACAGCACAGAATTACACCACCACTATTTTTTAATTTTCAACAGCCCAAAAACAATTATAAGTAAAGACAACACAGAAAGAAAGTATAGTGTCACTACAAGCCTACAATCTAAGTTTAAAAGAAAAATACCAGTTACCAGTTACTCTGAAGCACTGAATTGAATATGTTTCCTTCCTTCACCTTCTAGGCTTCTTCTGGAAGATGAACTTCTGTTTGCTGCTTTAACTGTGACTAAGTCCCACCTCCAGTTATCACGTAGCTGAGGTCAGAGGCCAGACAATTAACACCCTTCACCCAGCTACAGGACAGTCAGACAAGCCAAGATAAAATTTGCAGCAATTAAAGACAGCACAGAATTACACCACCACTATTTTTTAAATTTTCAACAGCCCAAAAACATTTATAAGTAAAGACAACACAGAAAGAAAGTATAGTGTCACTACCAGCCTACAATCTAAGTTTAAAGAAAAAAATACCAGTTACCAGTTACTCTGAAGCACTGAATTGAATATGTTTCCTTCCTTCACCTTCTGGCTTCTTCTGAGAAGATGAACTTCTGTTTGCTGCTTTAACTGTGACTAAGTCCCACCTCCAGTTATCACGTAGCTGAGGTCAGAGGCCAGACAATTAACACCCTTCACCCAGCTACAGGACAGTCAGACAAGCCAAGATAAAATTTGCAGCAATTAAAGACAGCACAGAATTACACCACCACTATTTTTTAAATTTTCAACAGCCCAAAAACAATTATAAGTAAAGACAACACAGAAAAAAGTATAGTGTCACTACAAGCCTACAATCTAAGTTTGAAAGAAAAATACCAGTTACCAGTTACTCTGAAGCACTGAATTGAATATGTTTCCTTCCTTCACCTTCTGGCTTATTCTGAGAAGATGAACTTCTGTTTGCTGCTTTAACTGTGACTAAGTCCACCTCCAGTTATCACGTAGCTGAGGTCAGAGGCCAGACAATTAACACCCTTCACCCAGCTACAGGACAGTCAGACAAGCCAAGATAAAATTTGCAGCAATTAAAGACAGCACAGAATTACACCACCACTATTTTTTAAATTTTCAACAGCCCAAAAACAATTATAAGTAAAGACAACACAGAAAGAAAGTATAGTGTCACTACAAGCCTACAATCTAAGTTTGAAAGAAAAATACCAGTTACCAGTTACTCTGAAGCACTGAATTGAATATGTTTCCTTCCTTCACCTTCTGGCTTATTCTGAGAAGATGAACTTCTGTTTGCTGCTTTAACTGTGACTAAGTCCCACCTCCAGTTATCACGTAGCTGAGGTCAGAGGCCAGACAATTAACACCCTTCACCCAGCTACAGGACAGTCAGACAAGCCAAGATAAAATTTGCAGCAATTAAAGACAGCACATAATTACACCACCACTATTTTTTAAATTTTCAACAGCCCAAAAACAATTATAAGTAAAGACAACACAGAAAGAAAGTATAGTGTCACTACAAGCCTACAATCTAAGTTTAAAAGAAAAATACCAGTTACCAGTTACTCTGAAGCACTGAATTGAATATGTTTCCTTCCTTCACCTTCTGGCTTCTTCTGAGAAGATGAACTTCTGTTTGCTGCCTTAACTGTGACGAAGTCCCACCTCCAGTTATCACGTAGCTGATGTCAGAGGCCAGACAATTAACACCCTTCACCCAGCTACAGGACAGTCAGACAAGCCAAGATAAAATTTGCAGCAATTAAAGACAGCACAGAATTACACCACCACTATTTTTTAAATTTTCAACAGCCCAAAAACAATTATAAGTAAAGACAACACAGAAAGAAAGTATAGTGTCACTACAAGCATACAATCTAAGTTTAAAAGAAAAATACCAGTTACCAGTTACTCTGAAGCACTGAATTGAATATGTTTCCTTCCTTCACCTTCTGGCTTCTTCTGAGAAGATGAACTTCTGTTTGCTGCTTTAACTGTGACTAAGCCCCACCTCCAGTTATCACGTAGCTGAGGTCAGAGGCCAGACAATTAACACCCTTCACCCAGCTACAGGACAGTCAGACAAGCCAAGATAAAATTTGCAGCAATTAAAGACAGCACAGAATTACACCACCACTATTTTTTAAATTTTCAACAGCCCAAAAACAATTATAAGTAAAGACAACACAGAAAGAAAGTATAGTGTCACTACAAGCCTACAATCTAAGTTTAAAGAAAAATACCAGTTACCAGTTACTCTGAAGCACTGAATTGAATATGTTTCCTTCCTTCACCTTCTGGCTTCTTCTGAGAAGATGAACTTCTGTTTGCTGCTTTAACTGTGACTAAGCCCCACCTCCAGTTATCACGTAGCTGAGGTCAGAGGCCAGACAATTAACACCCTTCACCCAGCTACAGGACAGTCAGACAAGCCAAGATAAAATTTGCAGCAATTAAAGGCAGCACAGAATTACACCACCACTATTTTTTAAATTTTCAACAGCCCAAAAACAATTATAAGTAAAGACAACACAGAAAGAAAGTATAGTGTCACTACAAGCCTACAATCTAAGTTTAAAAGAAAAATACCAGTTACCAGTTACTCTGAAGCACTGAATTGAATATGTTTCCTTCCTTCACCTTCTGGCTTCTTCTGAGAAGATGAACTTCTGTTTGCTGCTTTAACTGTGACTAAGTCCCACCTCCAGTTATCACGTAGCTGAGGTCAGAGGCCAGACAATTAACACCCTTCACCCAGCTACAGGACAGTCAGACAAGCCAAGATAAAATTTGCAGCAATTAAAGACAGCACAGAATTACACCACCACTATTTTTTAAATTTTCAACAGCCCAAAAACAATTATAAGTAAAGACAACACAGAAAGAAAGTATAGTGTCACTACAAGCCTACAATCTAAGTTTAAAGGAAAAATACCAGTTACCAGTTACTCTGAAGCACTGAATTGAATATGTTTCCTTCCTTCACCTTCTGGCTTCTTCTGAGAAGATGAACTTCTGTTTGCTGCTTTAACTGTGACTACGTCCCACCTCCAGTTATCACGTAGCTGAGGTCAGAGGCCAGACAATTAACACCCTTCACCCAGCTACAGGACAGTCAGACAAGCCAAGATAAAATTTGCAGCAATTAAAGACAGCACAGAATTACACCACCACTATTTTTTAAATTTTCAACAGCCCAAAAACAATTATAAGTAAAGACAACACAGAAAGAAAGTATAGTGTCACTACAAGCCTACAATCTAAGTTTAAAAGAAAAATACCAGTTACCAGTTACTCTGAAGCACTGAATTGAATATTTTCCTTCCTTCACCTTCTGGCTTCTTCTGAGAAGATGAACTTCTGTTTGCTGCTTTAACTGTGACTGAGCCCCACCTCCAGTTATCACGTAGCTGATGTCAGAGGCCAGACAATTAACACCCTTCACCCAGCTACAGGACAGTCAGGCAAGCCAAGATAAAATTTGCAGCAATTAAAGACAGCACAGAATTACACCACCACTATTTTTTAAATTTTCAACAGCCCAAAAACAATTATAAGTAAAGACAACACAGAAAGAAAGTATAGTGTCACTACATGCCTACAATCTAAGTTTAAAAGAAAAATACCAGTTACCAGTTACTCTGAAGCACTGAATTGAATATGTTTCCTTCCTTCACCTTCTGGCTTCTTCTGAGAAGATGAACTTCTGTTTGCTGCTTTAACTGTGACTAAGCCCCACCTCCAGTTATCACGTAGCTGAGGTCTGAGGCCAGACAATTAACACCCTTCACCCAGCTACAGGACAGTCAGACAAGCCAAGATAAAATTTGCAGCAATTAAAGACAGCACAGAATTACACCACCACTATTTTTTAAATTTTCAACAGCCCAAAAACAATTATAAGTAAAGACAACACAGAAAGAAAGTATAGTGTCACTACAAGCCTACAATCTAAGTTTAAAAGAAAAATACCAGTTACCAGTTACTCTGAAGCACTGAACTGAATATGTTTCCTTCCTTCACCTTCTGGCTTCTTCTGAGAAGATGAACTTCTGTTTGCTGCTTTAACTGTGACTAAGCCCCACCTCCAGTTATCACGTAGCTGAGGTCTGAGGCCAGACAATTAACACCCTTCACCCAGCTACAGGACAGTCAGACAAGCCAAGATAAAATTTGCAGCAATTAAAGACAGCACAGAATTACACCACCACTATTTTTTAAATTTTCAACAGCCCAAAAACAATTATAAGTAAAAATAACACAGAAAGAAAGTATAGTGTCACTACAAGCCTACAATCTAAGTTTAAAAGAAAAATACCAGTTACCAGTTACTCTGAAGCACTGAACTGAATATGTTTCCTTCCTTCACCTTCTGGCTTCTTCTGAGAAGATGAACTTCTGTTTGCTGCTTTAACTGTGACTAAGTCCCACCTCCAGTTATCACGTAGCTGAGGTCAGAGGCCAGACAATTAACACCCTTCACCCAGCTACAGGACAGTCAGACAAGCCAAGATAAAATTTGCAGCAATTAAAGACAGCACAGAATTACACCACCACTATTTTTTAAATTTTCAACAGCCCAAAAACAATTATAAGTGAAGACAACACAGAAAGAAAGTATAGTGTCACTACAAGCCTACAATCTAAGTTTAAAGGAAAAATACCAGTTACCAGTTACTCTGAAGCACTGAATTGAATATGTTTCCTTCCTTCACCTTCTGGCTTCTTCCCAACATAATATGCTTGGCATTGACACTGTGCTAGGTAAATGTTACTACTTGTACTGCATCTAATAAGATGTCATATTTGAAATACCTTTGTGTTGCCAGTGACTCTCTTGACAGCATAGTGGACATTCTCGTCACCTTAGCATCATTCTACTCATATACCCCTCCCCCTATTTGTTATAGTCCTTTGTTGGAAATCCTAAGTTATTGCACTGAGTTGTTTGCTATAATTGAACTGTGTAAACAATTATAGTGATTTTTTTATTTATTTAAGTAGTTGTTTACTGGGTATGTGAACTGATCCAATGGACCATTTTCAGGCACGACCAGGCCATAAAGATGGCACATATACAGTATAAGCAAAGTCAAGTAATTACAGTTTCAAGTACATAAGACGAGTAAAGAATAAGGTACATGTGCAAATACTGTTACAGTTGCAAACAGGGATAAAGGAACAATGCAAATGTACAGTTAAAGTTAGAATACAGAGTGAAGACATTTATAACCAGAGATAACTTTATACTGCAACTCATAAGACAGAGATTGTCTTGAACATAAGGTGCGAGTCAAGAGAGCAGAGGGTGTTAGGGAGTCTATTCCATAACTTAGGTGCTATGAAAAAGAACATTCTAATTCCCAGGTTAGTGGATATTCTAGGAACTTTCAATGGTGGGATGCTGGAGTTTCTCAGGGGGTGGGGACAGTGCCTCTTGTTAAGTAGGGAGGAATACGGGGATAGGTCACTGTCCCTGATGGTGTTGTCTACTGTACATCTGAGAAGGTAGCTGCATCTTACATGTAGGGGGAGTCAACCCAGTTCCTGGTAAAGAAAGCAGTGGTGGGTGGCATAAGGAGCCATTTGTGCAAATCTGCAGATGTTGTTGTAGGTGGTGGTAAGTGTTAGAGGTATGAGTGTATATGGGGGCATAGTAGTCTAGGAGAGGGAAGAGGGTTGCCTTGTGTTATGACAAGTCTAGCCACTGGGATCAGATAGTGTTGAAGGTGGTGATATCAAATTGTAAAAAACTATTCAAGAGTTAAGTTAGGTATTAGTTACATCCCTAATATTTGCATTTATTAGTATAATATTCTAATGATTTTTTTAAACTTTCTTCCCTTGTTTTGCACATTGTATTTTTACACATGTATTTATATATGCATGGCACTCTCTTGTTATGCAATATATGCTTGCACTACACCTTTATTGTTATTTGTTTCACTTTTGTCCCTTTAAATACCATTGTATAAAGGAACTAGTCCATAAGGGGGAAATTACCCATGATTAAGCATTCATTTTGGAATGCTACTTTAGGCTGCTAGACCCTGAGGTTTGGTTCTGCATTGCCAACTACAATGCGAGTCAGTGTATGACTTTATCTGACTAAAGTGACTATTGAGCCCATTTTCTCACAATAATGATGATACATGAATTGAGGACTAAGGACACTATCAATCCCATACTTACCCTTGCATTTGTTTTTTGTAATATCAATTGGTGTGCCCAATTTGGATTTTACTACAGATGCAGCACAAAGAAACATAAAAAAGACTTAAGAAAAAGACCCATGATCCAACCAGTCTGCCAAAAGTTCCCTGTCTAGCCCTATGACCTACGGTCCCTCCAGGTTCCTAGCCCTCCCAACCCCCTCTTCTCCTCCCAGATTCTGCTACCCTGGCCCAGTACTATACCCTTCATTCTGTCCCAGCCATGCTTGAAATCACCAATGTTTTTTGCACTTACCACTTCAGCCAGTAGACTGTTCAACATAGAAACATATAAAACACAGTCCCTAACCATAGCTGAGAGCTGGGGTATTTACGGTCAGAAGAGAAAAAACTGTCTACTTCTCAATAACTAGCAAGCCCTTACAACTCAGATTGAATCTCTTAAGGATGGGTAGCAACATGGCATACAACAACACAGATTCAGTTTTGTAGGTAATGGAATGTTCTGTACTCACAATGGCTGCAATATATAAAACGGCATGGTGCTGGTGCATAAAGACACCTGCAGCTCCGCACCTGCAGGAGATCCATGTGGGGACTACATTCATGAAGCAGCAGTCCCCACCTGGCTATATTCCACATCCCAACCCCCTGGCATGGGGAAGGGGATGCAGGCCCAGGTCAGCAGCCAGTCGGTTGCCCTACTCAGATGATCAGTGGATCCCTTGTGCTGGTATGGTGCCATCTTGGTGGGTGCACATAGTGCACCACTACTGCTTCCTGGGGGCATGTTTTGGCTGCCCCAGACTGAGCTCTGTCCCCCTGTGATGGGGCACCATCCTGAGAGGGGTCCGATGACCCCCCTGCCTGCACCACTGGGTCTGGTGGTGCCAACTGGAGAAGGTGCATATCCAGTATGGCTGCCCTCTAGATGCATAGCCACCAGCCCCCGCATATGGCACTCCACAAATTTGTGAATGGTGTGGAGTGCCAGATGCCCCCCCACAGAGACCCCAGTCCACCCATGCGCGGAGCTATGCACTCAGCTGAGAATCAGGTGTGGAGGGGGGTGTAACACATTAGTGAATGCTACAGTGGGTGCAAATGGGTGCAGGTGGGCTGTGCACCTGGGTTACATGGCACGTAGCCCATCCATACCTTTTGTGAATAGGGCCCATTTGTTATCATTCCCTAGTTTTTTAATATTTCCTTCACAAATGAGAAGAAAAGAACAACTCTACTTAATGACAGCCTCTTTACTGAACCACATAATCAGATCAGCTTAACTGCAGGCTGGTTGCCTAGTACAACAATATGAAACCCATTTCTAGAAAGTAGAGAGATGCCTAAGGCATTACTGTATGACTAGAGTTATGCAAAAAAAAAAGAACTTTCACTGGTGGAATTGAAGCGAAAGTCAGACTTTTGCTTCTGCAAAAGTTGAGAAATCTATTCCTGAACTTTTGCAGAAATTCCACCTGTCCTGCATTGCTGCCCCATGCTGGATGCATAATACAAATTAATTCCCTGGTTGCTAGTGATCCCTGCTCCCACCCAATCACTGGCTGCACTAAGGTGTTTAGTTCCCCTCTCACCGATCACCACTGATGTATTATAAATTAATTCCCTGGTGAATTAAAATTGTTGTGTCTCATTACCAGGAGTAGGGTGGGGAGGGGAGAGGGTGCACTAGAGCACAAGAGAATAAAATTTTAATTCAAAGGCTGGAGATTGGGGATAGGGATGGAGGGTTCACTAGACCACTAGTGAGAAATTATTTTTTTTCCTATACGTAGGACCACAAATGGGGTGTTACACTAGACACCAGGGCATGATGTCCTGGTTGGGTGGGTGATCAGGTGTGAGAAGGGCCACCAACCACCCGAGATTCCTGGAATTTAAAAAAATATGGGACAGGTGATTGGGTAGGGGGAGGGGCCGCTAGCCACCAGGGTTTTTGATTTACACCTTGGGCAGGTGATTGGGTGGGTGGGTGAGATACCACTAGCCACCTGGGCTTTTGGATTTAGACCTCAGGTGGGTGATCTGGTGGGGGAGGGACTGCTAGCCACCATGGATTTATTTTTATTTCTGGCAGAGCTTGGGAGGGGGTGGCACTGGACACCAGGTAACTTTTTTTTCTTCTGCCTATAGGTGAACAGAACATGGGAACATTTCATCCAAAGCCTTCGGATGTTTTCCAATCTTCCACAGGTAGAAGTTCGGAAACTTCCTCAAAGACTGCAAAATTTTGAGGGAGTTCCACTAAGGTGGAAAAAACAACTTTTGCATGCCTCTACGTATAACACAAAACTCCACTGCTAAAGGTCAATGGACATCAACACAGTTTAACGCCTTTTACTAACTTTATTACATCTCCCCTTTCTTAGTTAACAGCTGAAAAATGTTATTGGAATAACAATAACCAGTATTATGAATGTTCAAAAGGTCTTTTACAATTGTTTTTTTCTTTAATTGCCCCCATTAACACCCGTTGTATGTAGTCCTTCAAATAAGAAGCATTTCTCTATCTGTAATAAAATATAATCTCTCAAGAACATCCAGGGCTGCATAAAAAGGGATGACATCCAAAACAGGTGCACCAGACATCAGTGAGTTACCAAGTAGAGTCTCTGGCAAGGAGGAAACAGGAGGTACATCTGGTTGAGACACATCTATGGCATGGGTGAGGCTAGGGTACTCAGCACCATGCAGTTCAATAAATGGTTGAAAAACTGGAGCAGAGCACAGGGTTTTGGCTTCATTAGGTACTGGGGTCCACCTAGAGGGATGCATGCCTATATTGGCATGATAATCTGCATCTGTACAGGAGGGGAACCAGGCTCCTAGTGATAGGTTTAAAAATGCTTCATTGAGAAGCTTTTAAACTAGCCAAGGGGGAGGCAATGATATGAAGCAGGAAATTCCCAGCCTCTCCACACAAAACATGGTAGTTAGCAAAGTAAACACCAAGGTACAGAGGTCGATAGAGAGCAGGACAGGAGTAAATGGAGAAAAAGGCAAAGGCAGTAAAGGCGGTGATGGGCAATAAAGGGTAAGGCCATCATAAAATGGAGGGCAATGAGTACCGATGCCCGTACAGTGGGTAACAAGCTTCCTGAGCTAGTGGCCTTGATGGAAGAGAAACACCTGGATATTGTGGCAGTCACAGAAACATGGTACATGGAGAACCATGACTGGGATGTCAACATACCGGGGTACACAATCTACAGGAGGGACAGAGAGGTTAAAAGAGGAGGAGGAGTAGCTCTGTAGATAAGGGAATGGATTGAAGCAGTGGAACTAAAGGGTAAACGGGGAGGAAAGGAGGCACTGTGAATCACTTTGGAGACAGGTAGTGGCACCACAATCTGCACAAGGGTTATATATAGACCCCCATCTAAGGGGGAAGGAAATAGACAAGGTACTGATAGAAAGCATTGTCAGAATGGCAGAAAAAGGAGATATTGTTGATGGGGGCCTGAATATGCCAGATGTTAAATGGAGCACATTTACTGCAGCAACATCCAAGAGTAGGGTCATTTTTGATACCCTACAGGGGGCATGCCTCAGACAGCTAGTGTTGGAACCCACTTGAGAGGGAGAAATCCTGGACCTGGTACTCTCAAATGAGGAGGGAGAGAGGATCACAGATTTTAGAAGTGGGTAGCCATCTGGGAACAAACAACCACCACACAGCGTGGTTCATGATAAACATAACTGTCATGTCAAGCCATACAAAAGCAAGGGTACTAGACTTTAGAAGGGCTGACTTTTGCAAATTGGGGGACTGCCTAAGGAATGCAATAGCAAATGGGCAGGAAGGAGGGGTGGAAGAACAAAGGGGAAAAAAATAAAAACTGCCATCATAGAGACAACAAGCCTTTGTGTGAAGCAAATAAAGAAAACAAAACAAAGTAAAAAAAAAACACTATGGTTCTCAAAAGAGGTGGCAAGAAAGGTTAGGGAGAAAAAAACAGCATTCAGAAAGTATAAGGAATCACAGAAGAAGCAGGACAGGGAACTGTATCAGTTAAAACAGAGGGAAGCGGGGAAGGCAATCAGGATAGCAAAGGCCCAAACCAAGGAAAAGATAGTCATCTCAATTAAGAAGGGGGATTAAACAACTTTATAGATACATTAGGGAGCAAAGAAAGACCAAGGGAGAGATAGTGAGGCTTAATAAAGGGAAGGGGAGGTGGGCAGACAGAGAAGGATGGTGGAGGAAGATATAGGAGGAGAGAGGTCAGCCAGGGTCTGTCCACTCCAGGTTGCTGAGAACCCAGTCTGCACAAAGCAGAGGTGTAGCACATCAGGAGGGAAGCAAGTAGAAGGTTGTGAGGGCAGGGGGGGAAGAAGAGGGAGGGGTTGATAAGGAGGAATAGGATTAAGGTAAGGAGGGAACAAATGTGTATGGTAGGGGAGTAGAAAAAAGGTAATGGTGGTTGGGGTAGTGGAGACAGAATTTAAGTAAGGGGAAGGTAGGGGAAGATATTTAAGGTAGATTATAGCAGGAGCAGTTAGAGGAGAGGTAGTTGTGTAAGGCTGCTCTGAGGGAGTAGGAGGAGGAGGAGTGGCATACAGTATTTGAGGGAGGAGAGAATTCCAGGCTTGAGGGAAGCAATAGGAAAAGGCAGACTGACCAATAAGTGTGGATCGGAGGCAGACTGCAAGAGTACTAGTGTCTGAAGATCTGAGGGAGTGGGGAGGTGGGGGTGGGATTGAGAGAGAAGTGAGGCGGTAAGGAGGTAGTATACCCAACCAGTATTTTGAGGTGAATTTGGTACAGTGGGAGAGGTGTCTGTTAGCAATTGCAGGAAAGGACAAGGCATTATAGAGCTCACAGTGATTGGTCTGTGGGGGGAGCATTAAGAGTGAAGCAGCAGAAGGAGTTAAAGAAGGTGTCCAATCTGGCCAGGGAGGACTTAGGGTGGCACCATAAACTACATCACAGTAGTCAAATATCGGGAGTATTATCTTCTGGGCAAGTTCACACCTGGCCATAGGAGGGATGCAACTTTGATTCCAGTGTAAGGCACCAAACTTGGGGTGCACTTTTTTCAGGATGTCATCTACATGTCCAGAGAAGTTCAGATGTTGGTCCAAACAGACTCCAAGGTATCTGAATGAGGTAGTGTCCTCTAAGGTTGTCCCATCCAGGGCAAGGAAGGAGGGTAGGCTGGGCAGCCTTGAAAGTCTCTGCCTTGTATCAAAGATCATGGAGACTGTCTTCTTGGCACTGAGAAAGAGCTGATGGGAGGCAAACCAGGGCTGAACCTGGTGGAAGTCATGCTGCAGAGTGATTGCAACATCAGCAGGACATTTGAAGGTGGTGCACAAGACAATATCATTGGCATACATGTGAATGGAGGAGGAAGGGGAGCAGACTAAAGTAAGATCATTTACAAAAATGGAGAATAGAATGGGACCAAGCACTGAGCCCTGAGGAACTCCAGTGGTGATAGGGAGAGGAGGGAAGATGGATTCTTGAGCATCGACAGATTGGGTTCAATCTGTGAGGTAGGCCCTGAACCAGTTTGTGGCAGATGTGGACCAGCCAGTTGTCATGAAGGAGTCTATGAGGAGTGCATGGGAGATGGTGTTGAAAGCCTTAGTGAGGTCAACAAAGATGTCTGAGGTAATGATGCCATTGTCCAGCACGGTGAGGATGGAGTCAGGGAGCCTGAGTAGGGAGGAGATGGTGGAGTGATTTTTCAGAAAACCAGATTAGAATGTGATGAAAAAGGAGGAGCCAGTGAGGAAGGAGGTAAGCTGGCAGAGGACCAAGTGTTCTTGAAGCCTAGTGAGAGTCAGGAGGAGAGAGATAGGCCAAAGGTTTGCAGGAGAAGTAGTGTCGCTGCTTTTAGGAAGGGGGATGACCACTGCATGTTTCCAGGAGGAAGGGATGGTAGAGTACAAGAATGAGAGGTTGAGGATGAGAAATAATGGAAAGGCTATAGGTGGGTCTGAGAGGTAAAAGAGCTTGGGGTTGATGTCATCTGGCGAAGAGCCTTTAGAAGGGTTTAGTGAGAGCAAGGCATTTACAGTTTCATCAGGGGAGACTGCTGAGAAGTAGAAGTGCGGTGGAATGGGGGAGTTCAGTGCTGGAGAGAGGGGATGCAAGCATGGGGAGTGGGAGAGGGGAGGGATTTTAGAAGGGCAGAAGCTCATGTGGTGTAATAGGAGCTAAATTCCTTGGTCATAATGCAGGGGTCAGAGACAAGAAAGTTGTTTATATTTAGCAACTGGGGTGAGATGGGGGAGAAGAGAGCTTGGACCGCTTTCAGAATTTAGAGGTTGTGTTGATATTAATGAGGAAGGCAGATCTAAAATACTCAGACTTAGTCTAGTAGCTTCAGTGCACGTGTTTCAAAGTCTGGGGAAACTGTGTAATCTGTGGGGAGCTGGGATGCCTTGAACTTTTTCCAGACTTTGGCATGCACCCTGATGCAGGCCAGCGGTTCAGGTGTGATCCAGGGGAGATGGTTACCACAAACTCTATTTTATTTGAATGGTGCATATGTATTCCTAGTTGCTAGGAATTTGCCTTTAAAATAGGCAAACTCATGGTCTACAGAGAGGGAAGAGGTGAGAGGGGACTAATCAGTGAGGGCAAGACCTTGTAGGAGAGGTTCAAGGTCCATGAAGTTGTAGTATCGAAGTTGTAGGATGTTTTGAGGGGATTTGAGGCTGTGGGCCTTTCTTACCAGGAAGATACGGTGATGGTCACATAGTGCTAAGAGCTATAGGAATTCTTAATTTCCTTGGCTGTGCTCAAGTCCTTTTCATAGTCCCTCTGTGACAGGGGAAGTCCCTGCCATGGAATTTGGATCCTTTTTTTATTTTTAAAAATCTTTGGTTGCAGCCTCTCTTTACTATCTCTATCCCTCTTTTTCTAGTCCAGATGTCAAACCACCTTTGGGAGAAACTTTCCTCTTCTTGTGCTGTCACTGTCTCTGTATTTTCCTATGTCTTCTTGGGTCCAGTAGTTTGGGGAAGGTCAAGTGCTCCTTGACCTCCAGAGTTAAAACGTCTTTTTCCTTTTATTCTAAAATGATATGCACTGGCTGTGCAGATAGTAGCTTTGAGAAATTGTTAAAAAGGGTGGAGAACTTGTAGACAGAAAGTGGCTGTAAGGAGAATAGCTGTTACATCTCCAAAGATATAGAAACCCCCTCACTTTCGTGTAACTATGTAGAGGAAAAACAGGAGCAGACATCCTCTCCCCCCCGCTGCTCTGTCAGACAAAATGTATGATTTCTAGTATACTAAGTAGAGGGAGCTGTCAACAAAGCCACTAGAAAAAATTATGGAAACATGGCTTACTGCTTCCCTTGGTTGATAATAAAAAGGGTTATCTCTATTGGTTAAGCCAGTCTTACAAATGTGGTGTTTAAGAGTACCGCCTGCGACTTACCCTGTTTTCCCCAAGATACTGCCAGAAGGAAAGGCAGGATGAGAAGGGAAAGGCAAGGGTTTATAGAGTAGCACTAGCAAAGTGCTCCCTCTTACTCTCCCATTCGCTCCCAATGACGCACTCTTGGGCAAAAAGGCAGAGTAGAGGAGCTGCAAAAATGTGGGTTGAGCCCTGCATGCAAGAAGTGGTTTTCTGAAAGTGCTGCTTGTGGCGCGCCCCGTTGTTAAGTGCAGCCCCTTGTGAACAGTCTGGTGGCGTTAACCATCCCAAGGAATCCCTTCACTGTAGAATTAGGGACAAAAAAAAGGGGATGAAGAGGAGATGAGGCTTTGCGCTCGCATTAGGAAGGGCACCACTCTCTGGCTTAGTCCCCAGTTATTACAGTGTTTCGGCAGCCTGGCAGTGGGAATAAAGTAGTAGAGCCAGGCACCTCTGTTCAAATGTCAATCCTGAGCCTTTCTGGACACAGGTCCCTTTCTGGTGAGCTGCTGGGAGGGTTTCCTGTTTTTCTAGGAAGCGGCCCTTGGCTGAGAGCCAAATTGAAAAATAAAAGCCGACAGCTACACCTTGCAGCTGTCGGCAAAAGATAAAAGTTGTTTCTTTCTATTCCTGTTTTTACAGCTCTACTCCTGTAAACTCAGTATGTATGGCAGCCAGTAGCTGCTTTGTTAATCATATTTAGAGCTCACATAAAAGGCCTCTGAGCAAATACCTGCATAATTGACAAATAAATGCATTTAAAAAACCACAGTCAGGTTTTGTGGCCCTTTGGTTTTCCTTTATAATAAAACCAAAAGATGTTTTTCTTTAGCTTATAAAACATGGCAGGAAAAGGAGGTATTTGCTGAGACTGTAGGGGAATTCATATAAACCTGTGCTTACCTGAGTCCAGTTTCAAGAGGAGTGCCAGCTTTGGTGCCTTTAGGAGATCAACGGCCCTTAGTGTTCCTATTTTATATCCCTGAGTCATCCTGGACCTGTCAATCAAGAAGGGAGTGGAATGTTTCCCACTTCCCTTCATTATTTTCATTATTTTGTGTTTCTGAGTGTGCTTATTACATGGTGAACTAATGCTTGTTTCATATGACTATTAGCTAGCCCTCAGATATTATATAAATTAAAAACAGGGCTAAAAAAGAGACTTTTGAAAAGTATGATGCTGTGATCACCTGACCACAGGGGCCGGGTATATAAAGCCCTCCTGTAAGAGTAGAAGATAGATAGGGAGTCAGTTAGAGTTGACTGTGTAGGCGAAGAATAGGGGAGCCTATTGCTACACTGAGTTAGTGGAAACAGTGTTGGTTAGCCACTCAAGTCTTAATACATTATTTTCTGATTTTGAACCTTTATTTTCTGTGCAAGAGTTATTACAGTATTTTATTTTGCATTATTTGTTCTTTTTTTAAATTCTTAATAATAAACATCTCACGAAGTCAAGTGGGTTGTACCATATATCATGTGTCATGTCCATCTGTTACCCCACCCTATAATAAGTGGTGTTTGAAGTGGGTTAACTGCAGTCAGTGTCTTACCAGGCTGGGAGACACTGCTACAGTGGATACCATCGGGTATCCCAGGTGGGCACATGTCCAAGGAAAAGATGAGAGGCACAGAAGATTCAAAGATCCTGACCAGGAGGATGGCTGGACATACCAGATCAGAGCTGTTACCAGGCCTTGGTGCTCGACTGAAGACAACACAGAAGAAGGAGGAGGATAACATCACAGGATTACCAGGAGATGAGGAAGAAGACATCATTTGCCCAGATCTGGAGGATGCAGCCCCAGAAGATGTTGGAGAGCTTCTGAAGTAGTTATGCATCATCCATATCCAGCTGGATAAGGAATGGGAGAGTAAGAGACAGTGCCAGGATGCCAAGTGGGCAGACACAATGAGGGTGCTCCATGCCATACACACTGGAGCATCTTTGTGGGACAACAGTCCAAGAGACATTAGGTTATCAAAACTAATGGATACTGATGACACTGAGGCCTACCTCACAAGTTCGAGTGGGTGGCTCGCATGTGTGGGTGGCCTCAGGACCAGTAGGTGGTCAGTCTGACCCCTCAGCTTATGGGATGGGTACAGATTGTCTATAGCCATATAGACATGCATGAGACTGAGGCCTGTGAGAATGTTAAGAGAAAAATCTTGAAATGTTATGATATAAGTACAGAGACATACCATCAACAGTTTCATTTCCTGAAGATGTTAGCTACTGATGCCCACAGAGAGAGATATGTGCTCTTGAAGGATTTGTGCTACAAATGCAGGGCCGGCTTTAGGGTTGTGGGGGCCCCCAGCAAAATTAGTGAAGTCATGGGGCCTCTCTACTTGGCCCACCTTTAGCCCATGTGTTTTACTGTTGCCCATAGGAGCAAGATTTTATTTGTGGTGATACTATAGGCAGGGGAATAAAGGGCAGACTAGGTGTGCCAAGCAATAGTTATCTGCCAGCAAATTTTATATTTCTTTGTTTCTATGTACAGCTTTAGTATAAAGAGTAGTATTTAAAACATTTTTCCGGAGGACACAGCAGTGTCATTTCTTGGGGCTGTTCTTCCCATCCCATCCATTGCTGCCTATCCACTTCATATTGACTGAATCATAGCTCGTCAAGGTATTTCATGGCATAACCAGAAGGATCTGCATAGTCCTTTACTGATGTTTTAAAAATATATTAAGATAAAAAAATGTTTAAAAATGAATAAGGTAAACTTCTCTGCTTGGGGGCCCCCAATGAGCAGGGGCTCCCAGCAACTGCAGGGTTTGCTGGTGCCTAAAACTGGCTATGACAAATGGCTATAACTAGATGCAAAAAATGTACACCAGCTTTTGGAGGTGATAATCATTGAGCAGTTTAAGATCTTACCTCAAGATGTGCAACTGTGGGTGCAAGAGCATAAACCGGAAGGAGTCAAAAAAGCCATCACCCTGTCAGAAGACTTTTTGGCAGCCAGACCATTGAGGCACAGGAACTACCAAGGAGGAACGACCATCACCTCCATGCCTCTGATAAGAAACCCTCTTCCTACTACTATAAATAGCAATAAAAATGATTGGAGGCCAGAAAGAAAGGGAAGGTTGCTCCTTTCTGTAATTATCTGCCATGGCTGTAAGAAAAAGGGAAACTGACCAACCATTAAAAAAGAGATAGGACATTTGGCTTTAGCCAATTGGGGACCATTTATTGCCACAGTGGAGGTGGGGTTTTAACATGTAATGGGGTTAATCGATTCTGGGAGTCACCAGACATTGGTCAGGACAGACCTGGTGGGACAAGAAAGAAGACAGGGCAAAGGGACTGCTGTTAATTGTATTCATGGAGACATTCATTGTTATCCCACCACCTCATTATCTTTAACTGTGCAAGGAAAGACCCACAAGCAGGAAGTAGGCCTTGTAGCCAATTTGCCCATACCAATAATTATTTGACATGACCACCCGGATTTTGCAAACTTTATACAGTGCCATGTAGGACAGATACCCCTGGTTGCAGTAACCATGAGGGCACAAATGAGGTAACAGGCCCAGATACCGACTATTTTCCTTTTTTCAGATGAACTTTTTGAGGGTCCAGGTAAAGATCAGAAGGGAAAGACAGTCAGAAGAAAGGAAAAGAATGACTGGAAAGACACACAGGCGAAAGAGACATTACATTTAGGGTTGCTTAAAAGTGGGGCTATCAGGACTGAGCAAAATGATGATGTGTCATTAAAACCTTTATTTTTGCAGGTTGGACAAGAACAAATACCTGGGCCCCCATATATGTATTGCAGAATGATATACTGTATAGGGAAAGTATAAATCCCAAAACAAAGGAATTTGTTTCCCAGCTGATAGTACCCACCAAATATCGAGCTGAGGTGATACAGCTGGTGTATGACATCCTCCTGTCAGGTCAGTCTGGAGGGGACAGTACTCTTAGTAGGATTGTGGGGCAATTTTATTGGCCCGGCCTGTATGAACAAGTGGCCACCTATGTAAGAAGATGTCCTGAGTGCCAAAAAGTAGCCCGTGTGGGGCAAAATGAGAAGGTACCCCTACAGAACATACCCCTGATGTCAGAGCCCTTTTTCAGGATAGTGATGGACATAGTTTGCCCTTTGGAAAAAAGTTCCAAATGGAACCGTTTCATTTTTTTTAATTTATTTAACCAATCAGAAAGACCTTTGAGCCAAAGACTCTTTTACAGAGGTTTCACGTCAAGTCACAAGAATAGCAAATTACAATGGTTTCAGTAAGTAGTACAACATGAGGAAAGTAAATACATAAACTAAAGAACAATATGGCAAGATAAATATTGTGTCAAGTGCAGCCAGTCGCCTTGTCTGAAGAGGGGTGAAAGGGATTACAAGGAGACAAGTACTGAAGGTGAATTCGGGGTGGAAGGAGCAAAATAAGAACAATGAGGGAGATTCCACAATGACGCTTAAGCAGGAAAGACCCACAAGGGCGGGGGGTAGAGGGAGTGAACAAGGTGAGGAAACAGAGGAGAGTGAGGGAAGTGGGAGTGCAGGGGTAAAGGAAGGGGGGATGAGGTAGGATGAAAAGAGGGCAGTAATGAGAAATGGATAAGGGAGGAAGTGCTGTGAGTGGAACAGCACAGCATTAGGATAGGGCTTGGTTCATCTTGGTTCTTTGTGACTATGCCACCTATTATCCGGAGGCAATTCTGATGAGGATAGTTACTGACCCTCGGATTGCTGAGGTGTTGCCAAAGTCTTTAGCCCAATGGGGATTCCACAAGTCATGTTGACAGAGTTATATAGATTACTGGGGATAAGTGCTGTGAGAACCTCCCCATACCATCCCCAAACGGATGGTCTGATGGAGAGATTCAATCAAACTTTAAAAAAGATGCTGCAAAAGTTTGTTAATGAAGAGGGGACGAATTTGGACAAATATCTCACATATTTGTTATTTTCTTACAGAGAAATACCCCAGGCTTCCACAGGTTTTTCCCCTTTTTCTCTCCTGTATGGCAGAAACCCCAGGAAGGCCCCTGGATGTAGTGAAGGAATGCTGGGAGGAGGGTAAAATTATAGGACAGCAGAATATTTTGACCTATATGTCCCAAGTAAGGAAGTGACTGGTAAGATATGAAGGGTTGACTCATCAGTCCTTAGAAAAAAAGCAGGCTAAACAGAAGGCTTACTATGACCAAGGGGTAGGCAGCAAGAGTTACCAGCCCGGGGATAAAACACTGTTATTACTCCCCATCTCAGAAAATAATTTGCTCCATGAAGTGTCAGGGCCCATATACCATCATTCACTAGATAAGGCCAGTCAATTATGAGCTGGACATACCAGGAAAACGCAGTAAGAGCTACCATGCCAGCTTAATCAAGAAACTCTGGCAGATCCACTATGACTGTGAATGCATTAACTAATTAAGGGTGTTTCATGGGCTTAAACATAAACATGAACTGATGTTACATACGCTAACTGAATCAAAGTACAGTACATTGAGAAAGGGCAGATTTAAAATAATGCCACTGTCTGTATTACCTGTCACCTGTATGTTTCACATTTTATTCTATGCACAGTTATAGCAATCAACTCAACAGAACTAGACCATCATGCACATGAAGGTATTGTACCTTAAATGAAAACTTTACTCCGACAACTATATGTTGTGACAAGGTGGAAGATAAACACAGTGTTGAGACATGTTTTTGAAGACTTTTGATGTGTTTAATTGATTATTTTAGAGATTGCTATACAGTTCACACATATAATTAGTGTAATATTAAAGTGCATATACCCAAATGTCAATATAAATCTTACACATTTCATTACAAGTTGTTCTCTTGAAGGAAGATATTACTGTACAAGACCTAACAAATGGGCATCAGGAAAAAGTAAACTGGGGTATGTGTGTTATTGAGGATATTGCAAGGATTATCTTTTATTACTGCTCCGCCCCAGGTGCACACAATATGAAAATCAACAACCCCTTGATATGTAGCAACAGAAATTAGTTAGTACAAGGACAGAAACAAGTAGGAGACTGAGTAAGTTGATAGACAAGCATGAGTATGGTGAGTCAAACAACATTTCAAAATGTCTCACTATGATAATTAATTTTTTACAACTGTGTCTGCACAGTTGACAATGTTTGTAAAGAAATAACAATGGGAGTTATTCCACATGTGTCCAAAGGTGCCACACATGCAGGTGGAGGGATTTGAGGCCTGGATGCACCAATCGTCCCTGCTCCTGAGTCAGAAGATCATGGCAGAGAGGTAGAGGTACTGGGGGTTCTATTGATAGCTGTTGAAGCAGAGGGAACCAAATCTGATGAGGCCAAAGAGGGGCTATTAGAATCATGTGAGCCCCTTCCTCCTGTAGCTTCAGGAGAACTCTCTGAAGCACTGGGAAGGGAGTAAAGGTATATAAGAACCTCCTTGTCCAGCACAGAGACAGTGCATCTCACCAGAAAACACCATGCCTGGGAATGAGCCAGCAACAATTGAGTAGTTTTGTGTTGGATGGGGAAATGAACAGATCTGTCTCCGGCCAACTCCACAGGTCGCATAAGCTTTCAACCACCTCCTGATTTAGCTCCCACTTATGAGCCCTGACAGTGGTGTGGATGAGAGTGTCTGTCAGGATGTTGCTGATGCCCAGCAGATGGACAGCAGTCAGGCAGAGGTCATGCTGGACTGCTCAATACCACACTTGCATCGGCTCCCAGCATAGAGGGTATGAATGACTGCCTCCCTCTTTTTGCAGATACCAGACTACATACATATTGTTAATCTGAATCAGGAGTGTCCCCAGATATAGATGAGGGTGGAAGGCCTGGATGGTATACAGTACTGCACTAATTTCTAACACATAGATGTGTAGAGATGCTTCCAGCTGAGACCATGTTTCCTGACTCTGATTGTCTCCTAGGTGGGTTCCCCAGCCTTGACATGAAGCATCCATTGTAAGGGTCATGGTAGGAGCAGGGGGTTGAAATGGGAACCCCCATGGAGAGACTGGACAACTCCTGCCACCAACGAAGATCCTTTTTCATGTACCTGGACACTAGGACTCTGTGGTCCAGGTTGTCCAGCTACTGATCTCATTGGACATGAAGAGTCCATTGGATCACCCTCATATGCAGTCTGACTAGAGGGACTGTAGGGATCACAGCTGCCATTGTCCTTAGAAGATGAATGATCGATCAGGCTGTGGTCCAGCTTAAGTTGGCCACTAATCTGGCCTGTTCTTGAGATATCAGCAAATTAGTGTTACAAGGGTTCCTTGCCCTATAGGATTGCTGCATGTGCTCTCTAGCTATGTGTAACTGAGAGTGCAGGACCAAGAGGGCCCATGCTCCTAAAGATGCATATTGTTAAAAAGAAATGGGCAGCTGGGTGGGAACGCGGGCCCAAAGTGCCCCGCACTCCCACCAACACATGCTATTTGCTAGTTATATTACACTTTTTCAAAAAGTAAGGAAATCATTGCAATAAACTTCATTTATCACATCAGTTAGGGTTAAAGTGACAAAAGTGTGGAAATGAAATGTTAGGGTTGAACCCCCAACCCACCCACCACCCCACCCCCATCCTCCACACACCAATAGACTCTGGGGTGTGCCATGGGGTCATGAGGCCTAACTCTTACCCCATTCTCCTTTACTGTACCATGTCAACCTTTTTACACATGACATGGGGTGAGAGTTGGGCCTCATGTGCACACCCCAGCATCTGTCATTGTGTGGAGGATGGGGTGGTGGGGTGGTTGGGGGTTAGGGGCTCAACCCTAACATCTCATTTCCACACTTTTGTTGCTTTAACCCTAACTGATACATTAAATGAAGTTTCTTGCAATGAATATATAATGCCTCCATCGAAAATATCTTAGATATTTTCCTCAAGCAGTTTGACCTATAGCATCACTCATGGAAAATAGATATATGTATAGATACTATAGAATATATAAGGGATATGCAATGGAAGCAAGTGTAATAAATTATCTATCTGCCCAAGAGCAGTTTGACCTGGTAACCTCACAAGTGGCATAAGCCACGAGTGTGATGTCTGAGGTCAAACTGCTTGGAGTGTAGATAAATCATTTATTGCACGAGTTTTCCATTGCATATTCCTAATGCAATTCCTTTGTTTTTTTGCTTTTGTAGGGGGCATTTGTTAGTCAAAAGTGAATTAAAATTGAATTTTCTGCCATTTTTGCTGATTATAGAAAATCTAAAAGGAATCTAGAAACAAAACACATCTCATTTTGTAGATATTTTTATGCTGAACAATGTTTGTGCTCAAAGTACTATACTATCTTTTTTTGTTTTTATGTTATTTGCATTTTTTGGATGAAACAGTGCACAAAAATGGAATTGTTTGCATTTTTTCACTAATTCTGAAAAAACTAAAAAGTGTCTATAAATTAAACACCACTCATTTTGTAGATATTTCTGTGTCAGATAAACTTCGTGCTCACAGTACCATGATATCATTTTTCATTTTAAAGATATTTACATTTGCTTGCGGAAAAATTAAAAAAATATGAATTTTCTGTTGTGTTTTTGCTAATTATAAAAAAATCAATAAGGTATCTATAAATGAAATACCACTCATTTTGTAGATAATTTTGTGCTGCACAACTTTCATGCTCATAGCGCTATGCTATCTTTTTTTGTTTTAAAGTTATTTGGATTTGAATATAGGTAGTACTGGAACTGAGGCTGAACATTCTAAATGAGTTCCGGAGTGATAGTGACATATCTACTATGTGAATAAATCTGTGATGATGCGTCTACTATGTGGATAAATGTAACATTTTAAATTTATCCCATAGTAGCTCAAATTTATCTCATAGGATTTAGGTCCATGCCTGTTGCATAAATATGGGATACACAATGGTGAGCTGTCAGATAAATGATTTATCTACACAAGTGCTGTTTGACCTCGGGTAACTTCACGAGTGGCATAAGCCACGAGTGAGGTGTCCGAGGTCAAACAGCACAAGTGTAGATAAATCATTTATCTGACTGCTCACCACTGTATATTTCATTTATGCAATATGGATGCTTCTTATCAGTGCAGGAACATTTGATTTTGACTGTTTATCTTCTTTTTTTAAATGATAATTTCTGGGACTTTCAGTTAACTTTCCTAGTGTATGTCCGCCTAGCATGATGGTTGCTATTAAATGAAACACCACTCATTTTGTAGAGAACTTCTTGCTGAACAAATGTCATGGTCACAGTATCATGCTGCCTTTTTTGTTTTAAAGTTATTCACATTTGTTTGTTGAAACAGTGAAACAAAAATTAAATTTTATGCTGTTTTTTGCTAATTATAAAAAAACTAAAAGGTATTTATTAATGAAACACCACTCATTTTGTAAATATTTTTGTGCTGAACATTTTTTGTGCTCACAGTACCTTGCTATCATTTTTAGTTTTAAAGTGATTCACATTTGTTTGTCGAAAAAGTGAAAATAAAATAGGATTTTATGCTGTTTTTTTGCTAATTATGAAAAAACTAAAAGGTATCTATGAATGAAACACCACTCATTTTGTAGATATTTTGTGTGAACATTTTCATGCTCACAGTAGCATGCTATCATTTTTCATTTTAAAGTTATTTACATTTCTTTGTCTGAAAAGTGAAAAGAAAATTGGATTTTATGCTGTTTTTTGCTAATTATAAAAAAAAACTAAAAGGTACCTATAAATGAAATACCACTCATTTTGTAGCTATTTTTGTCCTGAACATTTTTCGTGCTCACATTACTATGCTATCGTTTTTCATTTTAAAGTTATGCACCTTTGTTTGTCAAAAAAGTGAACAAAAAAGCTTTGATTGACAGTTTGCATTTATCCCACATATGTGGGATAAATCTAGGGTGGTTAGATTTATCCCACATATGTGGAAATAAATGGATTTATGCAATGGGTTTTGGTTTCACACCTATTGCATAAATATATATATATATATATATATATATATATATAACAGCCTTTCAATGTTAAATCTCAATTTTGCACCTTAATAACGTTGTCATTTTTCAAACAAATAACTTAAAAAGTGGTATATTTGCTGTCGTGTTGTCAGTGTCTCAAGGCATGGAAAGTTTCATGATGGCATGGTGTTAGAGATATAAAGTGGTCAACAACAGTAAAAGGAACTTTTCTCCATAGGATAACATGGGAGTTTTTACTCTTGGAATTAGTTTGCCTCTGATACTTTCAGTTCACTGTTTAATGGTAAATGTGCAAAGGTAAAGGCATTTACCATTCACCTTTACTGTTTGCAATTTCAGTTTTCAGTTACTCTTTCCACCATTTTATTTGCAGTTAGTGAGGGTAGAAAACTTAAATATTTTAAAAAATACTGCCCCTAGGTAAAAACTAACATGTGTGTTTACCTAATTGGGGGCTGAGAAACCTGCCCCTGACATTATTTTTGGAGCATGGGGTTCCTAAATATCTTTTTTGGGTGGTAGCGTGTGCCACAAATTGTGACAGAATCCTGACACTACCTTGCCTGTGTGACAGTATGGGGGTGTGGGGTTTCCAGGCAATAGCCCCTGCTAATTTTTGGGGCACAGACCCCATAATTGGATTCCTCAGCCCATGAGTAGGTAAACGCTAAGGGCCAGATATTCAAAAGGGTTGCACTATGCTCAATAGGGTTGCACCTGCGCAAGTCCGAACTTGCTCCATTCTGCAATATTCAGCAGGAGGCAGTTGTGCCACAGAAAACATGCTGAGCAACAGCGCAATGCAAATGAATGCATGCTGAGCTGGAGGGGGAGGAACTATGCATAAACTGCACAGTCCGATATTCAGCTGGGCTGTGCAGAGTTGTGCGGCGCAGCCCCAACTAGCCTGCACAACTGAGCCAAAAAAAAGGATCAAGTTGAGGGCCACCCACAGGTGAGCTGCTGCACTGCAGGGTGCAGCACAGCAGCTACCACCTGTGACTGGCCCTCAACCCCACTCTCTGCCCCCTCATCAGCCCGATCGTGGGCAGCAATGTATCCCCAACACATCCCTGGTGGTCCAGTGGACCGATAAGCCCGATCGCGGGCTGAAGTAATGAAACACCCCCCTCACCTCCCGAATATATCCCTGGTGGTCCAGTGGACGATAAGCCCGATGGCAGGCTGGTAATGAAACACCCCCACCTCCCGATCATATCCCTGGTGGTCCAGTGGACCAAAAATCCCGATCGCGGGATGTAGTTGTCAACCCTCCGAGACATCCCTGATGACCTAGTGTCCCCCACCCCCCACCCACGAAGCCCCACCACCCCTCTCCCCCCGCAGCGGAGGTGTGCAGCATCCTGCCTGCCTTGCCCTCGCCGACCCCAAACTGACTGCCCGGTAGGGTTCCTTGCCCTATAGGATTGCTGCATGTGCTCTCTAGCTATGTGTAACTGAGAGTGCAGGACCAAGAGGGCCCATGCTCCTAAAGATGCATATTGTTAAAAAGAAATGGGCAGCTGGGTGGGAACGCGGGCCCAAAGTGCCCCGCACTCCCACCAACACATGCTATTTGCTAGTTATATTACACTTTTTCAAAAAGTAAGGAAATCATTGCAATAAACTTCATTTATCACATCAGTTAGGGTTAAAGTGACAAAGTGTGGAAATGAAATGTTAGGTTGAACCTCTAACCCACCACTCACCCCACCCCATCCTCCACACACCAATAGACTCTGGGGTGTGCCATGGGGTCATGAGGCCTAACTCTTACCCCATTCTCCTTTACTGTACCATGTCAACCTTTTTACACATGACATGGGGTGAGAGTTGGGCCTCATGTGCACACCCCAGCATCTGTCATTGTGTGGAGGATGGGGTGGTGGGGTGGTTGGGGGTTAGGGGCTCAACCCTAACATCTCATTTCCACACTTTTGTTGCTTTAACCCTAACTGATACATTAAATGAAGTTTCTTGCAATGAATATATAATGCCTCCATCGAAAATATCTTAGATATTTTCCCCTCAAGCAGTTTGACCTATAGCATCACTCATGGAAAATAGATATATATGTATAGATACCTATATAGATATATAAGGGATATGCAATGGAAGCAAGTGTAATAAATTATCTATCTGCCCAAGAGCAGTTTGACCTCGGGTAACCTCACAAGTGGCATAAGCCACGAGTGTGATGTCTGAGGTCAAACTGCTTGAGTGTAGATAAATCATTTATTGCACGAGTTTTCCATTGCATATTCCTTTAATGCAATTCTTTTGTTTTTGCTTTTGTAGGGGGCATTTGTTAGTCAAAAAAGTGAATTAAAATTGAATTTTCTGCCATTTTTTGCTGATTATAGAAAATCTAAAAGGAATCTAGAAACAAAACACATCTCATTTTGTAGATATTTTTATGCTGAACAATGTTTGTGCTCAAAGTACTATACTATCTTTTTTTGTTTTTATGTTATTTGCATTTTTTGGATGAAACAGTGCACAAAAATGGAATTGTTTGCATTTTTCACTAATTCTGAAAAACTAAAAGTGTCTATAAATTAAACACCACTCATTTTGTAGATATTTCTGTGTCAGATAAACTTGCTCACAGTACCATGATATCATTTTTCATTTTAAAGATATTTACATTTGCTTTGGAAAAATTAAAAAATATGAATTTTCTGTTGTGTTTTTGCTAATTATAAAAAATCAATAAGGTATCTATAAATGAAATACCACTCATTTTGTAGATAATTTTGTGCTGCACAACTTTCATGCTCATAGCTATGCTATCTTTTTTGTTTTAAAGTTATTTGGATTTGAATATAGGTAGTACTGGAACTGAGGCTGAACATTCTAAATGAGTTCCGGAGTGATAGTGACATATCTACTATGTGAATAAATCTGTGATGATGCGTCTACTATGTGGATAAATGTAACATTTTAAATTTATCCCATAGTAGCTCAGATTTATCTCATAGGATTTAGGTCCATGCCTGTTGCATAAATATGGGATACACAATGGTGAGCTGTCAGATAAATGATTTATCTACACAAGTGCTGTTTGACCTCGGGTAACTTCACGAGTGGCATAAGCCACGAGTGAGGTGTCCGAGTCAAACAGCACCAAGTGTAGATAAATCATTTATCTGACTGCTCACCACTGTATATTTCATTTATGCAATATGGATGCTTTATCAGTGCAGGAACATTTGATTTTGACTGTTTATCTTCTTTTTAAATGATAATTTCTGGGACTTTCAGTTAACTTTCCTAGTGTATGTCCCCTAGCATGATGGTTGCTATTAAATGAAACACCACTCATTTTGTAGAGAACTTTGCTGAACAAATGTCATGGTCACAGTATCATGCTGCCTTTTTTGTTTTAAAGTTATTCACATTTGTTTGTTGAAACAGTGAAACAAAATTAAATTTTATGCTGTTTTTGCTAATTATAAAAAACTAAAAGGTATTTATTAATGAAACACCACTCATTTTGTAAATATTTTTGTGCTGAACATTTTTTGTGCTCACAGTACCTTGCTATCATTTTTAGTTTTAAAGTGATTCACATTTGTTTGTCGAAAAAGTGAAAATAAAATAGGATTTTATGCTGTTTTTTTGCTAATTATGAAAAAACTAAAAGGTATCTATGAATGAAACACCACTCATTTTGTAGATATTTTTGTGCTGAACATTTTTCATGCTCACAGTAGCATGCTATCATTTTTCATTTTAAAGTTATTTACATTTCTTTGTCTGAAAAGTGAAAAGAAAATTGGATTTTATGCTGTTTTTTGCTAATTATAAAAAAAAACTAAAAGGTACCTATAAATGAAATACCACTCATTTTGTAGCTATTTTTGTCCTGAACATTTTCGTGCTCACATTACTATGCTATCGTTTTCATTTTAAGTTATGCACCTTTGTTTGTCAAAAAGTGAACAAAAAGCTTTGATTGACAGTTTAGATTATCCCACTATGTGGGATAAATCTAGGTGGTTAGATTTATCCCACATATGTGGAAATAAATGGATTTATGCAATGGGTTTTGGTTTCACACCTATTGCATAATATATATATATATATATATATATATATATATATACAGCCTTTCAATGTTAAATCTCAATTTTTGCACCTTAATAACGTTGTCATTTTTCAAACAAATAACTTAAAAAGTGGTATGTGCTGTCGTGTTGTCAGTGTCTCAAGGCATGGAAAGTTTCATGATGGCATGGTGTTAGAGATATAAAGTGGTCAACAACGCAAAAAGGAACTTTTTCTCCATAGGATAACATGGGATTTTTTTACTCTTGGAATTAAGTTTGCCTCTGATACTTTCAGTTCACTGTTTAATGGTAAATGTGCAAAAGGTAAAAGGCATTTACCATTCACCCTTTACTGTTTGCAATTTCAGTTTTCAGTTACTCTTTCCACCATTTTATTTGCAGTTAGTGAGGGTAGAAAACTTAAATATTTTAAAAAATACTGCCCCTAGGTAAAAACTAACATGTGTGTTTACCTAATTGGGGGCTGAGAACCTACCCCTGACATTATTTTTTGGAGCATGGGGTTCCTAAATATCTTTTGGGTAGTGTGTGCTATACAAGTGACAGCCAGAATCCTGACTACATACCTTGCGTGTGTGACAGTATGTGGGGGTGTGGGGTTTCCAGGCAATAGCCCTGCTAATTTTTGGGCACAGACCCCATAATTGGATTCCTCAGCCCATGAGTAGAGTAAACGCTGCTGGCGCTGATATTCAAAGGGTTGCACTATGCTATTAGGGCTGCACCCGCAAGTCCAACTTGCTCCATTCTGCAATATTCAGCAGGAGGCAGTTGTGCCACAGAAAACATGCTGAGCAACAGCGCAATGCAAATGAATGCATGCTGAGCTGGAGGGAGGAACATGCATAAACTGCACAGTCCGATATTCAGCTGGGCTGTGCAGAGTTGTGCGGCGCAGCCCCCAACCTAGCCTGCACAACTTGAGCCAAAAAGGATCAAGTTGAGGGCCACCCACAGGTGAGCTGCTGCACTGCAGGGTGCAGCACAAGCAGCTGCCACCCGTGACTGGCCCTCAACCCACTCTCTGTGCCCCTCATCAGCCCGGGCACGCGGGCACGTCTCTTTCTATTATCTTTGGTGTTTAGTGATCGATAAGGTCGCTGAAGGCTCGAAACACCTACCTCCTCGGCGATCTCGGAAGTCCAGTGGACCGACAGGCCGATGGCAGGCTGGGGTGAAACACTTCACCTCTCGACCTTTTGGGGTTCAGGTGACAGCTTATCGGCTGGGGCAGCCGGTTCTCATCTTCGATGATGCGGTGCCTCTCCACCATTAGTTTCACCACCCTTCCCCGCAGCCGGTCGTGATCACTTGCCCGCTGCCCTCGCCGCCGACCGACTGCCCGGAGGGCTGCACGCCTACTGGCGGGAGCAAGAGTCACGGGTGTGCAGCCCATACCGCATAAGAGAGTTCAGTTTTGTGAATGAAATTCATTCACAAAACTGGACTGTCTGGTACGGTATGGCTGCACGCCCATTGGCTCTGTTCGCACCACTGGCGCAGCCTCACCGGCAGTCAGTCGGGTTGGCGGCGGGCAGCAGGCAGGGATGCTGCCCACCAGCTGAGGGGAGGAGCGGTGGTGGGGCTCGGGTGGGTGGAGTGGGGGGACACTAGGTCACCAGGGATGTGTTCGGGGGAGTGTTGACAACTACATCTCGTGATCGGGATTTTCAGTCCACTGGACCACCAGGGATATATTCGGGAGGTGGAGGGGTGTTTAATTACTTCAGCCCGCGTTCGGGCTTATCGGTCCACTGGACCACCAGGGATATATTCGGGAGGTGGGGGGGTGTTTAATTACTTCAGCCTGCGATCGGGCTTATCAGTCCACTGGACCACCAGGGATGTGTTGGGGAGGAAGTTTGAACTTAGCGCCTTTTTCTCCACGGTTCTGAAATTATAGAGCCAGAACTTTACCCGTGCACCTCTAGAACTGCAGCAGTTTGTACTTCTCCCTGCCTTTTCAGGCTTATTTCACCCTGAGAACTGTGCAGTTTCTAGCCCGCCTGCACTACGCAGAGGCTCCCCACCACCCCCACCACCACCCTTGGTCGGCTCTTAATTATATAGTGAGACCTCACGGGTTGTAAACCAATCAGCCCACTTTCCCATTAGCTTTATACCTTCCTACCACCAGTGGCCTCCCTTGAGCTAACTCCTAAATCTCACACTCTGTGGTCATATAAATTCTCATCGTTTGTGTACAGTAAGAGAAAAATACGTTAGGGATAATGCAGTGCTTTACATTTTCAGTCTTTATGCTTTGCCTAACTGTTTCCTCCCTCCCACCTTCTTCTTACCCCAAGCCACTTGAGCCATCTCCATTTCTCTCTACAATGACCAAGCCACCCCTCCACTCCTCCTCCTTGGCACAAGAGTCCAACATCAGCCCCACTAGGCAACTGCGCCACTGGGGGCCTCTATCCTGCCTCCCGCGTTCCATGCTGCGAAACCTGCTCTTTCTATTCCCTCTACCCGGGCCCTAGGGCTGACCCCATTCACCCACCCTCTCCACCCGGCATGTGCATCTCCTGAAGTTCATGCGGCTATCAAGGCACATTCTGGCCCTCCTTCTCATTATAGCCGGGGATATCGAACTTAACCCAGGTCCACCTGCATCCTTAGCCTCTCAACCCCCAGTATCAGCTACGCACCTCCCTAAGGGACTCAAAATTGTCCACCTAAATATATGCAGTATCCTAAACAAAATAGCAACCCTGCAAACTACTGTCCTTGCACTTTGCCCTGATATAGTCATTATCACTGAATCATGGCTAAAGCCTTACAACAAGGATGCGGAATTCTCCATCCCTGGTTTTTCCCTAATACGCCAGGACAGACAGGGCAGAAAGAAGGGTGGCGGCACAGCCATGTACATATCCTCCAATCTCCAGTTCTCTAGAATCCCCCTGCCTGCCCCTTTTCCTTCTGTGGACTTCTAATCAAAATCCTCTACCTCACTCCATTCCAATTTATATTGCTGGTCTTACTGTCCACCTGGTACTCCTCTGAGTTGCATTATTGACCATCTTGGCAACCTGAGGTCACACAGGAGGGCGGGAACTTCATATTCTTGGGGATTTCAACCTGAACTGGCTAGGCAGTGCAGCCTCTAAATCGCGTCAACAAATAAATGCCCTAAACCTGTCCCAGCAAATAGCGGAACCCACTCGTCTAAACCTTAAATCAAACAAGCACACACTACTGGATTGGGCTTTAACTACCCACCCCCATCGGATATGTAAAGCTGGCCTTCTACCCAACTCCCTCAGTGATCAGCATATGATTTTTATCGTGAGAAAAATCTTCCGCCCTATGTCCCACCCGTGTGCTTCAAAACAGAAGCTATAAGTCTCTTAACCTGACTGCTCTCTAAGTGACCTCTAGTATTGATTGGTCTTTCATCCCTAGGGCCACCTCTACAGATGATGCCCTGAACTTTTCTCTGCAAATTTCCTCACCATCTGGGACCGACACGCCCCTTAAGAAGGTCCCGGTAAGAGGCTCCACTCTACCATGGGTAACCTCTACCCTTATGGAACCCCTTCGACCAGGGACCGTGCCTGGAAATCTTTTAAGGCCACAGGTGATCAAACAGCCCAGCTACACTACCGGTCACTAAGAAACGCCTGTACAAGACACATACGACTGGCTAAATCTAATTACTTTAAACTGCTTTTAACAACAACTTCTCCCACCCCACTCATTTCTGGAAGTCTATCAAATCCTCCTCTCCCACCTGCCCAACCCCTACTCCCACTCTAAACATTGCGGTAATTCCATTACTGATCCTAGCCTGGTTGCCTCTGAGTTTAACTCCTACTTTTCCTCCCTGTTTTCTTCCATCCGCTCCTCTCATCCCTATCCCTTGTCCACTCCCCCCCCTTCTGTACCTAGCCCAGCCACCTTCTGCCTCCGTCCAGTCTCATCTAGCCAGGTACTAAAAATACTGCAGGCGCTTGACCCAACAAAGGGAAAATGCCCATCGGGCCTCGATTCCAAGATGCTTCTGCTCTCTGCACCTGCCATAGCATACCCACTAGCACTGCTCTTTAACTTGTCCTTCAAACTTGGGGCAGTCCCCAACTCATGGAAACAAGCCACTGTCGTTCCCACTACCTAAAGGAGGACCTCTCCTCTCCATCCAACTATCGTCCCATATCCCTGCTCCCTGCCCTAGCAAAGATTCAAGAGCGACTCGCTCTCTCTCAGCTCTATCATTATCTCAATTCTATATCCTTTTACCCCTGCTCCAGGCCGGTTTCAGGAGAAATCACTCCACCACCACCCCCTTCTTCGTCTTACTAATGCAATCCTCACGGAATGGATAAAGGAGAATTAACAGCTGCCATTTTCATTGACCTAGCGAAGACTTTCGACACAGTCTCCCATCCCTTGCTGCTGGCTAAACTTACCCAAGCAGGACTGTCTAAAAATGCAGTTGACTGGTTCTACTCCTACCTGGCTGACAGGTCCCAATCAGTCCGCATTGGCTCGGCCAGATCCACCTCACTTCCTGTCACCAGTGGTGTCCTCCAAGGGTCTGTACTCGGCCCGCTGCTGTTCTCTATCTTTCTTAATGACCTGCCTGCTGCCTGCCTACAAACATCTATCCACATGTATGCTGATGACACGGTGCTGTTCGCCTCTGGCGCATCCTCTAGTGCAGTGACAGCCTGCCTACAGAAGGATTTTGATTCCATTCAACGTTGGTTCACCTTAAACCAGCTGCACCTAAACACTAAAAAAACATTCTCCCTCACCTTCGGCTCCCGGTCCAAATTAGCACGACTCCCTGCACCTCCTACGTTCTACACTTTGAATAGCTCCCCACTAGAGGCCTGCACCTCCTATCGTTATCTTGGGGTCTGGCTAGACCAGCATCTTGACTTTTCAGTGCATATCGATGCACTACACAAAAAATTGCAACCTATGTTGGGAGCCCTCAGCGGAATAAAAACTGCATCCCTCTCGCACTAGACAAGCAATAGTGCAAAAATGATCCTTCCTGTCTTTGATTACGGCGACATGTCTACTGCACTGCACCCCAAACTTCCCTAGCCAGGTTGGCTGGATCCCTTTTAACTCTTTTTGCCTCTCGTTAAACCTCCCTCCCAATACCCATCACTGTGTCCTCTACCAATCCCTGGACCTCCCGTCTCTTCATAACAGAAGACTGCTCCACTGCGCTAAAACCTCTGGCAAGTTCTGGTCACATACCCTCCTCCCTGTCTTCCTCCTTAGCCACCCTCTCTCCTCCTACTTATGCTCTTCGAAATATCGATGCTAGGCTCCTACATACCCCCACAGATCCACCCAGTCAGGCCAGGCTGCTTTCAGCTTCAGGTTGCCCAAACTATGGAACTCCCTGACAGCCGACATCAGACATTCCTCAAGCACTCCTCAACTGAATGCTCTTCTCAGACTGCACTTCGCTACCATCTGCAACTGTAACCTCCCCCCTTAGTCCTCCCCCTCATCTCCATAATCCTCCCAGTTGCGGAGCAACTTATTCTGTTACTAACTTGTATTTCTGCTCCCTACGCATGTCTGGTAGCACATTTTAGTGATTAAGTATCTATAACTGTTCCTGTAACTGTACTGAACCGTCTCACCTACCGCTGTACTCTGCCAATGTATGTTCTTGTTCTGCTGTAACCCCCCTACCCCCAGGATGCATCTGGAATCGAGCAGTACTCTGCTCAGCATGCCTTCCTGGTGAATCTCTTAAATAAATAAAATAAATAAATACACATTGCTGCCCGTGATCGGGCTGGTGAGGTAGGGTTATTTAAGCTATGCCCGTGATCGGGCCAGTGGGGGGTGGTGGTGGTGTTTTTACGCTCTTTTGCCCGCAATTGGGCTGCAGGGGGCATCGTTCCCCAATGGCTGCTGCCTGGCAGGGTGCCAGGCGCAAGTCCTCGGGGATCGGTGCACCTGCATGCTAATGGCATGCAAATGGGGCCATAATCAGATGCAAATGGCCCCCCCTCTGCCTTGCATGAATTATAGCCCCATTTGCATGTCACCATTTGAATATCAGGATTTTGCACATGGCGCAATGGTACTTGCGCCACCGCAAGTTGAATGCTCCACTTTGTCAACTTGCAGTGGCACAAGTTCCACTGCGCCATGCAGTGGCTGTAGCTGGGGGGGGTGATATTCAAAGGAGTTGCTCAATAGCGCAACTCCTTTGAATATCACCCCGGACACACCCTTGCGCAACTATTTTGCGCAGTGCAAAGGCTTGCGCCTATGAATGGCGCAGTTTGAATATCCAGCCCTAAGTCTTTACCTAACAATTACTTGATTTTCCCCTTTTACATCTCCTAAGGGGAAGGGATCCAAGGAATATCCCTAGTAATTATCTCAATGTCAGCCGACAGCTGGTTGCCCAGTCCTGGTGTCGGCAGTAGCCCATCCATCCCCGACAGTGTGGGACATTGGGTAGCCCACTCGCAGTGTCCCCAGATGTGTGGTTACCCAGTTTTATTATGGAACACTGGGGAGCACACTCCCATTGTTCCAAGTAACTCCCCCCAGCAGTGTTGCTGCTGTCCCCCTGTTATGTTTGCTGACAGTGGGGTGCCCAATCCCTACATCAGCAGTAGCCCCCATCTCCCTGACAGTGTTGGACACTGGGTAGCCCAGTCCCAGTGTCCCGAAATGTTTAATGTTCTTTTTAAAACAAATGGTACCCCAACATCTTTTTTTTATATTAAACCTACAAAAAGAAAATGGTCCCTTGTCACCTTCCAATGTCCCCATCCTCACCCTTCCTCTGTGCACCCACCTCCCCGCACCCCACCCTTACCCCATACTTACCTCTGGAGGTCAGTGGCTGTGATCTTCTCTGGACAGGGACACACATCTGCACTCTTCAGAGGTGAACTGTGAACTGAAAGAATCATGTTAAGTCATATTATGGCTGTTAAAGGGGTTTTCAACTTATGTTAATATGTCAGCTATTTTTAAGAATTTTGATCCCACATTTACAACATGGGGTTCTTGAGACCCCACCCCATGAATACTGTCACTGTCATCTCAGTCCTGAAAGGTGATTTTGTGGTCAAAGTGCAGAATCACCTTTCAGGATTGATAAACAAAATGACAGTGTCAGTGTTCATGAGGCGTGATCCTAAGAACCCCATGTTGATAATTTGGTGCAAAACATCTCACAGATGACGGTGTTACTAGCGTGTGTTGTGCTGTTTCTATGCATGCTCATAACTTCATCAATTTTTAATATTTTCACTCCAGATTTTCAACATTGAAATTTTTTCACCCCTCCTCATGAACAATAGAGTTGTAATTTTTCGCATCTTGCCTGAAATGTGTTTTTGCACCTGTGATGCAGAATGGCATGGTCGCCGTGTGCATTCAACTTTCAGGAAGATTGCAAAATCATAGTGCCATTGTTCATGGGGGAGGTCTCAAAAAGTCCATGTTGAAAATTTGCTGAAATAATTCCAAACAATTACCATGTTACGAGCGTGCGTTGCACAGGTTCTACACAAGTGCATAACTTCGACAAATTTTTATATTTTTTGTCCAGATTTTCAACATTGCCATTTTCACACCTCCTCATGAACAGTATGCAGCAGTCATTTTTCATATCCTGACCAAAACATGTTTTAGTCACTGTTGCTCAGAATGGCACTGCCGATTTGCAAAATCAATTTTCAGGACAGATTAACTAAGTGACAGCACAAGAGTTCATGATGTGGATTCCCCAAAAGGCCATGTTAAAAATTTGGTGAAAAAAAATACTGAAAATGCCTAAGTTATGTACTCCCATTGAATTTATTCAATGCATGCACATACTATTATACTATCTTAAAAGAAAGGGAAATTCATTGCAAAAAACTATGTTAATGCATCAGTTAGGGTTTTTATTAAAGAGTCAAAAGCTGGGAAATTCAATGTTAAAGTTACCAATCCTACCACCCCACCCACCCCCACACACCAACAGGCATCGGGATGTGCATTGGGGTCATTGGGCCTAACACTCACACTATTTTCCTATACCGTACCACCTCATCTTGTTTACACAGGGAATGGGGTGACAGTTAGGACTGATGACCCCAGGAACACCATGACGCCTGTTGGTGTGTGGAGAGTGGGGTTGGAAGGGGAGGTGGTAGTGTTGGTAATCCTAACATCAAATTTCCCAGGTTTTGATGCTTTAATAACACCACAAACTGATGTATTAATGCAGTTTTTTGCAGTGGTGTACTGTTATATATTTATATATATTTTTCTGGTGTGGTCACACTAGTATAGTTAGGGTGAAATGGCACTTCTATGTTAAAGTCCAAAATTTGAGCCTTAATAACTTTGGAGTTCATTAATGGATTTGCATGAAATTTGACATGCATATGCTCTAGACATGTGTCTCATGATCTGCCAGATTTCATCGGAATCTGTTAAGTGGTTTCTGAGATATAAAGTGTTGACAAAACAGAAAAATCCAGTTTTTTTAACATTTCTTTCTCATCTGTATCTCAGGAATTCCTTTATATTGTAGTTTGACATTTTCAGCATAGAAAGCCTTTGGGTCACAGATGTGTCTTTTGAAGGTTTGGTGAAAAAATATTAATCCATTCAAAAGTTATGACATTTTTAATTTTCCCATTGTTTCCTATGGGAACATTTATAAGTCAGGCACACAAATTATATTTTTCACAGAATAGGAGTATTGTGCAAAAAATGTCAGCTTATTTTTCAAACACTAGAAGTACTATGTGAAAAATACCTGCTTCTTTTCACAAAGTATGCTGGTATTTTGTGCACAGTTCACAGTCCATTTGATGGATTGAGCTGGGTTGTGTCTGCCATCTTGTTTTTGCCACTTAGCGAGGCTGTTACAGTACCAGCTGGAATATTTTAAAAACAGAAAAAAACATCAGAACACAGCTAAAGAGGACCTCCTCAGGTGTATTCTAATGTTTTTTTTCCCCTTTTTCAGCTGGCCCCCAACAAGTTTTTATGTCAGGTGCCAGCTTCTCAACAGAATGGCATGAAAGACATTCTCTGTATGAGAACAGCAGTATTTTCTTGACTTCTGCAGCTGCAGCTAGAACATGTGCTGCTGGCTACAGTGACAAGGAACACCTGCTTTGTTCTGCATTGGCACGGGGTGCCCAATTCCATGTCAGAATGTATCCTCCCCACACACACTCACAGTTATTTGGCACACTTGGAGCCCACCCCAGTGTACCCTACTGTTACATTTATTGAAAACCCTATAAAAAAAGGAAAACTGTCCCCTGAAGCCTGTTATTTGATGCAGAATCCTGCATCGAAATTTGTGATAATTTTAATGTAGGATTCTGCATCGAAGTATTCTGCCCCACCCCATAAATTCCTACTTTATGCACCGACATCAGAGTGCCCAATCCCTGTGTTGGTGTGTAACCCCCCAGTATTGTGGCACAATGGGAGCCCACCCCAGTGTGCCCAAATAAATGGTACTTACTTTGAAAAAAAAACTCTGACACCGGGATGCCACTCACAGTGTCAGATGCCTCCCCAGCCCAATTCTTTTGCTGTCGGTGGTGCCCAGTGCACCTGTCAGCATTATGCCCCCCCAACTTTGGTGGCACACTGGGAATCCACCCAAGTGTGCACAATTTTTTTATATTACTCTATGAAAAAAGAAAACTATCCCCCATTGTCTTCGATGCAGAATTCTGCATTGAAATTTGTGAAAAGTTTGATGCAGAATCCTGTATCAAAGTATTGCTGACAGGGGTGCTCAATCACCCTGTCAGCATTATGCCACCTCAACTTTGGTGGCACACTGAAAGCCCACCTCAGTGTGCCCTTTTTTAAATTTTAACTTGTAGAAAAGTATTTTTTTGTTTTTTTACCCTGCAAAAAGGAAAACTGCCTTCATCTACCCACTCTCCCCTCCCATCCTCCATCTGCACACCCACCTCCCCGCACCCCCCTCACCCATACTTTACCCTCTGGGGGTCAGAACTGGTGATCTTCTCTTGACCGGGACATATCTGCACTCTTCAAAGCCGAACAATGATCTGATGAAGCAAGGTAAGCTGTATAATGGAAGTCAATGAGGGGGTTCAACTTATGTTGATATCTCGGTCAATTTTAGGAATATTTGCACCAAATTTTCAACATGGGGTTCCTGGACCACCACCTCATGAACACTGCACTGTCATTTCATTTCTCAGTCCCAAAAGTTGATTTCATGGTCACGGCACAGAATCATCTTTAGGGACTGATTCATGAAACTACAGTGCCACTGTTCATGAGAAGGGGTCCCAAAAAGCACATATTGAAAATTTGGTGAAATAATTTCCAGAAATGACTGTGTTATGAGTGTGCATTGTGCAGTTTCTACACGCACACATAACTTCGACAGTGTTTAATATTTTCACTTTAGATTTTCAACATTGCCATTTTTTCACACCTCTTTATTTACAGTACAGCTGTCATTTTGCACATCCTGCCAAGAACGTGTTTAAATACCTGTGGTGCAGAAAGGTGCAGCTGCTGCGCAAAATCAACTTTTTGAATGGATTAGCAAAATCACTGTTTCACTGTTCATGAGGGGAGATCCCATAATGCCAATGTTGAAAATTTGGTGAAAAATTCAGAAAAATGACCACAGTATGAGCGTGCATTACGCATTTTCTGCACACAGTCTTAACGTTGCCAGTTGTTCCTATTTTTACTCTAGAGTTTTGAACATTTTCCATACCTCATGAATAGTGCAGCTATCATTTTTCAAATTCTATTGAAAATGTTTTTCCACAGCTGTGGCACAAAAACAGTGTTACAGTTGCTTGGAATTACATTTTTGTGACCATTTGAAAGTTTGTTGTACTGGGTACATGTGATAAGATGCTAAGAAGGTTATATTGAACATTTGGGTTGAAAATTATTTGAGATGACACAATTATGACTATTTGTTGCAATTTTGATATACCTGCTCATAAGTTAATGTGTGGAAATGCAGGGGTCTGAGATCCCTGTGTTTCCACAGCTAGATACATATCTGCATCTGTGGAACAATGGGAGTGCAGAGTCAAAAGGACCCTGCACTTCCAACGTGACATATGGACACTGTTGTATTATCTGGATGGAGGATCAGACCCTGTACTCCCACCATCACATATGGACACCGTTATGCTATCTGGATGGAGGGATGGTACCCACCATGACAAATGGAGACTGTGATACTATCTCGGTGGAAGGTTTGGAGCCTCTGCTTCCACCGTGACATATGGACAGTGTTGAATTATATAGAGGGAAGTTTCGGACCCTGCGCTCTCAGCAAGACATATGGATACTGTTGTACAATCTCGATGGAGGGATGAGAACACAGGGTCTGAAGGACTACAATAAAATGAGGATACAAATATACTATCTGAAAAAGAAGGAAAATTCTTTGCACTTTTTGTGCAATTTTTGTGGCTGCCCATAACCCAAACAATTAAGATCCCCTCTAGGCTGGCTCCATCTCCTGGGCAGGGATACAGATATAGCACACTGAGCAGTCCAAATGAGGCAAAACATGTGTCTGTGTTTGCTGTTCTTGGCCTTTGCTGGTTGTATTGTAAAGCCTTCTGACACCATGCAATTTTGCTTAAAGTTGAACCGGTCCAAATTAATTCATGGGCATTTGTGTATGCTTCCTATGATGGTTTGCATTATTGGGATAACTCATGCTCCATTGCATTTGCTCCAGGGTTTCTTTGTAGATCTGTTCTCTCTCTCTACTTTGGACTGCCCATGAACCAAACAAATAAAATCCCCTATAGGCTGGTACCCTCTTCTGGGATGAGATACAGATATAGCACACTGAGGAGTCCAAATGAGGACAAAACACATGTCTGTGTCTACTGTTCTCAGCCTTTGCTGATTGTATTGTGAGGCCTTCTGGTACCATGCAATTTTGCTTAAAGTTGAGCCAGTCCAAATTAATTCATGGGCATTTGAATATGCTTCCTGTGATGGTTATCATTATTGGGATCTGTGCAATTTTTTTTCTTTAAAATTTGGCTGTATAGCCAATATCATCCAAGATAAGCCATGCCCCATTGCATTTGCTCTGCGGTTCCTTTGTGGCTCTTTTCGCTCTCTACTTTGGGCTGCCCATGACCCAAACAAATAAGATCCCCTATAGGTTGGCTACCTTTCTTGGGCAGAGATACAGATATGGCACACTGAGGAGTCCAAATGAGGATGAAACACATGTCTGTGTCTGCTGTTCTCAGCTTTTGCTGACTGTATTGTGAGGCCTTCTGACACCATGCAATTTTGCTTAAAGTAGAGCCAGTCCAAATCAATTCATGGGCATTTGCATATTCTTCTGATGATGGTTTGCATTATTGGGATATGTGCAATTTGTTTTATATATATATATATATATATATATATTAATTGCAAACAACTGCGTTAATGCAAGAGTTAGGGATCTTTTGCAGTGAAAAAAGTGAGGAAATTCATTGTTAGGGTTTCCAACCCTAACTCCTGCTTCCCCCCAACCAACATGACTCAACCCCCCTCAGGACCAAATTCCCACAGGCGCACACACACACAGGCAGAAACATACACATACACACACACACACACACACACACAGACACACACACACACAACACACAACTATGGGGGCAGTACAAGGAAATACAAACAATCACACAGACCCGATCTCTGCAAACACATACACAGAGTGCAACTTGTTTAGAGGAGGCACTCAATTAACATGATGCACAACTGTAGCACATTCTGTAACCCTTGTTGGATTTAGTAATACAAAACACTGATGATGACACGTAGATTCTCCATCTAAGAAATATTTTTAAACTATACATATACAACCTACCTATTACTTTTATTCAGGCCTCTCCATATACACAATAGACAAAAAAAAAACAGATGACCATTAGTGATACTTAAAGCTAGACATTCTGATTAAGCACTACATACTCCAAGCAGATGCAATTCTGTCATGTGATACTCCTATCTAGCTGTTTCATAACTCCATGCTCTGATGTCTAATTGAAAAATCAGACCCAAGATTGTTTCTTACCACAGTATGATAAACCTGTAACACCAAGTTACTGTGTCAAGGTACAACATTTTGAACTGGGACTGTAAACTAACTGCAGTGGTACTATGTCTGAAAGTATCAATATTGTCTACACCTCATACTGATCTTTAATAATAAAAGCACAAAGTATATAAGAAGTACTCATGTTCCTCAGCTGGAGGCCCACTTGGACCTGCAGGTGACGAAGGATGACCTGCTGCTGGAGACTGTGGCGTCTCCTCCACAGAGGACTTCATCTCAACAATTTCTATCCCCTCTGTGGAGTCTTTCCCTCCAGCAGTACCCTCTGCAGATGGTTCATCCTCTGAAAAACACAGTTAAACAAAATAAGCCATTCATGTCTCAATATCAACATCTGTATACATGAATATACATATCACGATAATCAGTTGTTCAAATTCCTCAATCTTCACATGTGGCATACTATCTACTGTTTCAGTAAATCACAGAACACACATCTGATTCACTAATTGGAATAGTAAATTAAATAATCTACATCTATGTGCAATCATGTTGTTTCATATTAACAAACTGTAATAGTCTCTCACTGATAAAACACCTTTACACATGCATACCCATAGTAATACTAAACACATACATTAATACTTCTTCTTATACCACTTCCTGACTAAGTATATTTTGGATACATAACACAGTGAAAATTTCATCGTGAGTACCTGTTTAAAACATAACAACTATATAACTAATAAGCAAGCAATCATATCTGACATCATAAGTGCTATTGTACAATACTGGAGCACCCAGGACTGTGATGACACCGGGCATCAAAGGCACATGGCTTTATAACCCCTGGATGGCCCTCTACTGCCTATGCTGCCCACCCTGGAATGTATTATTGTGCTTGAAAATATCTCACTTTGAAGAAAAATAACTGTTACACAAAATTGTTTCTTTAAAAAACAAGATAAATATATTTTTTGTGATAAAACACTTCATAAGCCACCATCAGAATATGCTTTAAAAACTATGCACTATTCACTGTAACTGTTCACACGCACAAACAGACACATGTCTGTGTCTATTATCTGATAGATGCCCAGCTACAGAAGTGTTTCAGCCAATCAGACCACTCAAATAGGTCTGCACATTCTCTTGCATTATACAAACTAAATACAAGAAAAATTTATAACACCATAGTAACCATTCTCATACCCTATGACACCGATCGTACCTATTAAATAATAATACAAACAGCAGTACATTATAATAACTCACCAGCAGAGTCAAGCACAAGTAGTTGCTCGACTGGAGCCCCTCGAGCTGCACCTTTCAGGAGTGGTGCAGCTGCACAGGATGGGAGGATACAGGATCCACAGTTGGTCTAGCTGAGTAAACAAAATAAAAAAAATTATACAAACAACACCATCAGCTAGCAATCTAATGATGAACATAGTACAAAAACACATACTGTTGGTCACACGATATTCCACTCTTTTGTTATGATCAGTATCCTGTCCACAAATATCACCTGCCTATCTTTAAAATAATTATTTGTAACATTAAACATCGGAACGTCTCATATTCTGAATATTACGTGCACTAGAACACCACCACAAAAGTATCATTGACAACTTGCAAATAATTAATCTAATCTTGACTCTTTTTTCATTGAAAAAAATCCATATCACCACAAACACACTTGTAAAGTAACAATTACTAACCTGTCATTCTTACATATCTGTAGTGATATATCAATTGTCACAGAAGTATAATGGTACATATCACTAACAGTTTAATAATAAATGCCAATATATATAGAATAAACAATCCTTTCAGTCACTAACCAAATATTTGCATCATAATAATTTCAAATATATACTCACATGTGTGATGGCAATCTCCAAAGTCTGGTTTCCGTGCATCCTCCCACATAGCACAGGCTATGTCGTACCACTCCCGGACACTCCTTCGCATATCACCCACCGCAGACTTAGATTTGAAAAACGTCTGGTGGGTGATCTTCCACTTCCTGTGGCATGCATCAGGAGATTTTCTGATCTCCTGCCTCCCCAAGGCACGACTAATTTGAGAAAAAACATAAAAAAATATAGTAAATGTTTCATGTCACAGTGAAAATGATAGGTTGTCATGTTTCTTATCCTATCTACAAAGACTGGCCCTAGTCTAACCACATATACTACAAATGCAGTATTCCTAGCAGGACAGACAGTGTACTCCCAATCCTAACCACACAGATCCTGGAAAAAAGAATGTAGTGCTTAACCAGTATCCCCCTCCCCACCTGGCTACTCACTCACACCACCACAATATAACCCACTCACCAACATGTGGCACATCCCCACCCACAAGTCATCTATACAACCACTGACTGTAGAGCACAGTAAAGCTGAACACCTATTGCTAACACCGTACATCAATATGCGTGCACACCATGCTATGTAACGCATTGATAAGTATCACAGTAAATTCATAAAAATATCTGTAGTATTATATCCACCAATACAGTAACAACCATGCTGACATGGTCTGCAACTAAAGATACAGAGACGTAGTATGTCATCTTGTACAGGAGTCTAGTGACCACTTCTGTATGTTGTGATGTCCTGCCCAATACAACTACCTAGCAGCATACACACAGGTCTCAGTACCTCTTTAGACAGCAGAGCACTGCTGTCATGCCTATGTGTAAGCAATAACACACAATGGGTGTAGATTAGACACTTCCAATGCACAACTAGGGGGACATACTGAGGCATGAAACCACAGGCTGAGTGTGTCTAGTCCCCAAGCTGTGCATTGGAACTGTGCAATGCACATCCCTGAAGTGCCTTATTGCACTTATAAAATGGGTCTATGTATTCTAGATGGGGGTTGTAGTTTTAGCTGTGCATTAGACACATCTAATACACACCTAACAACTGATCAGATTGCTTGAAATCCTTTGCCCATTTTATAAGCGTCCTTTCACAATCTCCACAAGTAGTCTTCACACAAACTCCACTGTACCACAAGAAAATCTATATGTTACTCACAGCATATACAGCAGAATGATCAAGCTGTTGATGGCACACTGTCCCAGGGACATCCAACAAATGTGCAAGAAATACAACTGACCATACCGTTGTCATCTATCGCATGTGTAGCTCTGTTGAAAAATGTGAAGACTCATTGTAACAAAACACCTACCTTGCCCCATGTAAGGGTCAGGCTCAGGTTAGTCACATGCATGACAATCGTAGGATTGGCATGCTCCCTCACAGCCTGAACCAGGGCCAGCACCTCTGCATCAGTACATGATTTTGGCGTGATAGTAGTCTGAAACAAGAAAACAAAAAATAGCATGAAAAACTATTAGATATTACATTGATACTGTTCCACCTTACTACTATTTACACTGCTTGCCACTCACAATCAAATATGTCTGCTCACTTGTAAACTCTGAGGTAACAATAACTCTGTTGTTAAAACACATGCATGTACTACCTCCCTCAGATTGCCAAAACACCATATTCATGAAATATCCACAACTGCTGCAGAATCAGTCTGAAAAATAAAAAGATGTATTATTACTATATTGACATAATAGTCTGATAGGTCATATAAAACAGCTGCACGCCATTGAGACACACTGGGTAGTGTTCAGTCTGTTCTTCACATTACTGATCTCCTGACACAAGCAAATACTTAACACTCAACAAGATTAATAACATTTTACAACACCATGAGATGCAGGCATGGAATGGCAGCAAGTGATCATGCTACACAGCATACTAAAATGTTAACAAACATTACTGCATCATATGTATTGAAAATACACATGTTACTAACTCTCCATATTATTCCTTATTTTCACTTGCATGTAAAGCAAGAAATACCTCCACTTGCTTCTCAGTTTACTTCTATTTATGCTGTTAACAGACCCCTGCCCGAATCACCACTCACAATGTTGCCTAACAAAATACATCTAATTCAACAATGACATTAAAAAGCAAAATACTTACTGGACAGTAGAGTCTTGATACTAGAGCAAACACATGCACAGTTATCTACCTGTGTGAAGAAAAACAATAAAAATGTTGTTAAAACTTGTACACAACACAAACATTTCACACATAGAAACAGTATGACTCAGATCAGTAATCAATATACCCTAGCAACACATAACACACTACATCAACAGCATATGTCTCCTCATATCACTAAACCATCCTTTGCTTCCAACTTCATCCTCAGAAACATATGGCACATTTTCAGCCATACTTGTATAATGCACCCCCATAACAACCCATACTCAACCATTAATAAAAAAGGAAAAACAAGCAACAGAATCTACCAGTAACAAAAGACACACCCCACATATCAAGAAACAATGAGAAATTTGTAGCCTTTACCACAATGACAGACAACAAAATACCATACAACCCACCTAAAAAAAACACACATACAATATCAAGCAATAATATATGTCCTACTCATCTACCAATAAGTACCATCACACTTCTCTGCTATTAAAAGCAGAGAATCTATGCTTCCCAGACACACACAACCTAACATTCAGACAGCAATGTACAAGATGTGAACAGTTCTATTTTTTTGACCATTTTGTGGTGGCTCTAAGAAGAGCCTTTTTTTTCACAGTGCAAATATGATGTACTTGAGAGGCACCGTCCTACAGGCACACAATCACAGAACTGTAAGGATACCATGTCAAAGGTTCCCAACAAAGATGTAATTGCGTGTTAGAGAGATGCACACCATCTTTTAAAAATAGCCAATACTTGTCATACATAATTTGGGGGTGATGAATAGTGTGCATTCCCATAGCAAGGAGGAATACGGATATTTGTATGTTCACCTTCCTGCATGATCTTTCAAGTGCAGGACAGTAATCCTCACCCTTCCAGAACATGCGCTGTGTAATATCTGAATACAGAATTTTTACACAATAGCAACATACTGATAAGATGCTACAAGTCAGACTGTGCAGCCTCTATTAAGTCAATTGCCCTTTTGTTACCCAAATCATTACCTCAAAGATGGATAAGGAGTATGTCTGGTTGTGGATGAGTCTCCAATAAATGGTACATGGTAGGCATGAGCCGCTCCCACCTCATGCCACCCTTCCCAAACCAAGAGACAGAGCATCCAGGTAAATGTAAATCATTTCCAAAATGACTACATCTACTAAACACTGCTGCCCTTCTCACCAAACTTGATCCTACTATCAATACAGTAACTGTAGATTTTTCTGCCATGCTGAGTAACAAATCTTAATAACTCAGATATAAAAATATCACAATTATGTCTGATTAACAAGTACTAAGAAGTGGAACCACCACAATGACCAGTATTCTATTGCATCATCCAGATAAATGCAGACAAAACAATCACAAACAATAACCTGCTCAGAGATTGGCTAATTCAGGCAAACAGTCCTAGCCATGCATATAAGCTGTCTTTCTATTGGTATGATGTTTATTAATTTTTGTTTTTGTTTTTGGGGGAGAATACTGTTAACTGATTGGCACACCTCATAGCTTGCCAACAACACATATTTTTATTGGTCCAAGTTATTAGCCATAATGGTGTGTCAAACTAAATTCCCTCTCTTACTCAGCCAGCTGCTTGAGTGGTGAGTGGAACAATTTTTTTCTACTTGACAGAGATAATGAAGAATAGTAACCAATAGTACTACACTAATTAGATTGCACAGCTTTTAGAACCACAGTTTAATTTAATCAGAAACTATTTCCAGTGAGAAGTACAGTGACTTAATTACTTAAGTTAAATATATGTACTGTAATTGTCTCTCTCCATATAACAAGTGCAAAAGCAGTGGCAGGTAAAGCTAGGCAACACACAATATAATTCTAAGACAGGATTCCACAACAGTTAAAACACACACATATTTAACCAGACAGTACCAATGTTATTAGATCAGGCAGCAATTGTCACAAATCTAACTAGCACTGAGTAACAGTAAATCTCCTTACTACACTGTCAACCTGCACAGATCAGCTAGTCTGAGACACCAAAAATACCATAGCAAACACTAAATAATAAACATTATTTTGAGCCACTAGAAAGATCCCAAGAACAATAACTTAGTTAAAGAAAACAATCACAGCAGTTTGACTAAATAGCAAAGTGGATAAAACATTATACAGCTTTTCAATAAATGCTATTTTTTTTGTTTGTTTGTACAAATCAGACTCTCAAAAATCTATTTCCATGACTTTACAAAAACAATTCATTTGTCATACAGATATGTAAAGACTTAAATCTATTCATAAACTGCTTAACAGTTTCCCAGGCCATGATGCTATCAAAATATCAAAGTTGCTGTAAACTGCATCAATAATCAAAGTTAACTGTTCCTACCAATATCAGTGGTTAAAAAATACATACAGTAGTTCCTAAGTTGCCAAAACACTATAAAATTACTTTTGAAAACTTGAAAAATGACTTTTTACCCAACTTCTATAATATTTTGCCCAAGCACTTACTTTATAATTATGCCCTGTTGCCTGCTCGATCACTCAATCTAAAATGACCCTCAGAGTGTTATTCTTTAATTCTACTGGCTCAGGAAACTCACATGACTAAATTAGCTGTTTCTTTGATTGCGAGTGTGCAATTTCTTTAACCGAGACTCGCATTGATCGCCAGGATCGATCTCGAACGCTCAAAATCTTTGATCGTGAGACTAACACGGGATTTTGGTGTTAACAGTCTCTCACAGTGAAAAAACAATACTTCTCTAACTTTTTCAACAGGACACACCCTTATAGCATTTTACAAACCAATAAACAAGTAGAAAAATGTTTTTATATCATTTAAAGACATTTGAAAATAATTACCGCATTTTCTACCATCTTTGACCACAAACGTGCAAAATCTTAAACCGCGACTCAGTTTGTCCATGAGGATAGACCGCGAGCATATGAATTTTTTCATTGCGAGAATAATGTGAGACTTGGATGTGAAATGTATGTGACAGTCTAAACCCAATATTTTAAAAAACAGCACAGCTAGATAAACTCTCCTAGCATTTCTATAACCAATAAGTTAAAAGAATATTTTTTTTATCTATTTTAACGTAATTACAGCATTTTTACGATCTTTGACTGTGAGCATGCAAAATCTTGAACCGGCACTCGGTTTGACCATAAGAATCAACCGCGAGCTTACAAAATCTTTGATCATGATACTTTGAGGCTAAACGTTTCTCACAGTGCAAAAACAATATTTTCAAAGTTAATACAGTACAGTAACCCTCCTAGCATGAAATTTACCAATAGATAAGAAAAATACTTGTATCATTTATTTTTAATAACATTTTTACATATTGTCTGCTTTTTTTCAGTCTTTGACCGCCATTCGGTTTGATCATGATCTTGAACCGTGACTTGACAAATTCTTAGGTCACGACGAAAACCACGTGATTTCTGCAAAAAAAACCACTAATAGCTCTAAAACTTCAACTATTAAGATACTGTGTCAGCACACAATGTGCACACATCTCTATTGACAGTTCAGAAGTTCTCCATATAATAAAAGCAATGTAAACAAGCTTCTATAGTAACACCTCATGATTCACGCATTCTTTGTTCGCGACCGTCTTTGATAGCGAGGATCATTCGTGAGTTGACAAATTCTTTGATCGTTACAAAAAAGTAAACATTTTCCAATTTTAACTTACACAACTTTCCATCCATTCACCATAAGAGCCAATCATCATTAGACTCATGTAATTATGCCATACAAACTATCAATAAAGTAATATTGTTTAAACGCAACAAGATTATTGACATCATCACCACATTCAGACAGACCCATAATAGTATGATTGCAACAATCCATCAACACAACACTTACTATTCCATTCATCATTCTATGTTAGCATAAGTGCATGTAACAATGGCACAAGTAATATTTTACAACTTTACAAATTAACACTTACCACAACACAAACACATCAAACAATGAATGTGTCACACGTATACTTGTTTATCAACTTTTGCCCACGTAAGAAGTGCTTGGAATATTCAGTACACAGTGCAAGGCACAATACTTAAAATTATTCATTACAAAGTAATGCTAATCATAACAGATGTTTTCTTATTAGCACAATACTGTGTATTATATTTCATACACAATTTCTGATGTACTGCCAATGTGGCTAGTATTCTTGACTACTAAATATATGTATTTCCACTTTTTAAGGGGACTATAACAACAAAGATATTGAAGAAATACTTGACTTATTTCATCATGACTATATGCCGGAAAACAAGAGCACATAGAGAAAGTGCTAGCTGTACTGCTTGTTCACTGTCATGTCATGCAAGAACAAAAGGTAATGCTTCTCAACAGAAGCATAAAAAACTCTCTTTTCTGCAAATCACGCACAGAGTTAATAATAAACAACTAACGAAACAGAAACCCTCCTCTAAGAAAACTACTACAAGTAGCCTTCCTAGAGAAACATTACAATCACAACATCCAGCACTGTTATCACCAATGCGTATACATGTGAAACAGAAAAAGAATGCTTGATGTAATACTTCTGTTAATGCTCAACACAGTAAGATAATGTTTTTCAAAAAACTAGTCCACAGAGCTAGGATTGAACTTGTGATCTCCAAAATAGTGAGACGCAAAGGTAAAAGACTATGTTCTAAGACCCCATTGATCAAACTCTGCTTAAGAGCAAGATGATTTGTCAATGTGGCTCTAGCAATACATTCCCAACGCTGGACTGATATGATGTCAGCCATTGATAAATTGAGTACAAATATTGAGAAGATGAGAACACTATTTTATCTTTTGAGCACTTAAACAGAGAAAATATTTCTCTTGTGTTTCAAGGAGACTGGTTTCATTCAGAGTACTCAGAAGCATTCTTCTGGGAAGAGACATACCATGCACACAGTAGAAATATTACTTTAACACTAGATAAGCATGGAAAACTACAAAATGTCTTACCTCTATCCCTGAAACCGTCCATCCGAACAATGACAATGTAGCTGAAGAGGTTGAAAGTGATCCGAAGTCATCAGCAAAAAATGGGCATGTGACAGCACATGTAACATTAGAGAGGAATTTATTATATCGATAAAAAGTTTTCTCTCAACAATTCTTACCACAAAGAGATCTGAATGACACACACTGCTTCATGACATTGACAAGTGTGAGGTCCGGCCTCCCAAAGGCCTGATGGGTCACTCCCTCACATGCTTAGAGTCCATGAACTGCAACAGCACATTTCATCACTTTCATATGCTAGCAGTGCATAACTCTGGCATTCGCAAATTTGTGCAAAGGTTGTATCGCAACAGATCTCTCATTCGAGACTACATGCAATTCCAAGCATTGCTCGATGATGGAGATGTTGAAAGACTTATTGAGTTAATCAAAAAGTTGCAAAGAACCTAAAGATTGAGGTCTGCTGCTACTGCTCCTGAAGAAGCAAGTACTCCTCAGACAACTCTGGTTAAAGAAAAGCAACTCCTACCATATTTTGGTCATGAATTTGCTAAATTTGAATTAAGCAAAACAGAGAAATTTGATACAATATGTGTGTCATGTGAACGATTGTTCTACAAGCACTTATGTGTCAAAGTAGACCTGCAAAACATTCCATCTTGGAATGTAATGTGGGGATGTCTCCATGCATACCTCCTATTAAAGTCTGACTTTGAAGAACTTACAACTGTGTCACTCTGTTCCTACTGTCATAACAAAATCAAGAATGATAGTTTACCTCCTCGGTCAGTACTCAGTAAAATGGAAGTACAACCAACACCTAATGAGATAACAGTGTTGAACTTGTTTGAAAGGATTCTCATTCAGACCATGAAGCCATTTCAAACAATCATCAGGCTGAATACAAGGACACAAGACCTACCAAACAAAGAACTTGTACGCGCTCTCAAAGGCTCTGCTGTCTATCTGCCTTTACCTTTGCAAGACAATGTCAACACTATTTCTCAGGACTATATTGTAGTCATCTTGGTAAATGGTGTGCCAACAAAGGTGAAAACAATATGGCAAGAGATTGTCAATGTAAACAATGTGAAAAATGCTTTGAGAAATCTAAAAGAGCACAATTTGTTCTATCCTGAAATTGACATTGACGCATTTAGTGGTCTCTCATCAGATATTGCCACAGACAACTCTGACAAGGCAATACTTGAGAAGGTTGACATGGCAACTGTACAGAATGTGTATGAGCAATTCACCATACACCTATTGCATGGCAAAGACCCAGCAATGGATAACATTGATTTATATCACATGAAACAAGTGGAGGGCAATCCTGTTAGAATATAGGAGACCACTCTAGAAGCTCATTGTTTCCCTGATCTGTTCCCACTTGGTTCAGGTGGTCAGTTAGATGAATGAGAAGTTTGAGTACCAGGAGCTGAGTATAGGACCTCGCGAATACTACATAAGGATGGCAAGTTTTAGAGAAACATTGCATACCTGTTCCACCTTCTTTGGGAAAGTGAACTTAGTGTCCTATCTGCTAGTATTGCTCACACATTGAGACTTGGGACAGAATTCAGTAATATGACAGCTGCACAGTTACTACACAAGTTTCAGACCAAAGATGAAACACTGCTAGTCAGTCTTTCTTCTATTTTGTCTAGCATGCATAGTACCAAAGAATATTGGTACAGACATCACTCTGAGGTAATGTGCATGCTGAGAGAGTTTGGACCAGCAGCATGGTTTGTGACACTCAGTTGCACAGAATATTATTGGGATGATCTGCTTGATATACTGAGATGGGCAAACTCTGATGTTGTGAACATACAAACAATTACTCTCAATGAACTCTGCTCACTTGATCCAGTAACTGTTTCACGTTACTTCCACCACCAGTTCCAGAGTCTTTTGAAATTCATACTGTCTAAGACAAATCCTCCCCTCGGTATTGTTGAGTACTACTTCTGGAGGGTTGAGTACCAAGCCCGTGGAGCAACACACATTCATATGTTGCTGTGGATTAAAGATGCCCCATGAATTGGAGACAATGAAATATCTGACATTCTAAGCTTCATCTTGAAGTATATCATATGTCAGATACCAGAGAAGTATGATAGCACAACACTGTGGGAATTTGTCCAGAAATTCCAGCGACACATCTGTGGCAAATACTGTCGTAGGAAAGTTAAAAACAAAGGTCAGTGATATACTCACTGCCATTTTGCCTTCCCAAGGTGAGTTTTCCTAGCTGCTTCACTGAATGATGTTTTTTCAGCCATGCGACATCACCTGAAAGCAAAGTCAACAAAGCAAGTATATGAATTACCTCGCCCAGAATCAGAAGTCTATATCAATGACTATAGTCCTTCTCTTCTGTTGATATGGTAAGCAAACATTGATGTCCAGTTTGTTGCAGACAACTCAATGGCTCTCGCGAGGTATGTAACATCATACATTACTAAACATGAGCAAACTAACCTCCAAGAAATGTGGGAAGAGCTGTCAAGATGTGATAGGTCAATGTCTTTCAGACTTTAGTCACTAGGGCTTAAGACTCTATCACACCGTGAGTGCAGAGTCTATGAAGCAAGTGACTGGCTCACAGGTGTATGTCTATATGGTAAATCAGAGTCCATACGTTACTTAAATGTAAATCACAAGCAGAACAGGTGCCATGTTCTTAAGAGCCATGAAGAGATTGAGGAGTTGGCTGCCACAAGACCAACATCCACAAGTATTCTTAAGAGCAACTTAATTGACAACTACTATCCACAGCGACACAGTGCTGTGGATGATCTGTGTCTCTTTGAGGTTGCTCAATGGTATGACAACAAGTGGGGTGTTCCTTCTGACCCAGAAAAAGTAATATATAAAGTCACTGGCTTTGGTGGCTCACTTGTAAAAAAACGTAAACCATGGCTAATTGATCACTGCAAACTGACCTTGAATGCAACAGAAAGCAAAGATCATTATTACTTTGCTCTATTGCTTCCATTCAAACCTTGGAGATCAGAATCTGAGTTAAAAGGATTGTCTGATTCACATGAACAAGAGTTCATGCAAACATATGTGATCGCAAATTCTCTCACTGTAAGTATTACCTGAGCAACCACTCCCGTCGTCACGGGCCAAAAAACACACCACTGGGTTTTGTCTTAACGTCGCTTTATTTGATCAAATCTTACACATGCATGTGGGACTTCCACAAAGGAGACTGTCCCTGATTAAAGTTTACAGCAGCTTTTTATAAGCTAGATTTTGCGCTTCTTATCTTGAAAAAATACCAACATTTCAGTATAAGCCAATCATAAGACAGCATAACAAGTTTTCAGCAATGTAACAGAAAAAACACATTGATATGCATGAGGTACTTTTCCACTGCTTATTTCATTTCTTTCCCATTACTGCTTGATACATATGCCTGGGTCAAGCTGACCTGAGCGAGACAATGAGTTTCACTCACACCATAGCAACGTACAGCTTGCCTTCAATGCCACTACGTGCTGTTATCTTTATATTTTGCCCAGGCATGCTCTTATCTTTATATTTTGTCCAAGCCTGTTATTCAGGCTGGTACAACCAGTTCTGCTCAGTTTTATCTAGCTTTCTGTTTTTACAAATGTACCTCAAGTAACCTCAGTACAAATTCTATAACCCTTAAAAAAAGAAAACATGAACTCAGAAATTTCTACTACATTCATTATGACTTTGTTACAGCATGGTTTTCAAAGCAAGCATAACTTCAAGGCATATAATAGCATATAATAGCAAATATAGCTTTAGGTTTTTATATAAAAAGCATACATAAAAATTCCCTCACACATATCATACCTTCCAGAGTCAAGTCTCTGAGACATACATTGAGAGACTTGAAATGGAAAAAAAACAGATACAGAACATGAAGAAAGTCCTAGATGATGACACACCTGTTACATCACAGGAAATGGTTAATGTGGAAGGAGAAGGCACACTTGGTGCTCCTCTTCCTCCTAATGACCCAACTGTGCTGATGTCAGAGGTTGAGGGCACAATGCAACAAAGCATGTACTTGTTAAAGTCAGTCACCGACATTGTCGACAAGTTAAACTCACACCAAAGAGTTATGTATCACTCTATTATGCACACAGTTAAACATGCAATCCAGCACTATGAAAAGCAGTGTCTTTGTGAAGAGCAAACACCAATCAGGATGTTTGTAAGTGGTGCTGCTGGGACTGGTAAAAGTTTCTTGATCAAAGCCATAAGCAAAGGAGTGTGTGACCTTACCAGTACACCATCTGTTATTGTTGCAGCTCCTACAGAATTGGAAGCTTATACCATTGGTGGTATCATACTCCATAGGTTATTCATGGTGCCAGTCAAGCATGAAAAGAGTGGTGATTACAGGAAATTGTCATATGATGTTGCCAATGAACTGAGGTCAATGTTTGACAAAATGCATTTGCTCATAATTGATGAGATCAGCATGGTCTCAAATGTTCTACTCACATTCATCCACCTATGTCTACAGGAGATACTCAGAACCAATGATAATGTGCCATTTGGTGGGAAGAACATCCTTGTCCTTGGAGATATCCTTCAGCTAGCCTCTGTAAATGGTACGCATGTTTTCTGTAGTCTATCCATTGAAGAGGCAAAGAAAACAATTGGTTGCATTGGTGGAGTTAATCTGTGGGAATTTTTCTCATATGTTGAACTCTCTCAGAACATGAGACAACAAGGTGACATGTCTTTCAGAGCAATACTTGATGAAGCATGTATTGGTGCACTTACACCCACCCATGTTGAGATGCTAAGACAGTGCATTATCTCAAGAAATAATGCTCCTATTCAGGATGCTTGTGATATGTTTGCACATGTTCAGAAAGCTGGGGTGTGCAGAGTTCAATGACATCATGATGAAGAGAGAACAGCAGCCTATTGTCACTCTACCATGCATAGATACCATGGATGGCATTACTCTATCATAAACAGTGGTATCGAGAATGGCAGATCATCTGAAAGAGCTCAGAAATGATGTGTCACAAACAGCCAGTCTGGAAGCTATGCTACCACAGTGTAGAAAAGCACGTGTCATGCTCCACAGAAATATTGATGTCGATCGAGGTCTCGTAAATGGAGCCATGGGATATATCCAAGAGTTCCTGTACAATGTACAGGGTACAGCTCTGGAGTTTGTAGTTGTAAAATTTGACAACTGTAAAATCCCTCACCCAATAGACAGAGTAACAGTTAAGTCTGAACTTGTGAAAGACATATATCTGACAAGGAAACAGTTTCTATTGTGTGCTGCTTATGCGGTCTCCATACACAAGTCACAAGGCCTCAGCATTAATAGTGCCATAATAGATATAGGCACTGGTATATTCAAGGATGGCATGTCTTATGTTGCCCTGTCTCGTGTAAGACAATTGTCTGGAGTACACATAGTGAAACTGGCAGAAAGTTAAATATGTGCTGACACAAAATGTATAGTTGAGTACAACAGATTGCGAACATTGTGCCAGCCAAATGCTCCTTTACTATCAGTTCCCAAATACGCATTTGTCACTGCAATTACAATCGATGAAGGACACAAACTGAAAAGACAGCATAGTAAGCCTCCACAGTTATCACCTGAGTACTGTACAAAGCAACAATCTCTTAAGAGACTGCTTGCATCCCCCCCATGAAAAAATGTGTTGGAGTTAACATACTGCCAACATTTGACAACAGAACAGGAGTCAACTGCTATGCAAATGCAACTATGCAAGCACTCCTCCACAACCCTGAGTTTGCTAGTGTGTTAAACTGTTGCCCATCAACACCTCTCTCAGAGGCATTAAAGAGAGTCATAAGAGGTACTCAAGACCAGCTGCCCAGTTTACAAAGCTTGATTCCTCTAAGGCTAACTCTTGGTCAATATGCAGGACAATCTATGTTTGCTAATAATGCACAACAAGATGTCACGGAGTTCATGATGGGAATAATAAACAGTTTAGCAGATGATGGCATAGATCTGCGTCAACACTTCAGGGTTGACTATGTGTCCAAGTACACATGTTTGTCATGTGGACACAAAGAATCACAAACAACGCAGGATATGCTGTGGCTCTCTGTCTATGTCCCTGAACAGACAACTGTGAAATTCCTGAAGTTATTTGCTAATGCAGAAACTGGTTGGCTCTGTCGAAGATGTGGTCAGTCTTGTGTATGCTCTCTGAGAGTTACATATTCAAGCTCATATATTATTATTGTACTACAGTGCTTTAACTCTCAAGGCATGAAAGTCATAACACCAATTTCACACTTCATTGCTGGAAGAACTATGTTCTCAGGTACTCAATTTGACACCCACGCAATAATCTTCCATCATGGCCTATCCATTCACTCTGGACACTATGTCATGTGGTGAAGATTCAGAAAGGGATGGGTGGAGTATAATGATACAGTATGCACCCTAAGGGAAAGGCTCCCAAGAAATCTGAAGGATGCATATGTCATAATACTCTGCTGCACAAATGCTGCACAATGTATAGAAGAGTCATGCTATGTCATTACAGCATATCAGTAAACCAGTGCCTCTGCAAAAATAACATTGCATCTGCATATACCAGCCAGATTTTTTCCTTAATCACCAATACACATACACATTTATGTTGCAAACTTCATTAAACACTACTAGCATCTCGTGACACCCATGGTGACCAATGTGTTGCACTTGTGCAAAATCACCACATCCCATTCTGTACTAATACATTTCTCTGCCATAGAAAAAGGTAACAGAACAGTACAGCAATGCAGCTAGCTATGGCACACAAATCCCTGTGTATCAATCTGCTACCCTCATAATTCAGATGCAAAACAAGACTGTTTTGCTCATTAATCACAATCAAATTTCAAAGACATTCTATTGTGAAATTCAGTATTTGAAAATTAGATATACTCACAACAAAAAATTACATTATTACTGTTTAAGTAGACTTGATGGTATTGAATTGTAATCAATAGCCAGTCAGTCATATCTCTTTGCAGATTCCTTACTTAACTTAGCATACTGCAGCACATATTACTGTGTACTCACTTGTGTCACAGTACTATCTTACATGGCAATGACAAATTCATTTACCTATTTAAACACTTATCAGAGATGTAACACTTTTCTCAACATATTCAGTTGAGAATCCTACTTGTTTCAACAGCACACATCAGGTAAAGTTCAGACTCCTTTTCCTGTTGTTGTCTACATTACTGACCTTTACTATGATACTTACTAATTTGACTTCCGCCAAATCCAAGCAGACTCAAAGGCATTGGATATTACTCAACATAAGTTAGTAAGTTATGTCTTGGCAAATGTAGCTATCACACCCACATTGAGAGTATCCCTGCCTACACCACAGTGCCATCTCTACTAGTATGGTTAAATTGTTGAAAACAATGTGCTAGAATTTGCTATCACTGTTACTGCACTCTGAACTCTGAATATGACATTATCTTTCACAAGTCTATGACTTACAGCACTGGATATGACACATAATTGAAAATGAATGTGACTCAGACTTGTATATATGTATATAATACTGAGCTTCAATATGAATGTACAGAAGTTCAATAGACTTAGAAATTTGCATCTTTGTTTTGTTTTCTGACTACTGTTCCAAACAAAATATTTCTGTGCACTTAATGGTATTGCATTACAATAAGTGCTACTATTTATGTAAGTAATACCTGATAAAAGAGATCTATACATGTGGTTTTCTGGCCTATTGCCACAGTATAATTAATCTTTATACATCTCTGCAAAAGTATACAAATAATAAGTAATCATTAAATACAATGATTGTATACTTCTGCTATGCAATGCAAACAATTGGTCTGCTCTTGCTGTAACAGGATTGTCCATATATTTGGAGGTTGGATGAGGAATTTTTTTCCAGTTCAACAAATAAATAATACTTCTAAAAACTCATTTATTATCAGTTTTGCCAACAATATTGACATGAGTACCATCGCCACACCCTAAAGTGAAAAAGAATGTGGCACATGTCTGTAATAGTTTAATTTCTTTCTAACTGCTTAACATTATAACATCTAACTTACAATAAATAGCTGCTATTTTAACATAAGTAGTGCCAACAAATATCAACATATCACTAATTTGATACAATGGTACTTAAATCAGACATAAAAAATGATCACACATGTAACTGGCACAAAATAGAACAATAGCCTAACATTGCTCTTCATAATGTAATTGTAAATTTTTGACTAAATATTATTCCTCAGATGTTAACCATCTGCAGAAACTATCACACCACTACGTTAATCTATAGATGTAGTGATATTGTAGGAAAATGTAATAATGATAGCACGACCAACACATAACATTTCTTACTTTATCATGTGAACATGTAGTGAAATATTAAATACCATTAAAGATAACTCAGTTAGTAAATATCAATATTCTAGCTAGTTGTACAATATCACCACTTAAATCTTCAAAAACATATCTTTAATTATTAATAATAACTGGTCAGCAATTTCTCTCAATGTACTGACAGGTTGATATTTTCCTAACAACCGGCTGGTTGTTATGACATTCATGAACCATGCTGGTCAAAGTATGCTGCTGCCTCATTGGCCAACATTCTGTATGTGGGTAGGGCCAAACAGTCTCACAAACTGCTGGAGAAAAATTGCTGGTCTGTTATTATAAAAAAATAAAAGATGGGGAAGGTGTTTGATATGAGAATTTAATCCACACCCTTGGGTGTGGATTACATTTTCGAATCAAACCCTTCCCCATCCATTATTCTCTATTTATTACTATCCATTTTTGTAAACATAGAACGGGTAAGTCAGGGTAATAATATAGTACTGTTAGCACACACATAACTAATAAAACTCATCAATAAATGTTGAAAAAATAGCATTTGTCAAGAAAATATTCTCTAGCATAAACACCGATACAAACTACTATTCAAATAGTTTAAATTCATACTTCTTAACCTAGAGTGCCAACAAAACAGTACAAACAGAAAGCAAAGACTGTATCTCAGCTCAGGCAAATGACAACAAATAAAATACATCCTGAGATGCGATAACAGAAATAACCAACAAACTGTTTTTTTTGCCCATCCCAAGAGCAACCAATCAATTTGGCCTATATATATATATATATATATATATATATATATATATATATAATATATAAATAATAAACTAATTGTTAAACTAATTCTATGTCTCCTGAGTTTTATTTTCATGCATTTACTGTTATGTGCTTCTAATACTGATCACCATGTTTTCTATTGCACTGTTACTGCATAGCACTTAGAATGCAGACTAAGCAGAACAGTAGCAACACCACCTCCTACAAATGGTCAGCAAGGGGTGGTGGAGGGGAGAGGCGGCACAGACACCTAAGTAAGTGTCTCATGGCACAGATCTCAGATAAGTGCAAAGTCACAATACTACCAGCTGTTGTCAAGTTACTTTTTAATTGCTGCTGACCACCTCACAGATAACAAGGACAATGTCTGACTATCACAGTGTACTCTCACCATCAATCAGCAATGTGGCATCTCTACTCATGACTCTAAGACCACACCTGTTGATCCAGTCATTGTAAATTTCAAAAGAAATATTCAATTTGTGGCTCTATACCTACATGACAAGACATATCTCACTATGCCTTGCCACATGTCCCACATTTTGAGCCCAACTTACAATGGCTGTAGCTTGCAATCTGCATCTTGTCATGCAGCTTCTTCAAATGTCTGTGACAGACTCTGCATAGAAAGCTACCACAGACATTGCCATCTATTTCCAAAAATAGCTCAGATATCCGCAGATAGATGTAACACTTCCTCCATTTCAACACTACAACCACCATACACAAACACTACTGCACATCTGCTCTCAAAAGTTAATTTCTGAGCGTACCTCCAGTAGCGCTAGTACTACACTCAGTCAGCAGCTGTCCATGGACATGACAGGTATGCTGTACCACTTACCAACTGGGGACAGGTGTAGTAAGGTACAGGGTGTGCTACCAAAGAGTCCCTGGTAGTTTATGTCCCCCACAGCCAACATGCCAGTCCAACATGCACCCCCACCCATCCCAGTTGGTGACTGGTACAACCACCTCTCACCTCCACAACCAACTGACAACCAAGTACAGTATTAGAACTACAGCACAGATGCTCTCAAAAATTACTTTCTGAGCATGCCTCCAGTAGCACTAGTACTGCACTCAGTCAGCAGCTGGCCATGAACATGACAGGTACACTGTACCAGTTACCAAATGGGGACAGGTGGAGACATGTGCAGAGTGGGCTAGCAAAGAGTCCCTGCTATTTAACTGTTCCTTCCCCACCTCAACATGCCAACCCACTCTCCACCTTCCCCCACCCATCCCCAGTCAGCAACTGGCACAACCCACCTGTCACCTCCACAACCAACCGCCAACTGAGTGCAGTAAGACACCTTCTCTTCAAAAGTAAAAAAAGTTTTCCCCTTAACTTTATTTAGTTTAGGTTAAAAAGATCCTCAGGACTGCAGAGAGAGAGGCATGAGGGGAGAGTGAGCGAGTAGCCCACTTCACAAAAGTAGATGCAAGCCCGAGCAACCGTTGCTCTGGCAATGCACGCTCATGATTCAGTCTACTTTCGTGACGTGAATGACTTACTACCTCGCTCTGCCCCTCATTCCTATCTCTCAGCAGTTCTTAGGATCTTTTTAACTGAAACTACATAAAAATAAAGAGAACACTTATTTTACTCTTTTTTGAAGAGATGGTGTCTTACTTGAAAGAGTCTGCCAGCATATCATTTTCCCCAATGGACACTGCTCAGTCACACTGCTTGAGGGTATGAAAAGTGAAAGTTCTGTTACAGCAAAACACTGAGAAATGGTAGGATCAACCAGATAAGCTATGTATTGCCAGAAAATGGCAGGATCAACCAGATAAGTAGTAGTGGTGGGTGAAGTGGCCACAATCCACTCCGCAAAGTGATTCACAGAGTAACGTGGAATCTGCGGAATACTCCACAATGTGAAGCGGAGTACTTTGCATCTTAATAAGGCACGCAAAGTCCATTGAAACCAATGACTTTGCATTATTCCATCTTCCCCAAACCACTTCTCCGCCAATTTTAAGGTGAAGTACATTGAAATCAATGTACTTCACCTCATTTCACCTTGTAATTGAGCTCCAAATGAAATTCTGCAGTGATTCATGGGATTGCAGGTCACATGGGCTGTAGATTGTTCTGCACAGCCTCAGTTCTGGCCTGGGTAGTGTGTATGTGTGTAGTGGTAGCTGGAGACAGTTTACTCCCAGAGCTCTGTGATTCAGACCCTCTAAAAGCTGTTAAAAATGCCTTTTTGAGTAATTTTTTTGCTCAAAACTTAGCACGTTGATTGTAGGAAACCCTTCTGTGCTCATATCATCGAGTGTTTATTGTTTGTGTGTGGATTTTGAAGGTCCAAAATACCAGACAAAACACACTGAATTATTTTCATTGTCTCCCCATCCCACATTCTTTCACTTCAAATATTAAAAAAAAACTTTTCCCCTCACACAAAACATTCACTTCCTTCAAGCCCCAGCACACAAAAAAGCAACCAACTCTCTCTTTTTTACTCTTATCACTCTCCCCAGCTGCACAACGGCACAGCGTCCTGATGCAAAGGTTCAGTTTTATGGAACACAACACTCAGTCATCCGGAAACAAAAAGAAATAAAGACATACCTATTTAAAAAAAATAAAAATTACACTGATACAAAAACTTGGCCCATTACATAAACAGAACATACAATGCCCCCATTGAAAATATCTTAGATATTTTCTCCTCGAGCAGTTTGACCTATGGCATCACTCGTGGCTTCGCCACTCATGATGTCAAAGGTCAAACTGCACTCAGGGAAAATATCAGAGATATTTTCTATAGGAACATTGCACATCCCATAGATATATACTGTATAGCAGGTATTATTAGTTCTCTGAAAATGTTAGCGCTATTAGCGCGAGAGAAAAACCCGCTAAATTTAAATGCCCACTAATATTATCTGCTCTTTATTTATAGAATTGACAGCAAGTTGCACGCTGCCCCTGTGTACTTTAAATTGAATACATAAAAGCACTTAGAATATAAGCGAATCTGAATGGAAGTCACCTCCCTGTTCGCAATCATCACTGTGATAAAATATTCATTGCGTTTAGAAAACAATGGTCCTAATCCACTCTTTTGTTTGTGAGTGTGGGTTTGTTATCACTATAGGTAATGAGAGAGGGCCCTCTTTGCAGAAAGCTAGGAGGCCAGCTATTGTTCCTTTTTTTCTCCCGACAACAGCACCACTCGTGGCTTGGTACGTAAATGGCTAAGTGTTAAATAAATCAACACATCCCTGTTTGTATAAAGGTGTGCATGATGCACTTAGCAGACTCACTTATACCCTGTTTGTAGTCCTCTGTGCAGGTACAGAATTGTCTTTGTAGATCAAGTAATATACTGAAGTGGCGCCCGTGCACAGGGGAGCAACAACTGTAGACAGGGCAGGGAGAACCAGGGGTCAAGGATCACGAGCGTGAGAGCCAGAGACAGGATGCGACAGGTGTGGGACGCTGAGCAGGTAAACCATGGAGAGGCAGGAACTATGTGAACTTTCACAGAAGCTGTGCTGTAGAGCCTGCCAACAATAGGAGAGCAGGAAATCATTGCAGCAGTGGGGGTGCGAGGGATGTAACCGGTTATTAAAATGACCTCGGGGGTATCCAGTGGAGAAGAATGGGAACTGCTGTGACTGCTGGCATAGAGAGCACTAAATATATCAGGTGCTAAAATGTCCAGGCATAGCCACCATGCTAAATATATCAGCCACCAATAATACCTGCTATACAGTATATTATAGTGGCACAGTAGTACCACTATAGTTAGTGTTGAGTACCCCATTTAAGGTTAAACTCTGAAATTTGTCAGCTTAATAAATTTGCCACTGTATGACAGATTTTCCTGACATTTGGCATGCACATTGTGGAAACATAGATCTCTGGATCTGCCAAGTTTTGTTATGGTCAAATATACAGTTGTGGAGCTACATAGCACCAAAAAATGCAGTAATTATGCATTTTTGAACATTCTTTGCTTGCACCTACAGGTAGCATAGTCTGTGTGACTAGTCCAAATCCTTCAGGGAACATGCAGACAGGGCCCCTGATGTGCCTTTTGAAGATTTCGTGAAAAAATATGAAATGGTTCAAAAGTTATTCCAAAAACAAGTTTCCCATTCTAGTCAATGGGAAAAGTTAACAAAAAGTTCAAAAGTGTCACAAATGCAGTTTTTAGTGTCACAAATTACCCCTGTAATGTCACAAATCCACCATCTTGTTTTCAGTTGGTGGTCACAGAAATTCTTGGCATTTAAGTTTGGGACCCTCTAGGGACACAGTTCTTGCTGTGTTCACCTAGTCGAGTCCTGAGGATGCTAGCCATGTCTTTTTTGGGGACTAAACACCCCAGAAATATGTTTTTCAAATGTTTGTAAACAGTAGTGTCACAAAGTACTGTTGCACATTCGACACTTTCGTTATTTTTTTGTGAAAGTGTCGCAAATCACCACGCTATTTTGCGACACTTAGCAAAAAACAATAGGAAATCTTTGCCACACTGCTGCAAAAGAATGGTTTGGTCTTTTTGGCTGAAATTTACAGGGAAGAAAGCTGAGGTCCAACAGATGTGCCTTTTAGTGGTTTGGTGACAAAATATTACACAGTTGCAAAGTTACAGTACTCCGAAGTTGACCATTTTTCCCATAGGCTAACATTACAGCATCAGCCACGCCTTTCAGGGCCCGTATCTCAAAAACCTTTCAAGATACGGACTTCTTGTTGGAAAAATGCTTAGCCCCCTACCAGGGAGCTAAGTGCAAAACTATCCAGGAAAGTGATAAATAATATGAGATTTATTTTTTTTTCTATATCGTATGGTTCCTGAGATATAAGCAATTTAGTATTCCAAGTGTTCATGTTTTACTCCGAGGGTCATTATTATGCATATATTATTTGTATTCACTATGCTTCTGAGCACACCTTTTTGGGGAAAAAAGTGTGTGCTTCTGCATTACTGTTACAGTCGGGGTTTCCGCTTGCGTTTCCATTACCATTAGATTAGTGTTTCTTTTTACGGCACCCTGTGTGTTACCCTTTGCGTTTTCATTTGTGTTTGCATTGCTGTTACCATTTGCGTTTCCATTACTGGTTCTATTTGCAATTCCTTTTGCGTCACTGTGTGCATTTCCATTTGCGTTTGCGTACGTGCTTTTGTTTGCGTTTCCATTTGTGTTTCTCTTTCCTTTGGCATCATTGTTGGTGTTACTGTAAGCATTTGTGTTTCCAATTGCATTACCGTGACCATGCACGTTACCATTAGTGTTTGCATACATGCTTTCATTTGCATTTCTGTTTATGTTACTCTTCCCTTTGGCATCATCGTTGCTGTTACTGTAACTGTTTGAGTTTTCAATAGCATTACCGTTACTGTTTGCGTGTTCATCACCGTTTTCCTTTCTAATGGCCTTAGCATTTGCATTTTCAGTAGCTTTTCTGTCGATTGAGCTACTGCTTCCTTCAGCATCGCCGTTGCCTTTAACGTTTACATTTCTGTTTGCGTTTCTCTTACCATTTGCATTTTCATTACCGTTTATGTTTCCGTTAGCGTTAACATTACTGTTTTCATTAACATTAGTGTTTCTGTTGCTGTGACTGCACATCTCTGCTATCATCCTGGAAGCAAACAATTGGTTACTTTAGGCTGAATTTTGCAGGGTGGCAAGTCCTAGTCCCAAAGATCTGCTTTTTCCTGCTTTCGTGCTAAATACTTAACCATGACAAACTTACACTGTTACAAAATTGAGCAATTTGCCATAGAGTAACATTGCGATGCCCATGACGCCTTTTCACCACCCATATCTCGAAAACAAAGTGAGGTACACCGTTTTTGCTACTGCCAACTGAAGTTGGATTTCTTACCTACTTGCTATGGTAACACACATATACACCTCCTGCTGGTTGTTTGTGATTGGTTGTGTTGCCTTGGTCCTTCCCCTACTTGCATGTATGTGTGTGTGTGTGGTGGTGGTGGTGGAGGGGTATGCTCAGTTAGGGTTTTCAACCCTAATACTGAATTTCCTCACGTTTGTCGCTGTGGGACAACCCTAACTGATGCTTTAAAAAGAGCTTTTTGCCATATATATATATATATATATATATATATATATATATATAAAACACTGCCCCTACAGTTAGGGTTGGTACAGCTTTTCAGTGATAAATCTCAATTTTTACACCTTAATAAAGTTGTCATTTTTCAACAAAATAACACAAAAAGTGATATGTGCTGTTGTGTTGTCAGTGTCTCAAGACATGGAAAGTTTCATGATGGCAGCTTTTCTGTGTCAGAAATATAAAGTGGCCAACAATTCAAAAAGTAACATTTTCTTTCCATAGGATAACACAGGATTTTTTTACACTTATGTACAGCACACATGGAATTAAGTTTGCCTTTGATACTTTCAGGAATGATGGGGTGTATGCCACGAGTGTGCCTTTGGATGGTTTGGTGAAAACATATATAACTATTTTTGAATTATAATGAGTTTTGTGATAGATGCAAGACAGGCAGTGCACACTGTAAATAACATTTACCATTCGAACTGTAAATTGCAAATGGTAAATTACATTTACAATATACAATTTACTGTTCAAATGGTAAATGTGCTAAAGTTAAATGACATTTACCATTCGAACAGTAAATGTTCAAATGGTAAAAGGCATTTTTCCATTCGCACTTTACTGTTCGCAATTTCAGTTTTCAGTTACTATTTCCATCATTTTGTTTACAGTTAGCAAGGACGGAAAACTTAAATATTTAAAAAAATATTGCCCCTAGGTAAACACTAATATGTGTGTTTACCTAATCGGGGGCAGAGGAATACTCTGCTGACATTATTTTTGGGGCATGGGATTCCTAAATATGTTTTTTGGGTGGTAGAGTGTGTGACGCTTGGACAGCTGGTTCTGATCACTATATGATTTTTGTAATATAAAAAGGTGTTATTGAGTGTCTCTCATGAGACATGCTGAAACAGCCTGTGGAATGACAGCCCCCTCCCAGGTTTTAGCTACAAGGTATTACCTGGAAGGCCAAGAGATAATTACAGGCTAGAAGATACCTAAATTAAGGATCTTCTGTTTATCTAGCTTAATTGTGGCTTGCCAGCTGACAGGATAGAAAATATCCATTTTATGACGTTTAGAGGAGGAAAACCAGGTTATGTCACACTGGTGCAAAGTCATAAATGTCCCTCTGATGTCTGTAAAAGCAGGATGTTGCTCATGGATGAAAGAAGGACTTAGAAATTAACCTTATTTAATTTACCTTCTGAGTGATGACATCCTGATTATATAATTTTTAATAAACAGAGGAAGAGCTGGGTGACATCATGGAGAAGGCAGGCTCAATACAGTGGTTTAATTATGCTGTGAGTGACCTGTAAAGAAACACATGTTTGGACTCTGAGAAAAGCAACATCAAGCACTGTTAGGAGATAAGTATACATTAGAAAAAAACAATTCTAAGTGTACTGTGGTAGGAGATTTTGTCTGCACTTTTAAACCTGTTTTGTTTAAGTGATTTGTATGTTTTGTGATATATGGTTCTGTATTTACATTTTATATTGTTAAGTAAACCTCTACTTTAGAGACTACTTGGTGTGCCTTTGAAATTCTTTTTTTCTTGACAGGTGAAGCATATATGGTTAAAGCTGACACTGTACAAAGCTTACTGGTTTTACCAAACTGGGAAAATGTAAGAATTTTTCCTACAGTCTTTCATAGAGTTTTTAAGGGTTCATTTTGTACGTCTGGTTAGGTGCCCGCAGGCTAAAGATATCTGGCCCCCCTGAAGAGCAGAATTATCTGAGTCTGTACATTGGGTACACTAGCAAGAGGTTCACAGTTTGATTTTCTCCAGAACTTGAGACCAAAGGTTATTCAAACCCACAAAACAGACAGGAAGGTTACCCTGTTCTGTTAACTGTTCACAATACTACGCTCAGAGGTTGGCACTGTGGGAGCAGAGAGTCTTTCCTGCTGAGTGGGGTTGTGACAGATTGGTAGGCAGCAGTGCAATAATTTTGGTATTATAAGCTTTTATTGTTCAGTGTGTCAGCTTGAGACCATCAGCTCACTTGCAGAGAAAGAAAAAGGCAATGATTTATTTTTTAAAAAGGAGACAGAACTATATCACTTGGCATACAGTCAAGTTCCTACCCATTTTTTTTTTAAAGTGCAAGTCAGAGTAGCCATAATTAGGGAAGAAGATGGCTTCCAACTACAGCAGGCACACTGTAGACTACTTAAAGCAGTTGTGCAGGGACAAAGGAGTCCCATTTGAGATGAAAGCCACCAAACAGAATCTCATGGATGTCCTGATAGTAGCAGATACCCAGAACATCGAGTCACAGACAGTGACTGAAAAGGACCAAACCTTGAGTGTGGTAGGGCTAGCAGCCAGTGCAGTTTCCAGATCCGATGAGGAGGGCAATAGGGCCAGTGTCAGCGAAGGACCACAGCAGCAGGGGAAGGTCACCAGTATCCTGGATCCAGAAGTACTCAGGCTGCAAATTGAGTTGTGCAGAATGGAGCTGGAGTTCCAGAGGGAGAGGGACTGAGAACGCCATGAGGCAGAGTGAGAACAGCGAGCTGCAGAGGAGAAGAGGGAGCAAGAAGGCCCAAGGCAGAGTGAGAACAGTGAGCTGCAAAGGAGAAGAGGGAGCAAGAATTCTGAGAGGCAGAGTGAGAATGCTGAGAGGCAGACTGTGAACAGCAGGAGGTGGACCATGAGGGGTGTGAGTGCCAGAGGCAACATGAACTGGAGAAGCTACGACTCCAACCACCAGCACCAGAGCAGGTAAGTGGCTTGGATTTAACTGGGATTGCAAGACTGAGTTACAAATTGAATTCCAAAGTGATAGCTGATTTTAAAGAGGGGGAGGATATGGATGCCTTTTTAAATTCTTTTTAAAAAGTTTGTATTCAGGCTAAAAGTCCTGGAGCTTCCAGTTATTCCCGCTACTTACTGGGAAAGCTCTGGATGCATTGGGTCAAATGGACAATGAGGACAGTAATTATTACAGCAAACTAAAAGCTGCACTGTTAAAAAAATTGAATTAACTGCTGAATCATACAACTAAATTCTGTAAGCTCAGGAGAAGCCCTGACATGAGCTATAAGGAGCTAGCCATGAAACAACGTCAGTTTTTAAAATGTTGGTCGGAAGGAATTGAAGCAAACTCTGTTGATAAAATTGAAAATGTGATTTTGTTAGAACAGTTTTTCTGGGCATCCCCAGCAGAGCTGAAAACCTGGCTGGTGGACTGAGATCCCAAAACAGTGCAAGAGGTGGCTGAACTCTCAGACCACTATGCCAAGAGCAGATCTGCTCTGAGAGCAAATGGGGCAGCGTGGCAGTGCAGAAGGGGAAAAGCGCACCTTCAGGGAAGCTAAAACCCTCACTGCCTTCACTGAAACAAGTTAGCCCCAGGTTTCAGAGAAAAGATTTCTCTGAGAAAAGATGTGAATGTTCATTCTGTAAAGAAACTGGGCATATTGCAGATAGTGTCGCAAACGGATGAGCAATAATACGCAAGGTGGGGCTAGGAAAGAAGTGGGTTGTTTGTGTGTACCTGAAAGCAAGCCTGTGAACATGAGGGAACACATGTACCCAGTCATGGTGAATGGTGTACAGATGCAAGGGTTAAGGGACACAGGGGCATCCCTGACATTGGTAAAAGGGGATCTAGTAGAGCCTGGTCAGCTTATACCCAATAAATATGTCACTGTACAGGACTTTACTGGTGAGGAGAAAACATTGCCCCCTTGCTAGCGTTCTCCTAGACTGGGGTGAAACAGGGGAAACTGTGCAACAGGTGGCTGTAGCCAAAACCTTAGCAGTGGATGTGATCCTGGGCAACAATCTCAAACAGGGGATGGTATGTGCAGTTACCCATAGCCAAGTGCCAAAGGAAAATTGTAGTTCCCTGAACCACACAGAAGCCATTGTGGAAACCACCTGGAGGCTGGTTCCCCAGCCTTTGTCTCCTGATATTGAGATTAATGAAAAGGGGGTAGAAATTTCCCCAGCAGCAAGTAACCACAGAGCTACAGAGGGTTACTCCAAAGAGGGATGGGTGACCCATTGTCAGAGGGTTGGGATTGACAGTGATCCTGAGTGCCCTGATGTTAGTGCTAGGGACTCTAGTTTAGCAACTGAAGGGGACCTGTCCCATGCCTTGGGAATGTGTGAGGGGTTTGCAGGTGCTCAGAGAAGTGACCCTAGTCTAGAGAAGCTGAGGGCTTGGGCAGACTCTGATGGGGCACAGGGAGGTGATGGCAGTCATAAGGTTTATCGGAAAAATTGACTTATGTATACTCAGGCTGTGCAGACAGAGGGAGGGATGCTAGGCAGGCAGCGTGTTGTTCTCCGGGGGTATCATGAGCAGTTGCTCAGGATTGCACATGCTATTCCCTTGTCTGGTCATCTGGGAATTGCACACACTATGCAGTGGCTGGCCCAGAATGTTTATTGGACTAACTTCACCCAGCAGGTGAAGGAGTATTGTAGGTCTTGTTACCGGTGCCAAGAAATAGGAAAGGCGGGCAAGAAAACCCAAGCCACCCTGATTCGATTGCCCATAGTGGAGGAGCCATTCCAGAGGGTAGAAATGGATATTATGGGGCCTTTAAATACCCCAAACTCCTCAGGGAAGAGATTCATCCTAACTGTGGTGGATTATGCCACCCAGTACCCAGACGCAGTTGCCCCATCCTCACTGAGGACAGACAAAGTGGCAGATGCCTTACTTGGGATTTTCTCCCATGTTGGGTTTCTGCAGGAGGTTATCACCGATTGAGGGGGTTCCTTCATGTTGGACCTGATGAAATGTTTGTGAGAGACATGTGGAGTGGTGCAGAGATGCACAACAGCATATCACCCACAAGTCAATGGGCTTGTGGAAAGATTCAATGGTACCCTGAAGCCAATGCACCAGGTGTTTGCTGAACAGCATGGGAGGGACGGGGAGAAATACCTTCCCCACCTGCTTGCATACAGGAAGGTGCCCCAAGAGTCAACAGGATTTTCCCCCTTCTAACTGTTATATGGACACCGGGTACATGGGCCCCTAGACTTGATCTGGGAGGACTGGGAAGGCAAGCATGCCACCCAGGGAACTCCCATTGTGGATTATGTCCTTAGGTTTAGGAAAAGGCTGAAGGAGCTTATGGGGACAGCCGAGAGCAACCTGGCAGCTGCCCAACAGAAACAAAAAGTGTGGTATGATTGCAGAGCCAGAGCTCACTCATACATGGTGGGTCAGGAAGTCATGGTCCTTATTCCAGTCAGTAAAGACAAGCTGCAGGCTGAGTGGGCAGGACCGTACAAAGTAGTTAGAAAGGTAAATAATGTGAAATACATTATAGAGTTGCCTGACAGAAGACAGACAGAAAGGATGTACCATGTCAACATGATGAAGCCATATGCAAATAGGGCTGAGATGGTGTTTGTAGTGTGTAGTCCTGGGGAGGGGACGGATGAAGGAGACCCCCTTCTGAACTTGCTGGAAGAAGATAAGTGGGAGTCCTCTCTGGAGGCAGTTAAATTGTCTCCCCAGCTGACCCCAGACAAGATCCATGAAGTAAGGGAGGTTTTAGCAGACTTTGTCCCCATTGTTTAGTGCCAAGCCTAGACTAACCCCCTTTGTGATGCTCGATGTGGAGACAAGGACACAGACGCCCATACGGCGAACAGCATATTGGGTGTCAGAGGCTGTCCAAAAGGACATTAGGAGGGAAGTGGAGGAGATGCTGGATTTAGGGGTAATCCAAAGATCCCACAGCCCCTGAGCCTCACCCGTAGTCCTTGTGACCAAGCCAGATGGCTCTACTCATTTCTGTGTGGACTATCATGGACTGAATGCAGTCACAAAGTAAGACATCCACCCAATGCCCCGGACGGATGAACTCCTGAACAAGTTGGGAGGGGTGACCTACCTTACGACCATTGATCTGACCAAGAGGTTTCGGCAGGTAGCGTTGATGGACAGAGCTAGGGAGAAGTCTGCCTTCATCACTCTGATAGGCTTATTTGAATTTAAAGTAATGCCTTTCGGATTGAAGAACACCCCGGCCACTTTCCAAAGGTTGGTGAACCAGGTGTTAAATGGTGCTGAGGAGTACACCATGGTGTACCTGGATGACATTGCCATCTTTGGTGCCAGCTGGGAGGAACACCTGTCCCACCTTAGAGAAATGCTGGGCAGGATACAGAGGGCCAGGATCACTGTCAAAGCCAGGAAGAGCCAGGTGACCATGGGAGAAGTGGCATATCTTGGGCATGTGGTGGGCCTTGGACAGCTCCGTCCTAACCAAATAAAAATAGAGGTAATCCAGGCGTGGCCCAGACCAGAAATGCAGAAGTAAGTCAGGAGTTTTCTTGGGACAGCAGGGTACTATAGAAAATTTCTACCCAATTACAGTACCCTGGCTGCTCCCCTATCTGACCTGGTAAAGAAAAGGATGCCAAAGAAAATTATCTGGGGACCAGCCTGCGAAGAAGCCTTTACCAGGCTGAAGGAGGCACTGTGCAGTATTTCTGTTTTGACAAGTCCTGACTATAGCAGACCCTTTATAGTTCAGACGGATGCATCAGATATGGGTATTGGGGCAGTACTGAGTCAGACATCCAGCAAAGGGAAAGATCACTCTGTAGCGTATCTGAGTAAGAAGTTACTTCTCAGGGAGCAGGTATACTCTACTGTGGAAAAAGAGTGTCTTGCCATAGTGTGGACCCTAAAGAAGTTAAAACCATAGTTGTATGGGCAGTATTTTGTGGTACAGACTGACCACAATCCTCTGGTTTGGCTGACGCAGATGGAAAAAAACAATGGTAGATTGCTAAGATGGAGTCTTGCTTTACAAGGGTATAACATGACAATTCTACATAGGGCTGGAGTAAAAAAACAGAACTTGGACGGGTTGTCTCACATCTATGAGGAGTGAACTGATTTGGGAAGCTTATCCCATGCAGGGGATAGACCCCCCAAATTCAGTCTAAGCAGGAAGGATTGTGACACTTGGACAGCTGGTTCTGATCACTGTATGATTTTTGTAATATAAAAATGTGTTATTGAGTGTCTCTCATGAGACATGCTGAAACAGTCTGTGGAATGACACCCCCCTCCCAGGTTTTAGCTACAAGGTGTTACCTGGTAGGCCAAGAGATAATTACAGGCTAGAAGATACCTAAATTAAGGATCTCCTGTTTATCTAGCTTAATTGTAGCTTGTCAGCTGACAGGATAGAAAATATCCATTTCATGACGTTTAGAGGAGGAAAACCAGTTCATGTCACACTGGTGCAAAGTCATAAATGTTCCTCTGATGTCTGTAAAAGCAGGATGTTGCTCATGGATGAAAGAAGGACTTAGAAATTAACCTTATTTAATTTACCTTCTGAATGATGACATCCTGATTGTATAATTTTTAATAAACAGATGAGGAGCTGGGTGACATCATGGAGAAGGCAGTCCCAAGACAGTGTTTTAATTATGCTGTGAGTGACACATGTTTGGACTCTGAGGAAAGCAACATCAAGCACTGTTAGGGAGATAAGTATACATTAGAAAAAACAATTCTAAGTGTACTGTAGTAGGAGATTTTGTCTGCACTTTTAACCTGTTTTGTTTAAGTGATTTGTATGTTTTGTGATACTGTATGTGGTTCTCTATTTACATTTCACATTTTTATCTATTTTTAAGTAAACCTCTACTTTAGAGACTACTTGGTGTGCCTTTGAAATTCTTTTTTTCTTGACAAGTGAAGCATATATGGTTAAAGCTGACACTGTACAAAGATTACTGGTTTTGCCAAACTGGGAAAAGGTAAGATTTTTTCCTACGGTCTTTCATAGAGTTTTTAAGAGTTCATTTTATTTGCCTGGTTTGGTGCCTGTAGGCGAAAGATATCTACCCCCCCCAGAAGAGCAGAATTATCTGAGCCTGTACGTTGGGTACACTAGCAAGAGGTTCACAGTTTGAATACCTCCAGAACTTGAGACCAAAGGTTGATTCAAACCCACAAAACAGACAGGAGGGTAACCCTGTTCTGTTAACTGTTCACAATACTATGCTCAGAGGTTGGCACTGTGGGAGCAGAGGGCCTGACCTGCTGAGTGGGGTTGTGACAGTGTGTGCTGCAAATTGCAGTAGAATCTAGACACTACCTTGCCTACATGACAGCATGGGGGTGTTCCAGACAATAGCCCCTTCTCATTTTTGGAGTAGACAGACCCCAGAATTGGATTTCTCAGTCCACAATTTGGTAAACACTAAGTGTTTATCTAGCAATTACTTGTTGTTCCCCTTTTACATCTCCTAAGGGGAAGGGGGCAAAGGAATACCCCTAGTAATTATCACAATGTCTACCGACAGTGGGTTGCCCATTCCCAGTGTCTGCATTAGCCTCCCCAACCTCAAACAGTGTGGGACACTGAGTAGCTCACTCCCAGTGTCCCCAGCAGTGTGGTTACCAAATTTTTTTATTGAATATTAGGGAGCCCACTCCCAGTGCTCCCAGTATCTCCTCCAGCAGTGTTACTGCTGTCCTCCCGTTATGTTTGCCAACAGCAGACTGCCAAATCCCCATGTCGGCAATAGCCCCTCTCCCCCTGACAGTGTTGGACACTGGGTAGCCCCTTCCCAATGTCCCGAAGTGTTTAATGTCCCCTTTTAAAAAAAAAAAACTTTCCTCACATCTTTTTTTTATTAAACCTGCAAAAAGAAAATGGTCCCTTGTCATCTTCCAACATCCTTATCCGCCATTCCCACCCTTCCTTTGTGCACCCACCTCCCTGCACTCCTCCTTACCCCATACTTACCTCCAGAGGTCAGTGGCTGTGATCTTCTCTGGACTGGGACATGTTTGCACTCTTCAAATGTGAACCGTGAACTGAAGGAATCAATGTAAATCATATTTTGTTTGTTAAAGGGGTTTTCAACTTATGTTGATATCGCAGCCATTTTTAAGAATGCTGACCCCACATTTTCAACATGGGGTTCTTGAGACACTACCCCATGAATACTGTCACTGTCATCTCGTTAATCGGTCCTGAAAGGTGATTTCACAATAGCTGCACGGAATCACCTTTCAAGATTGATAATTGAAATGACAGTGCCAGTGTTCATGAGGCAAGGTCCCAAGATCCGATGTTGAAAATTTGGTGCAAAATGTCTCAAAAATGACTGCATTATGAGCTTGTGTTGCTCTGTTTCTATGCATGCTCATAACTTCACCAATTTTTAATATTTTCACTCCAGATTTTCAACATTGACATTTTTTCACCCCTCCTCTTGATCAATACAGTTGCCATTTTTCATATCCCGTCTAAAATGTGTATTTGCACCTCTGGCGCAGAATGGTATGGTCGCTGTGCGAATTGAACTTTTGGGACAGAGTGACAAAATCACAGTGACATTGTTCATGAAGGGAGATCTCAAAATGTCCATGTTGAAAATTTTGTGAAATAATTCCAAACAATTACCATGTTACTAGCGTGCGTTGCTTATGTTCTACGCATGCGCATAACTTCGACAATTTTTAATATTTTTACTCCAGATTTTCAACATTGCTATTTTTCAGACCTCCTCATGAACAGTATGCAGTAGTAATTTTTCACATCCTGACCAAAACATGTTTTAGCACTTGTTGCACAGAATGGCATGGCCACTTTTCGAAATCAACTTTCTGGTCAGATTAACAAAGTGACAGCAACAGTGTTCATGATGTGGTGTCCCCAAAAGGCCATGTAGAAAATCTGGTGAAAAGAAATACAGAAAATGTCCAAGTTATGTATGCCCATTAAATTTATTCAACGCATGCACATACTGTTATACTATCTCAAAAAGAAGGGAAATTAATTGCAAAAAATCCTACTTTAATGCATTAGTCAGGGTTTCTATTAAAGTGTCAAAAGCTGGGAAATTCGATGTTAAGGTTACTAACCCTACCACCCCACCCCCAGCCTCCACACACCAACAGGCATTGTGGTGTGCTTTGAGGTCATTGGGCCTAACTTTCACCCCATTCTCCTATACTGTACTGTACAATCTCATCTTGTTTACACAGGGAATGGGGTGAGAGTTAGGGCTGACTATCCCAAGGCACACCCTGAAGCCTGTTGGTGTGTGGAGGGTGGGTGGTGGAAGTGGGGTAGTAGGGTTGTCAAATTTCACAGCAAAGTTATGACATTTGTAATTTTCCCATTGTTTCCTATGGGAAAATTTATATGTCAGGCACAAACAATATATTTTTGGCACAATAGGAGTATTGTGCAAAAAATATCAGCTTATTTTTCGAACAACAGGAGTACTGTGTGAAAAATACCAGCTTCTTTTCGCAAAGTATGCTGGTATTTTTCACACAGTTCACAGTACATTTGATGGATTGAGCTGGGATGCATCCGACATCTTGTTTTTCCGCTTAGCAAGGATGTTACAATACTGAAGGGAAGCTTTTAAAACCAGAAAAAACATCAGAACACAGCTAAAGAGCGCCTCTTCAGGTGTATTCTGATGTTTTTTTTTCCTTTTTCAGCTGGCCCCAAACAAGTTTTTATGTTGGGTGCCAGCTTCTGAACAGAACGGCTTGAAAGCCATTCTCTGTATGAGAACAGCAGAAATTTCTTGACTTCTGCAGCCACAGCTGGAAGTTGTGTTGCTGGCTACAGAGTCAAGGATCACCCACTTTGTTCTGCATTGACACAGGGTGCCCAATCCCATGTTAGAATGTAACTCCCCCCCCCACACACACAGTTATTTGACACACTTGGAGCCCATCCCGGTGTGCCCTACTGTTACATTTATCGAAAACCCTATTAAAAAAAAGAAAACCATCCCCTGATGCCTTTTATTTGATACAGAAGCCTACATTGAAATTTGCAATAATTTTGATGCAGGATTCTGTATCAAACTATACTGCATCCCACCACCACACAAATTCCTATTTTTTGCACTGACATCGGGGTGCCCAGTCTCCATGTTGGTGTGTAACCCCCCCACCTCCAGTATTGTGGTACACTGAGAGCCCACCCCAGTGTGCCCAGATAAATGGTACTTACTTTGAAAAAACTCCAACATCGGGATGTCACTTCCAGTGTCAGATGCCTCCCCAGTCCACTTCTGTTGCTGATGGGGGTGCCCAATCTCCCTGCTGGCATCACAATCCCCACAACTTTGGTGGCACACTGGGAACCCACCCCAGTGTGCCCAATTATTTTTTTTTTATGTTAACCAATGAAAAAAGAAAATCATCCCCATTCTCTTCGATGCAGAATCCTCCATTAAAATTTTTTAAAATTTCAATGCAGAATCCTGTATCAAAGTATTGCCAATGGGAGTGCACAATCCCCCTGTTGGCATCATGACCCCCCAACTTTGGTGGCTCACTGGGAGCCCACTCCAGTGTGCCCAATTATTTCTTTTTATTTTCAGCTGTGAAAAAAGGAAAATAGTCCCCCGTTGTCTTTGATGCAGAATCCTGCATTGAAATTTGCAGGATCCTGTATTGAAGTATTGTCGACTGGGGTGCCCAATCCCCCTGTCGGCATCATGACCCCCTCAAACTTTGGTGGAACACTGGGAGCCCACCCCAGTGTGCCCAATTTTTTTTTATTTTAACCTGTGAAAAAAGAAAACCATTCCCCATTGTCTTTGATTGTCTTTTTATTTTCAGCTGTGAAATAAAAAAATAGTCCCCCATTGTCTTTGATGCAGAATCCTGCATCAAAATTTGCAGGATCCTGTATTGAAGTATTGTTGACTGGGGTGCCCAATTCCCCTGTTAGCATCATGACCCCCCAAACTTTGGTGGAACATTGGGAGCCCTCCCCAGTGTGCCCAATCATTATTTTTTTTTTAATTTTAACCTGTGAAAAAAGAAAACCATCCCCCATTGTCTTTGATGCAGAATCCAGCATTGAAATTCATGAAAAAAGTTTGATAAAGGCTCCTGTATCAAATTATTGCCTACAGGGGTACTTAATCCCTCTGTCAGCATCATGCCTCCCCAAACTTTGGTAGCACACTGGAAGCTCACCCCAGTGTACCCATTTTTTTTATTTTAACCTGTAAAAAAGAAAACCATCTCTGAAGTATTTTTTTTTAACCCTGCAATAAAGAAAACTGTCCCTTGTCATCTACCCACTCCCCCTCCTCCATCCCCACCCTCCCTCTGCACACCCATATCCCCACACCCTCCTCACCCATACTTACCCTCCAGAGGTCAGGATTGGTGATCTTCTCTGGACCGGTACACATGCATACTCTTCAAAACCAAACTGCAATCTGAGGAATTAAGGTAAGCTATATAATGGGAGTCAATGGGGGTTCAACTTATTTATTTATTTAAGAGTTTAACCAGGAAAGCATACTGAGCAGGTAGCCACTCGATTCTAGATGCATCCTGGGGGACATGCCCCAACAGTATTGTTTTTAAAGGTACAATAAATGTGAATAGACAGGAAAAGTACATTACATTAGTACAAATTGACATAGATACAGTCCTAAGGGATAATATAATAAACTACAAATTATTAGACCAAGAGAGTACAGTGTCTCAACGGTGGTAGTGCTCAGATGAGCAAGAGTTGGATTGTCTCTGCTTATAGGCTAGCGGGTGCACTCATTCCCACTGGTAGGGTTTTTTTTAGCCACAGGTGCTTGCAGCTAGAAGTACATACAGCTGGTGGTGAAATGGGTACTGAGGAGGAGGAGGCTGAGGTGCTGGGAGTTAGTGGTGTGTCTAATGCTAGCAGGCAGCACATTCCAGAGTTTGGGCATGTGGCATTGGAAGGCACACTGACTTTTGGTCGTGCCCATGAAAGGGACAAAGAGGATCCTGGAGTCCATGCTTCTGAGGGAGTAGGTGGTGTAGGCTGAGTTGAGAGGGCAGAAGCAAAGGTATGTGGGAAGGGATTGAGACCAGAATTTGGCAGCGGTCCTTGCGCAGTGAATCTGTCTGTGTGCATGAAGAGAGGGCAAGGCAAGGGAGCTGTAAAGGTTGCAGTGATGAGTCAATTGTGGACATTACAGAGCAAAACTGTAGAAGGAGTGGAAGAGAGTATGCAAGCTGGCGAGGGAGGTGGGGGATGCAATACCATAGACTAGGTCACCATAGTCATAGACTTATGTTGATATCTTGGTCAATTTTAGGAATGTTTGCACCAGATTTTCAATATGGGGTTCTTGAACCCCCACCTTATGAACACTGGCACTGTCATTTAGTTTTTAGGTCCTGAAAGGTGATTTCATGGACACTGCGCAGAATAACCTTTAGGGAATGCTTCATGAAATAACAGTGCCACTGTTCATGAGGTGGGGTCCTTAAAAGTCCATGTTGAAAATTTGTTGAAAAAATTTCCAGAAATGATTGTGTTATGAGCATGCATTGTGCAGTTTCTACGCACGCACATAACTTTGCCGATGTTTAATATTTTGTCTTCAGAGTTTCAATATTGCCATTTTTTCACACCTCCTTATGAACAGTACAGCTGTCATTTTGCATGTCCTGACATGAACATGTTTTCATACCTGTGGTGCAGAATGGCGCAGTCGCTGTGCGAAATCAACTTTTGGAATGGATTAGCAAAATCACAGTTGCACTGTTCATGAGGGTAGGTCCCATAATGCCAATGTTGAAAATGTAGTGAGAAAATTCCAAAAAATGAGCACGTTATGAGCGTGCATTGCGCAGTTTCTACACACATTTGTAACGTTTCCAATTTTTCCTGTTTTCACTCCAGATTTTTGAAATTATATTTTTCCACACCACCTCATGAATAGTGCAGCTGTCATTTTTCAAATCCGACTAAAAATGTTGTTCCACAACTCTTGCACAAAAACGGTGTTACAACTGCATGAAATTACATTTTCTCGGTGGTTTGAAAGTCTGTTGTACTGGGTACATGTGGTAAGGTGCTAAGAGGGTTATGTTGAACATTTGGGGTGAAAATTATTTGAGATGATGCAGTCATTACTATTTGTTGCAATTTTGGTATGCCTGCTCATAACTTAATGTGTGGAAGCGCATTGTCCCAAGACCCCTGTGTTTCCACAGCTAGATACATATGTGCATCTGTGGAGGGATTGGAGTGCAGAGTCCAAAGTACCCTACACTCCCACAGTGACATATGGACGCTGTTGTATTATCTGGCTGGAGGTTCAGACCCTGTGCTCCCACCATTACATATGGACACTGATGTGCTATTTGGATGGAGGGATGGGGCACCTTGTGACAAATGGATACTGTTGTACTATCTCAAACGAAGGTTCGGATCCTGCATTCCCACCATGACATATGGACAGTACTGTACTATAGCGATGGTAGGGCTGTGCGAATACCTTTTCCTGAATATTCGGTATTTGGGTCCCAGGTGTTCAGTATTCATTATTCCATATTCGTCCAGAAAAGGTTTTTATCAGGAAACATTAAAAAAATCACTTTAACAACACCATTGATCACCCATTGAACCTGGTGTAGCATATACACCTCAATGACACTTCAACCACCAATGTAGAGCTCTCATTAATGCAACACAATCTACATGTGGCACACTCGATCCACCACACCACACACATAGCACTCAGAAAATGATATCAAGCATTGCATTGGGTCAGCACTGGAAGGTGTTCATGGTCACAGACACAGGGTAGACAGTGCTTTGGCTATGGGCATAGGAATAGTAGTAACAGTGGCTGCTGTATGGTGAAGCTGAAAGGGTGGCTGCTGCAAGAATGGGACCAGTGGTGGTGGGAAGCACACTGGCTGTGGATGTAGCAGCCATAGTGATATCAGTGGGAACACTGGTGGTTGTGTTTGTTGCTTCCTGCACAAAGCATGTATGCTCTAATGTCCTCCTACTACTGCACAAAAGGATGTGACAGTGAATGTACAGATGGAACAGGTGGTGACACCAGTAGTAGTAGTACTGCGGGTGGTATTAGTAGTACTGTTCCCAATGCTACAAGAACTAAAAGGATTGCTTGGGAAGAAAAATATTTGAGACCATCTAATAGAGACACCTGTCTATCATTGTCCATGTAGTCTATCTCACCACCTTCTCTGGAATTGTATTATGTATCAGTCATATACAGTGGAGCAAGACAAGATGCAATGCAATACTTTGCAGTAAATGCTGTCACAAAATAATGGATGACTAGAGGGCTTAATTGCTATTGAATTACACTGCTCCTTGCAGCATACTGCAGCACTTTGCAGTAATTTTGCAAGATTCTGTACTGCATACTGTCTAGTGCCACTGTATGAACAGTGTTTTATAATCCTGATGCAATGTTTCATCTTTGGGCATGTTAGTTTTGGATTGTTTTGTTACAAGAGCATCTCAGTGTCATTTATTATAGCATTACTTATTTATGGTGTGTGTTTCTTTGGGCAGTATAGCACAGTGGGTTAAGGCTCTGAACTGCAGATCTGGAGACTTGGGTTTGAATCCCACAGCCATCTAGGTGCATATTGTGTGATCCTGAGCAAGTCACTTAACTTCCTTGTGCTCCCAAGTCACATCTGGAAACAAGCTTCAGCTTAGTATGCTACTTCTGGTTAAACAATGTTCCCTTTCCCCTCTTCCCTTTAAGGGTTGTATATTCATAGTGTTCTTGTATGTTCCCAATATGTCCCCTGACAAAGACCAGGTTCTTTTCAAAGCACCAGGGCTCTATTTGCATCCTACAGCCTTAGCACTAATAAATGTATTGCAGCTTTATGCACCACTGCTCTTAACTGTATTTTGTTACTGCACTCCCCCAAGTGATTCCCTCGTTCTGCATAGATTGGGGGATTTGGCGGCCCAGGGACAACACTGGCAATAATTGCATAGACCTGCTGTACATTTCTGGGTCTATCATCCTGTCCCTTACCACTTGGGGACAGCAGTGCAGATACTTTGCTGTGGCTGGACCAAGCATGTTTGCAAGGTTGCTAAAGACATGATGGATCAGATCACCAGTGGTTAATGTGTAAAACACAAACTATGACTGCATAGTGCCTGTGTGTGTGTGATGCTTTACTTAGTGCTTGTGGAACTATGCCACTGAGAAGGGAGAAGACAAGGGCAACCTTTTCAGTCAAACATGGAACTGAGCAAGGAACACACAGATGACATACAGACAACCCAGTGAGACAAGCCTGCCCCACTAAGTGTAATGGTTTAATTAACAAAATAACAACAGCAACAACAACAAAAAAAATACACATGCGCACAACTGTGCACACACACACAGCACAGACTCGGGGGGTATATTTCACATGCACATGTTAATTGTGTGCAGTGGGCTATGGAAGTGGTGGGGGGGAGTCAGCCAACACATGCCTCATGTGTACAGGGGTCCATGCCTGGAACCAGAGGACTAACAATAATAATTCAGTGAGTCAGACCTGACTGGCTTAGAACTGAAGAAGTTTATTCCAAAATCTGTGTGCACACGTGGGCCCAGCCTCATGAAAAATATATTAAGCATGCACATGCAGGGCAAAGCCTCACAAATTAAATATCATACACGAATACAGCAAATCATGAGCAGTGACCTGCAGGAGGGGCATTAGCAGACACCCTAATCAGTGGTGCAGGGAACCAAGCCTGGAACCAGACAACAGCAAAAAAAACCCCACAAAAATAAAATGTGCTTCATCCAAAAAAAATTACACTGGAGCTGTGTCAGAGAGCAGCAGAGATGGGGTGTTAGCAGACAGCCCTCCTAGTCCCTGCAACTGAGTACAGCAATAAGGACAAAAATACCTGTCAGAATACCAAACATAGCTTGTCTGACACTGATCAATCAAATTATACTGACCCAAAAAAGCCTGTAAAGCAAAAATCTATTTCTTTTTGAGCAAGTTTAAGGTCTCAGAAGTACTGCAGAGCAGCTCTCAAAAACTGCTGCCACGTGTCTTCTACCAGCTCAGAGTGAAGAAGTCACATGGTGTGCTTGCTTTTGAGCTCCAGAAATGGCTTTTGATTGGCCAACAAAGCTCTACGAGACTTGGAAATCTCACCAAATAGCAGTTTCCGAAAAGTGGCGGAATAGTGAACTATTCGGGAAATGCATCTGAATATTTGGGAAGCCTACTATTTGTGGTATTTGGAAAATACTATTCAGCCCATGCACAGCCCTAATCGATGGAGGGTTTGGAACCTGTGCTCTCATCATGACATATGGATACTGTTGTACTATCTTGATGGAGGGATGGGAGCACAGGGATCTGAAAAAGAAGGGAAATTCTTTGCAAAAAACATTAATGCATCAGTTAGGGTGAATATCACAGTGACAAAAGCAGGTAAATAAGGTGTTAGGGTTTCCAACCCTAACACCCCACCCCCAGGTTCCCTACCTACCACCCGCACCACATCCTCTACCATGCGCACCAACCTGAGTCGGGGTGTGCCATTGGGTCATCAGGCCTAACTCTCACCAGATTGTCCTATACTGTAGTGTGTATGCTTGTATACATGTGGAATGGGGTAAGAATTAGGCCTGATGACCCAATGGCACACCCCGACACCTGTTGGTGTGTGGAGGGTGGGATGGTAGGGTGGGAACTCTGGGGGTGGGGCGAAGGAGGTAGAAGGAACCCTAACAGTACAGATGGACCTTTGCCAGTATGGGTGAGGGAATGGTATACTGCCAGGTTGTTGAGGATGCCCTGTTGCTATTGCTTCAACCCCATTCTCTCTTCAGGTTTATTGTTCATAAACGTTGTTATTTGCAACTCTAGTGTAATTTGCCTATATTACATGGAAGAGTAAACAAATTGTGTGTGTGTGTGTGTGTGTATGTGTGCATGTGGGGGGTGGGCACATCCTTAAATCTACTGTATAGTCACTGGAGGTTTTTCCATAAATGGCAAAGTGGGTAACTATTGCATCTGAAGAAGATGAACCACAGTTCAGACTCAGACCACTTTAATTTTCTGGGTGGAGGCATGCATTGTTATATTAATGAATATGAACCCCCATTCTTCTTAAGAGAAAAAAAGCAGGCCCTTCAGCCTTGCACTCACAGAGGCAACTCACAAGTGTGAGTGATATTCTGAGTACCTGCATAACAGTATCCAAGAAAGGCATTATTAGCCATACCCAGCTGACAGGAGGCAGTATAGCACAGTGGTTTGCAACTCTGAGCTGCAAACCTGGAGACCTGGGTTTGAATCCCACAGCCCCCATCTGCATACTGTGTGACCCGGAGCAAGTCATTTAGCTTCCTTATGCTCCCAAGTCACATCTGGAAACAAGCTTCAGCTTAGTGTGCTACTCCTGGTTAAACAATGTTCCCTTTCCCCTCTTTCCTTTAAGGGTTGTATATTCATAGTGTTCTTGTATGTTCCCAATAAGTCCCCTGACAAAGACCAGGTTCTTTTCAAAGCACCAGGGCTCTATTTGCATCCTACAGCCTTAGCACAAATAAATGTATTGCAGCTTTATGCACCACTGCTCTTAACTGTATTTTGTTACTGCACTCCCCCAAGTGATTCCTTTGTTCTGCATAGATTGGGGGATTTGGCAGCCCAGGGACAACACTGGCAATAATTGCATAGACCTGCTGTACATTTCTGGGTCTATCATCCTGTCCCTTACCACTTGGGGATAGTAGTGCAGATACTTCGCTGCGGTTGGACCAAGCATGTTTGCAAGGTTGCTAAAGACATGATGGATCAGGTCACCAGTGGTTACTGTGTAAAACACAAACTATGACTGCATAGTGCCTGTGTGTGTGTGATGCTTTACTTAGTGCTTGTGGAACTATGCCACTGAGAAGGGAGAAGACAAGGGCAACCTTTTCAGTCAAACATGGAACTGAGCAAGGAACACACAGATGACATACAGTCAACCCAGTGAGACAAGCCTGCCCCACTAAGTGTAATGGTTTAATTAACAAAATAACAACAGCAATAACAACAAAAAAAATACACATGCGCACAACTGTGCACACACTCACAGCACAGACTCGGGGGGTATATTTCACATGCACATGTTAATTGTGTGCAGTGGGCTATGGAAGTGGTTGGGGGGAGTCAGCCAACACATGCCTCATGTGTACAGGGGTCCATGCCTGGAACCAGAGGACTAACAATAATAATTCAGTGAGTCAGACCTGACTGGCTTAGAACTGAAGAAGTTTATTCCAAAATCTGTGTGCACACGTGGGGCCCAGCCTCATGAAAAAATATATTAAGCACGCACATGCAGGGCAAAGCCTCACAAAATTAAATATCATACACGAATACAGCAAATCATGAGCAGTGACCTGCAGGAGGGGCATTAGCAGACACCCTAATCAGTGGTGCAGGGAACCAAGCCTGGAACCAGACAACAGCAAAAAAAAACCCCACAAAAATAAAATGTGCTTCATCCAAAAAAAATTACACTGGAGCTGTGTCAGAGAGCAGCAGAGATGGGGTGTTAGCAGACAGCCCTCCTAGTCCCTGCAATTGAGTACAGCAATAAGGACAAAATACCTGTCAGAATACCAAACATAGCTTTTCTGACACTGATCAAACAAATTATACTGACCCAAAAAAGCCTGTAAAGCAAAAATCTATTTCTTTTTGAGCAAGTTTAAGGTCTCAGAAGTACTGCAGAGCAGCTCTCAGAAACCGCTGCCGTGTGTCTTCTACCAGCTCAGAGTGAAGAAGTCACATGGTGTGCTTGCTTTTGAGCTCCAGAAATGGCTTTTGATTGGCCAACAAAGCTCTGCGAGACTTGGAAATCTTACCAAATAGCAGTTCCCAAAAAGTGGCGAAATAGTGAACTATTCGGGGAAATGCATCTGAATATTTGGGAAGCCTACTATTTGTGGTATTTGGAAAATACTATTCAGCCCATGCACAGCCCTAATCGATGGAGGGTTTGGACCCTGTGCTCTCATCATGATATATGGATACTGTTGTACTATCTTGATGGAGGGATGGGAGCACAGGGATCTAAAAAAGAAGGGAAATTCTTTGCAAAAAACATTAATGCATCAGTTAGGGTGAATACCACAGTGACAAAGGCAGGGAAATAAGGTGTTAGGGTTTCCAACCCTAACACCCCACCCCCCAGGGTTCCTACCCCTACCACCGCACCACATCCTCTACCATACACACGCACCAACCTGAGTCGGGGTGTGCCATTGGGTCATCAGGCCTAACTCTCACCAGATTGTCCTATACTGTAGTGTGTATGCTTGTTTACATGTGGAATGGGGTAAGAATTAGGCCTGATGACCCAATGGCACCCCCGACGCCAGTTGGTGTGTGGAGGGTGGGATGGTAGTGTGGGAACCCTGAGGGTGGGGCGAAGGATGTAGAAGGAACCCTGACAGTACAGATGGACCTTTACCAGTATGGGTGGGGGAATGGTATACTGCCAGGTTGTTGAGGATGCCCTGCTGCTATTGCTTCAACCCCATTCTCTCTTCAGGTTTATTCTTCATAAACGTTGTTATTTGCAACTCTAGTGTAATTTTCCTATATTATATGGAAGAGTAAACAAATTGTTTGTGTGTGTGTGTGTGTGTGTGTGTGTGCATGTGGGGGGTGGGCACATCCTTAAATCTACTGTATAGTCACTGGAGGTTTTTCCATAAATGGCAAAGTGGGTAACTATTGCATCTGAAGAAGATGAACCACAGTTCAGACTCAGACCACTTTAATGTTCTGGGTGGAGGCATGCATTGTTATATTAATGAATATGAACCCCCATTCTTCTTAAGAGAAAAAAAGCAGGCCCTTCAGCCTTGCACTCACAGAGGCAACTCACAAGTGTGAGTGATATTCTGAGTACCTGCATAACAGTATCCAAGAAAGGCATTATTAGCCATACCCAGCTGACAGGAGGCAGTATAGCACAGTGGTTTGCAACTCTGAGCTGCAAACCTGGAGACCTGGGTTTGAATCCCCCAGCCCCCATCTGCATACTGTGTGACCCTGAGCAAGTCATTTAGCTTCCTTATGCTCCCTGGTCGCACCTAGAAACAAGCTTCAGCATAGCATGCCTTTCCTGGTTAAACAATTTCCCACCCACCACCACCCACATATTTGTCTAGAATGGCCATACTGAAACCTGGAGTATTATTTCTTTTCATATTATAATACGAAATGCAATTTCAGCTTGTGTAATATAACTTCTTATTGACCTTGTTGTTCATATAAAATATACCTGTAAATTAAATTAATAATAATCTTTACTGCATCATCCTTTTCCAAAAGACAGTGCCTGACAAAGAGGCCTATTTGGATCGGAAAGCTTGTATAGTAAGTTTATGTTACTCAGATGAAAGGTCATGCATTCTTCTTAAAGGCTTGTCACTGTTCCTTCTCCATTTTTACTTTGTATAATTATTTCTTTATCTTTGTCAAACCATTGGTTGTTCTGTCAACAAAGTAATACTAAAGCAATCAGTAGTTAGTTCTACTTTTTACACAAAGTAATTAAACGGTATCTCTAATATTTCTGTTATCCATATGTTTCTTTACTCATTTATTTGCAATATTTGTCTTTTTCATTTGTACCACTGTAAAACAACTGTTCCCTTTACTTATGTACAGTTATGAAATTGGTGATGTGTTGCCCAGTCTTACTCCACTTTGTAGTCTCCTGGGTTCCAACTGAAAAAGACATTTGTCTATTGTGCTAACTTGGTTAATAAAAGCTAAATACAGTTTGTGATGCCGTTTTGCCTTGACAGGTGGAAACTTCGTCCAGTTGAAAGGAAAAACCGAACCAATCCAATGCATCTTTTTCCTTTCATCTGCAGAACACCACCCAGCAAACAGCTGTTCAGTGTCTTGATCAGCCTGACTGACATCACCCCCACTCACCACCCCTCTGGTCCTTTTCCTCACCAGTCTTTCACTTAAGTCATGGTGCAGCTTACACTATGCAGCACCCGCCGCTCTCGCTGCTGCCTCCTTAGTCTGCTCTCTTCTCTTTCTCTCTACAACCCCTCCCCCCAGCTTTGCTTTAGCCATGGTGCAGCTTTACTAAGCAGCAGCTCTAGCTGCTGGCTTCCTCCTCTATGCTCCTTTCACACACACACCCCGTTCTTCATATGCTAAATAGCGGCCTCCTGCTGCCCAGTGCACTCTCCTTCCCCATCTTGCACTGCCGCTGGAGTGCTTCCACTGAATAGTAGCTCCTTGCTGCACTTATTTCTCATTTTCACCGGCTGCCTTCTGAAAGAGAGACCCGTAGTGCATAAACAATACTACTGGAGTGACAGTTCGGGAAGGAGGGAGGAGGCGCTTCATCTCATGCCTTCTCCACCTTTCACTGACTTCTTTTTCTTTCTTTTCTCCCACCCATGCAGAGTAGGTCACAGCCAAAGCTTCATATGGGCTGGGAGTTTTCAGTGCCTACAGGCACTCTCACTATCAGTGCTGTAGCTCTAGCAACAGGTTACAGCTCCAGCCCCAACATATCCTCCTGCTGCTGCCACCTATAAGCCCTTCAACAATGCCCACACAATGTTCAAGGGCTCAGGGATCCCCAATGAGACCCACAGTGAGGGTGTTAATGTATTTAAAGGAACACTAGCCCCATCCCCTATGGAGCTAGCCCACTAGACAACAGAGGCATAATTTTACACAGTATCTCCCCCCACGGCATTTCCTAGCCCACACAACCACCAATGCAGCTCCTTATTTAGACAAAAAGGGCTACTAGCCACCCACTAGCCAGCTGGTCAGCTAAATAAATTACTGGCCACTCTGCCACCATTATGGGTAAAGAGTTTTTTAGCTGAGCCTCCTTCCCCAAACTACACTCCATTTACTCTGCTTTTGTTCATCTTACTGTACATCATTTTCCTTCTTAATAAACAGATTTTTTTATTCTATCTCTACAGGTCTTGATAGGACATAGACTTCTACTCCATCAGTTAAGTATAATTTTAGATAACCCTCTAGAATAGCGCTACCAGACTGACAAGAAAAATATTTGACATCAGACAGCTCATTATTTGTGACACTGAGGGTGTGATATACCTTGCTGTGTGGGATTGTAATGCATACTATGTTGGCAAAACAAAAAGAAGCCTGAAAGCCAGAGTGAGAGAGCACATAAGAGCAATAGAAAAAATATAAGATTTCCTATTCCACAGCAGCACGTATGGCTAAACATAAAGATCAGGAGGGACATGGGTTCAAGTTCCAAGGAAAAGACAAAGTGAACCCCAAATCAAGAGGTGGCAACTTTAATAATTTGTTACTTATGATAGAAGCATTCTGGATCAGTCACCTTGATGCAGTTGAAAAAGCAGTGTTGAATTTTGGTTTTGAATTAAAAGCATTTCTGAAAAAAAAGAAAATGAGAGAAAGTAAGCGGCATAGCAGTTATTGAGTCTGTTAAAGCATTTTATGATGGACGTGCACATATTATAAGAGAGTTATAATGTGGTTTACCATCTTTTCCCCAGATATCTATCAACCCCCCTCCCTTGTTGGGTATTACAGGACTTCACACTTTACTATATGCAATGCAGTGAATAAATAAAACCTTGTGTATGTTGTATTTATGTCATTACTGCAATGTGTTTTTTTTTTATAAATGTATTCACTTGAGATTGAGTTTTAGGGTTTAGGATTCAAAATGTATTTTTAACGAATTAGAACGAAGGATGAAATGGTGACAATGCTGTGATGTTTGCTGCGTTGGGGTAGTTAATTGCTGTGTTAATCACTTTGTATTTAGTCTTTGATAATGGATGGGATACATCTGAAATGTGTCAGGCAGGGTGTAGCCTGTGATTTTTAATTTTTTATTTGTCTAATAAATTATTGAAACTGGACCATAGGTTGTACCCTTGAATATATTTAGAGGTTTGTGTGTGCCTGACACTTTTTGTTAAAGTGTTTAGAGAAACGCTGTGTCAGAAGTACCACTCCCAGTGTAAATTCCACTGTGGCAGCAGCTTAGTGTTTAACTTAAGGCAGCTGCAAGCAAGTTTAACATTAAATGGTTTTATGAAAGGCCTCAAAGATATACTAAACAAATAGAGCCTATGTGTCTGCACCTTTTTAGAAAGGGTCCAGGAGGATCCAAAATGCATCAGGTTGGCACTTCTGTTGTTTTTATGTTGTGAATAAAAGTTTTACTGTTTGCTATTTATGGAGTCGGCATTATATGTGGTGGTGATTGCTTGAGTTTTAGGTGATCACCACTCTGTTTGTTTCTACTCCATCATCCAGTGATTTATTCTGTTCCTGTTGCTTGCACTTTTGTATAATCCTAGTTTGTTGTTATGAATTCGTCATTTATTGAATGTTTGCTATTGTATTGCAGCTCTGGTTTTATCTGACTTGTTTTGATTATGTGTTTGTCCATTTATTACCTCTACCTGAGTGTACATCTGTATTTAACTCTGAGTCTCCCCTGAAAAAGGGACAGCTATGTCTCAGTGGATTTATCTGGTTGACAAAATAAATAACATAAAATAAAATAAATAATTTTAAATTAAAGTTAAACTAAATACAACATGAGACTGAGTGTGTGTGTGTGGGGAGTAGGACAGTGGTAGACTGCAATGCTTTGGTTTTAGCCCAAATGCTCAGTCATCACAGCACAGTGCATGACAAGAACAGTCACAAACAACACAAAACAGCTGTCTATAACCTAGAGGGTAGAGTACAGTTGTGGCTGAGGCTGAGGTTATCCAGCAGTCATGGGTTTGATTCCCATATCCCACAACCTCCAATGGAATAATATGTAACTATAAGCAATTCACTTAACCACCTCAAAGCTCCCTGGTCACCCCTGAAAATAGGCACTTGTGCGTAGTGGACCTTACCTGGTTAACAAAGAATTAAGAACAAAAAAAAAGGAGACTTACAAGCAGTCAGAGCCGATAAAGGGCAGGCTTGCATAACATGAGAAATTTCCAGTAGCCTCTATTTACAATGTCATCAGTCATTTCCCACACAGGGAGGAGTCAAGACATGACCATTTGTTTATGTAGTGCTGTAAAAATTGTGCAAGCAGAGCCAGTAAAGGCTTGTGTCATGTGAGGCTGGTGACACATGTGAAACCTTTTTGGAGGGAGAGAGCAACCCGGTAGTTGAGTAGCCTTTGACTGCAGTGTCACCAGCCATTTTCCATGCAAGCAGGTGTCGGGACAGGACCATATATTTGTGTAGTTCTCTAAAAAATAAAAAAAAAAACATTGTGCAAGCAGAGCCAGTAAAGACTTACATCATGTGTGAAACCTTTTTGGGGGTAGAGCACAGCCCGGCAGCTCAGTAGCCTCCTTGTCTGCAGTGTCACCAGCCATTTCCCATAAAAGCAGGAGTCAGTACAAGACCATTTCTTTCTTTGTAGTCCTAAACTGTGCAAACAGAGCCAGTAATGGCTTGTGCCACATTATGAAACCTTTTTGGTGGAAGGGGGCAGCCCTGTAGTTGGATGGACTCTGTCTGCAGAGTAACTAGTCATTTCTCACACAAGCAGGAGTTAGGACAAGACCATTTTTACGGCTGCAGTGGGCAGAGCCCTGCAGATGTTTTGCATGTACAAAAGGGCTCATGTCATGTTTTCTGTCCGTGGAACTGGCTGAAGGTGTAAATAGTGTCCTCTGCCTTACCCTTCTCCAAGAAATGCTCTCCACCCTGAAATAAATTCACTTTCATGTTAGTCAATGGTTGCAGGGCACTATTTTCTTTCTTAATTGTGAAGTACAAGAACTGGAACCTGAGTAGTTGGAGGGGGCATTAGTTTTATTTTGTAAGATCCACCCCCACCCCCACCCAAGCAGCTACTAAAGATCCACCCCACCTTATTTTTTGTTCATGTGGAAGGGGCAAGAGGTGGATCTATAATGGTGGATTGAGAAAGAACCACCCCATCTTCACCTGAGCAGCTCCTAAAGATCCAGTTTTCTGCTGCAATCTGTCTCATATACAGTAGCATATCACTTTATTCCAGATTATATCATGTTATCTTCTCATATATCCTACCGTATTATATCAGACTATAACATATGATAAAAATTATACCTCAAGGTCCTGTTTAGAAATGCAGTCGTAGAGTGACATGTTGCATGTTTAACTTCTATGACCTTTTGTAGGGATTGTTGACCTCATTAGCACCAGTAACAAGGCTAAAATACTCTGCACTACAACTGCTTTAATTTAAAATTATATATATATATATATATGATATGCAATGGAAGCAAGTGTAATAAATGATTTATCTGCACAAGAGCAGTTTGACCTTGGGTAACCTCACGAGTGGCTTAAGCCATGAGTGTGGTGTCTGAGGTCAAACTGCTCAAGTGCAGATAAATCATTTATTACATGAGTTTTCCATTGCATATTCCATTTATGCAATTTTTTTTGTTTTTGCTTTTATAGGGGGCATTTGTTAGTCAAAAAAGTGAATAAAAATTAAATTTTCTGCCATTTCTTTGCTGATTGTTGAACATCTAAAAGGAATCTAGAAACAAAAAAAATCTCATTTTGTAGATATTTTTATGCTAAACAACTTTTGTGCTCAAAGTACCATACTATCTTTTTTGTTTTTATGTTGTTTGCATTTGTTTGATGAAACAGTGCACACAAATGGATTTTTTTGCTGTTTTTCACTGATTCTGAAAAAACTAAAAAGTATCTATAAATGAAACACCACTCATTTTGTAGATATTTCTGTGCCGAATAATTTTTGTGCTCACAGTACCATGCTATCATTTTTCATTTTAAAGTTATTTACATTTGTTTGCGGACAAAATGAAAACAAAATATGAATTTTCTGCTGTGTTTTTGCTAATTATCAACAAATCTATAAGGCATCTATAAATGAAATGTCACTCATTTTGTAGATACTTTTGTGCTGCACAACTTTCATGCTCATAGCACTGTGCTATCTTTTTTCATTTTAAAGTTATTTGCATTTGAATATAGTTAGTAGTGGTACTGAGGCTGAACATTCTAAATGAGTTCCAGAGTGATTGTGACATATCTACTATGGGTGGGATATTCAAAAGGGTTGCGCCATGCTCAACAGGGCTGCACATGCACAAGTCCGAAATTGCGCCATTCTGTGATATTCAGCAGGAGGCAGTTGCGCCACTGAAAACAGGCTGAGCAACAGCGCAATGCAAATGAAGGCATGCTCAACGGAAGGGGGTGGACCCATGCATACAGAGTGCAATGCGATATTCAAAGACTTGCACAATGCGCAACAGCAGATGAGCTGGAAGGTGTGCCACGGCGGAAATGAGCCAAAATAAAAAGGCTCAAGGAAGAGGCGCAAGAACGCTACAGGGAAGCCACATGAGGCAGGCAGAAACAGGGAGACAGTGGCAAACAGTGCAGGCCTGGGAGTGCACAGGATAGGAGATGGACAAGGGAGGGTGTGCAGGGTCACAGACCGCAGAGGCCAGTAGGTGTACCCGGTGCAGTGGAGGTAGCAGTCAGGACAGCGGGGGTAACAGAACAACAACAGCTGGGGGGGGACACAAGCCAGGGAGATGGACAGTGCCAGCTTCACATGGAAGCTGTAATGAGGAAGGTGAGAAGGCATGCTGCAGGGGACATGGCCGTGGAAGGGCCGTCGGCAGATATGCCCCAACAGGCAGTACCATGCCCACATCAGCTTTGAGCTGTACTCAGGCGTGAGAGTTGTGGGCCGGTACTGCCTGAACAGGGCAATACTAAGGCGGCTCTGTGAGCTGTGCAGTGATGTGATGCAGGCACCCTCACGATGGAGTCACACTTTGTCAGTGGAGACAAAGGTAACAGCCTGCATGTGCCTGCTCACCATGGGTACCTTCCAGAGGCTGACAGGGGACACCACAGGCATAACACAGTCGGCCACGTCATGCATCCTCACCCAATTCCTCAGCGCACTGCTGCCATATGCTGCGGAGTACATCCATGTCCCCAGCACCGTGGCAGAGCATACAGCAAACATGCAGGAGTTCCACAGGGTAGCACGTATGCCTGGCATGCTAGGGGCCGTAGACTGCACCCATGTGGCTATTCGCACGCCACCTGGCCCCGATGGGGCCACATACAGGAACATGAAGGGCTTTTCCAGTGTCAACTGCCAGGTGGTGTGTGATGCCACTGGGCGCATGTTCAATGTCTGTGCCACACACCCTGGCAGAGCACATGATGCCTTCATATGGTATCAGTCCGCACTGTGCCATCGATTCGAGAGTGGGGACATCCCCACAGGCCATCTAGTGGGTGAGTACACATGTAGGAATTGTAAACTTGGGGCAAGGGTGGGAATGCCACAGGTGCCATGGTAGTGGCACACAGGGATATGGGCAATATGGACCTGAACATGATACTTATCTCCACTATCTCCACACAGGTGACAGTGGATACCCACTCCGTCCCTGGCTGCTCACACCGTACCGGCACCCCATGACCCCATTGCAGCAACACTATAATGAGGCACATGCCGCCACAAGCAACATCATTGAGCGGGTGTTTGGGATGCTTAAGGCATGCTTCTGATGCCTACACACCTCCAGCAGTGCCCTACAGTACAGCCCCTCAAAGGCCTGTGGGATATTCCTGGCCTGTTGTATACTGCACAACATGGCCAAAGACTGTGGGATAGCCATACAGGTTGAGGAGGGGAACAGCGATGGGGATGCCAGAGGCACCAGTGATGATGGTGATGAGCAGCCCCCCCTTGGACAGCGGGACCCCCGACTGATCTGGCAGGCCCAGCTGCACCGGGATACCATCACGGAGGAGCATTATGCACGACACAGGTAAGTCAAGGGGCCATGTGCAACCAACACTGTCCAGGCACAACCCACAGGCACACAGGGTAACACACCAGGGGTGCATGACGGCAAGGGGAGTGGAAGGGTCCAGGCACACGAACACACCATCAGGGAGGGGTGAACAGTCATATGGACACACACACACTCACACCAGGCACAAAGCATATATGGGCAGGTGCACAGCAGAGCAGGAACAGACATGGCAAACACCCAGATCCACAGACCACCCCCACCACCTGTACTGTCCAAGTACATGTGTCAGATGCTGGGCACCCTTGCACCTTGGTGTACAGTACAATGCAGGCATCATCATGCACATGCACCTGTGGACAGCAGTTGGTGGGTGTGCAGGTGGTCACGTGTTAGCGTGTTGGGCAGGGCACCCACCAGTGCACTGCCCACCATGACACATTGCACACAGGGCAGCACCAGACAGGGCCCGCACTGGGAGACAGGTCAGTCATGTTGCACTGTTCCACGCCACCGCAGATGCGTGGCGGCCCCACTGTGACCCAACAGCACTGGCAGGCTGAGCAGGGGCCACATGGGATGGCACCGGTGGACCACCAGGGGTTCCACTGCACGATCGTGACCTTGTCCGCACAGGGGTCTGCAGCATGCCAAACATACCTGCACCAGGGGTGCTCGGGATGCCCACAGCAGAACCCGGCATCGACAGGCCGGGTGTCACACGACGCTGGGAATGGGGAGTGGAGAGCGTACTGTGTGGGGTGCGCGGTACAGCAGCACCTGACTGTGTGCCCAATGCAGCCACAACAGTGACCAAGGCCTGGGTCTGCCTGTCAATGTTGGCGGTCACATCCATCCACAATTGGACCATCTCTGCAAGGATCAGAGCACTGTCCATGCTGTGCCACTCCACAGCCATGCACAGTGTCTCCATGGACGTTGCAACCCGCCTCTGCTGCTGTACTGATTCCCACAGCAGGTGGGTGTGCTCGTCAAATGGGTCCTCTGCCCCATCGGCATCCTGTCCCCCAGGGTATGGAAGGTTCTGATGCTCAACACCCCTTGTGGGTGGGCGCTGTTCACCAGGACCAGGTATGGGCATATCAATGGGTGGTGTGCATGTGCCACCACTGGACCCTGTACCCCCAGACCTGGTGGGTGACTGCTGCTGTTGCCCCTCTGACTGCTGTGCCCCAGGGACCACTCGTTCCACTGCTGTGGCTGCAACAGTGCCAGACACCTGCACAGCCACTGGTGCTGCCCCACCAGTGCTGACAGGCACAGCCTGGGACTGTGCTGACATGCTTGCACACACATTGGAACCAGCTATGTCCAGGGGCACGTGCTGGCCTGCTGTGTGTCTGTCATGGGACACACACGTGTCACTGCCCATTGCAGTCCTTGCATCATCAATGGTGCAGGTACGTGCTACAGCCACAGTCACAGTATGCTGGCATGCTTGCATGCCAGACTGCTGAGACACAGGCTGTGCACCCCCCACACCTGACTCACCGACAACAGAGGTGGCAGCCAGGCGTGCCTGCTGGTGCAGTGCATGCCGGCTGGTGACAGAGGTGGATGGACCCTCCTCCACCTCTGGCAGGTCTTCCTCACTCCATGGTTCCACCACCACCATCCCCTGCAGACGAACGGGATCTGTAACAGAAAGTGAGGACATGTTAGTGCATGTGATCAGCCCCCCCCCCAACACCACCACCATGTCATACCATGCAGTGATGGGCTTCCACCTGTCTGGAATCCACCTCCTGGTACGTCTTCTACAGCACTCCACTGCATTGATGCAGCCAGTCAGTCCTCAGCCGGGGTCAGCTCCGCCACCACTGGCTGGCCTCCACCTGTGCCAACATGTGCCGCCCTGAGGGCTGCCACCTTCTCCTTCACCCTTCTGCGGTCTGTCCCCATCTTCTTTTTGCATTCCTGCATGGAGCGCTGGTGGCTTCCATGCAGGTTCACTGCCTGAGCTACCCCCTCCCATGCAGCTGCACGGGCCTGAGGGGTGCCCCGCCGTCCACTCAGTAGTGGCTCCTCTTCCAGGTAGGCCTGGAAGAGGGCCTCTGTCTCCGCCATGGTGAAGTTGGGCCTCCTCCTTCACCCACCATCCTCACCCTCACCTTGGTTCTGCTCAGTCATGTCGGTCTGTGTGGGTGGAAGTGGACACCTGTCACTGTGCAGTCTACAGCGTTATCCCATGACCATTGGCCAGAACATCACACAGCATGCAACTCACCTCTCACCTGCAGTAACCGAATCTGGCCAGCGCAGCCCAATGCCGCATATTTATAGCGTAATGCATGCAAATTAGGAGTGGCACAACTTTAATGACATGCTAATTATGCCACTGCGCCTTTGAATGGCTGATCAGATGATTTGCATGTGTCTGCTGAATATCGCGCCATTGCGCTTTGCGCAATACAGTTGAGCCGGCTGAGCCAATGGTGCATTTCTGTGATTGTGTGGTACACTGCATTGCGCATGCCCAGGTAGCTTACGCAGGCGTCTGCCGCGTTGATGACGTGCTGTGGGCGATCAGCAATTCAGGACATGGCAACCATTGTGCCAGTGGTGCTACAGTGCTGGTCACCATATGGCGCTGTGGCAGTACTGCGCAATAGTCCACTGTGGCACTGACACGCAGGTGACCGATCACACAGGACGTGTGGATGTCCGATGGCGCTGTGCGTGGCCTTGCACCACTGACCTATGACCTTGTGGCCGACCTTTGCCCCCTGGCGCTGTACGTCTGGCATGTGTACGGCTCTATCACACTGTTCGGTGACAGCATGATGTGGACCGACGGTGCTGTCCGAACAGCGTGATAGGCAGTGATGGAGTTGTATTGCGCAACTTTCCACATGGGGTTGCCGTGCTGCGGAGCGCCATATTGCCACTGTACATTTTGAAAATGGCACGCAGGAGAGCACCACAATGGGGGGCCTCGGAATTGGCAAACCTGGTGGCTGTGGTGGAGCCTCACCATGGTTCACTGTTTGAGGGAGTGCCCCTGCAGGTGCCACACACCCATGTGTGGCAGCAGGTCGCCACTGCCCTGGAGCAGGCCACTGGGCGGAGGAGGACCCCTGAGCAGTGCAGGCACCACTAAAGTGACCTGCGGAGGAGGGAGCATGCTCTGCTTGAGCACCTCAGGTCGCGTGCCAGGAGGGGCATTGTGCCCAGGCCAGGTGGGTGTGCTGTGTATGCATCGGTATTGTCCGCATGGGTGACTGTGTAATGTGATTCATGATGGGGGTGGGTTGGGCTATGGGTTTGCTGTGAGGGTGTTTGCAGGTGTGTGCTGTTTGGGTCTGGTTGTGTGGGCAGGCACACTCAGTGGGGCAAGGGGCTGTCTGCTTTGGGATCTCAATGATGTGTTTCTCTTCATTTGTCTCCCACAGACGTGGAGGAGCAGAGGCGGGCATGGGCTGAGGCCTTGGATGGCGGTGCCAGGGTGGCTGGTGGAGGAGGTGTGCCACAGCCACAGCCACAGCAGTAGCCACAGCAGCAGCCACAGCTGCAGCAGCACCTGCTGCAATGGCTTGATGAGGGTGAGTGTCATTACATCATGGATGCTATTGCATGCTGGGGGGGCACGGACACCTTCCATGGACGACACTACCATGCACACAACATGTGACAGTCATCACTGTCCAGTGGCACTGCATGTGTGTGTGTGTGCATCACTGGTGGTCCATGCATGCACTGGGCACATGGCTGTGGCACTAGCATCCCACCACGTAGCCACGCCACTGGGCAGCCTTGGTTGTGCTGTGCTGGACATGGGCGGTGTGTGTGTGCAGTGGTACACATGGCCGTTGCTGGCTGGTTGGGCATGTCATGTGCACGGTCACTGTGGGTGGGTGCAGTCCATCACAGGAGCGGGGCACTTGGCTGTATGCCATGCATGGTGGTTGGCATTCAGGGATGTGGACAGTCACAGCCATTGACTCTGATCCCTTGTCCTAGGTATCCGGATCCTGCGCATGTTGGAGCAGGGCATGCGGAGGCTGACTCAAGTGGCCATGGACTCGCATACCATCCTCCTCGACCTACAGCAGTATGGCATGTGGCGCTGGAGGAGGCCACGGGCACAGCGCCAGGCAGGAGGAGGGCAGGCTGCCAGGCGGTAACCAGACGTCGGCAATCCCCACCTTCCCTCTCCCAGTTGTTCACCCCTGCCCCTTACCCACCCCTACCTCATACCCATACCCCCACCCCTGCTTTATACATATGTTACTGTTTGTTGTTCTTGTTATGCATCTTTATTACATATATATTTTGATATGAATACTGTGGTGGTCTCTGATTTGCAGCTGGCTATAGGTGCTGGCGTGGTGCAGTGGCATGCATCAGTGTGGTATGGTCATGGGTATGTGTGTGCGTGTGTGTGGGGCGTGTCTCTGTGTGGTGAGGCTTCCAGTCAGTATTGTTGTGCTGCCACCCACTGCTGGGTGGTCATGGTGGGTTTGGCTTGTGTGGTTCTGTGGTTCACGGGTTGCAGTATTCCGGGGGCCTGGGGATTCCAGCAGTGCTGGTCACTGTGCATGGGTGGTGTCTTGGGGTCACAGTGCTGGGAGTCGTGCATGGGGGCCACTGGACACTGGGGTGCTCCGCCCCTTTGTGTGCCAGTCTCAGGTTGACAGTAGGTGCTGCAGTAACATGGCCGGATTTGCTTTGTTTGCTTGTCCCCATGGCCCAGTGGCTGCTCCATCCCTTCCCCAGTTATGCTGTGCTTGGGGTGTGGGGGTACATTGTTGGTTCGGCAGTGTGTCCCTGTGCCCATCTATGGCATGGGTGGTGTGCTCCTGCCTACCTCCCTGGTTGTGCACTTCCATTGCTATGCTGCGGGGGTCTCTTTGCTTGTGCTATGGCGCATCTGGACTGCTCAGCTGGGCTAGGCTTGTTGCGCTATGGCGCATCATTTCTGCTCAGCTTCCCCTTCCTGGTTGCGCTATGGCGCAGTTTGTGCAATATTCAGATGTTGGCTACTTGCGCAATTGGCCTTGCTCCATGTTTGAATATCGCGACAATTGCACATGTGCACAAGTGACTTGCACTTGCTCCTGCTGTTGCGCACTTTTTGGGTGCAGTTTGAATATCCCACCCTATGTGAATAAATCTGTGATGATGCGTCTACTATGTGGATAAATGTAAAATTTTGAATTTATCCCATAGTAGCATATATTTATCTCATAGGATTTATGTCCATGCCTAATGCATAAATATATATATATATATATATATATATGTATATATGTATATATGTATATTTTTTTTTGGTAATCAGATCACTTGCTTATGGAAAGGTAATTAAAAACAAAACTCTTGTGACCAATGTGAGTTCTTTCTAAGCCTCCTGAAATCCCATTAAAAAATATGCACATTATTATTACTCTGTTGTGTGAGAGAAGCATATCTGAACACTGTGTAGTTCATAGAAATTAAATCTACAAACAAACTACGAACATTATTATTAAACTTCAGTGTGAGTGAAGCGTATCTGAACACTAATGAGTAAACAGACCTGCTCTCAGTGAGAGGGGTACAGTGTGACAAAAAAACAGTACCTGAAGGTTTAAAGTCGAGGTACAACCATAGCAAAGGGTACTTAATAAATGAAGGTCCACACTAATGTTTACCAGATATTTTCTCCATGTAATGGTCACAGCAGACATTACATGCCCAACTGGGCCAGGGAAATGCTTTCCACAATGATCTTTCCCTGGCCCAGTGGGGCATGTAGTGATTGCTTCGATCATTAAATGGAGAAAATATTAAACACTATTGCAGATCTTTATTTATTAAGTACCCTGAGCTAGGGTTGATCTGTGACTTTAAGCCTCCACATGTCAGAACACTGGGTTTGTCACAGAAAGGAAATCTAGAATCCAATTGGCAGTATGACCCAAATTAAACATACAAAATAGCCTATGTCATCATTCATAATTTTTTATTTGCATTTGTATATATGATTATTCTTCCCTGATTAATATTGACTGGCATTGAATCAGGATACAAGTTTGGTTGTGTTGAGTGTGCACCAGAATTCATGGCAATTCTTTGTGGCAGTCTGCAGATAAAAACTTTTACTCAAACCAGCTCTCCCTTTTAAAGCTGCAAGCAGTGATTCTACTTTGTCTATCATGAGATAAACTGAATAGTAAATCAATCCATTGTCACGATAAAGTGCAACATAATTCTTGCATATGAAATAGAAGCAGCGCTATAGCTAGGCAGAGAAAGAGCAGCTGCTAGAAAAATTGCACACACACACACACACAATATAATATATATATAGTAACCTTCCCCCATCTAGACATATAAGTTCTGAAGAGGGTTATGCAGCATAAAAAAGAAAATAAAAAACATCATTAGAGTGAGATTTCATTCCTCCCATTACAATGTGTTTTTTTCTTTCATAAAAAAGATATTAGACATTTCTCAAAAGGATTCTTCAAAGCCCCATGTAGAAATGCAGTTATAGATTGATGTTTTGCAGGTTTAATGTCTATGACCTTTTCAAGGGATTGGTGACCTCCCTTATACCAGTAACATGGGTATAAGATTGTATACTACAGGTGTCTTAATAAAAGTTTTTTTTTTTTTTGTTAATCAGATCGCAGGCATATGGAAAGGTCAGCATGCATATTATTATTACTCTGTTGTGTGAGTGAAGCATATCTGAACACTGTACGTCTCAGAAATTAAATCTACAAACAATCTATGAACATTATTATTAAACTTCAGTGTGAGTGAAGCATATCTGAACTCTAATGAGCAAACAGACCTGCACTCAGCTGGGGGGAGGGGTATCCTGTGACAAAAAAAAAACAGTACCTGGAGTTTTAAAGTTGAGGTACAACCTAAGGTGTATGACCTTTTGCACAGATCAGTGACCTCCCTTTGTCAATGGCCACAGTGACTGCTAAGCATTGAAAGCAGGCAACAGACAATATAAGCTTAAAACATGGAGATGGAGAAATGATTATAATTTTTAGGATAGAGTATTAGGTTGTTTACTGTACTGCTGGTTTTTCCCTTGTGTTTGTTATTGTGCTAGCATATACTGCAACAATGAAATTAACCATCACAGTCAAAAGTGTATGCACTGGAAAGGCTCAGCTGCCTGCAGAGTCCTTCCTTCTTCACACACACACACACACACACACACACACACACACACACACACACACACACACACACAAAGGTTCTTGCACTGTTATTAATTTTGCACACTTGACAGCAGATCAAAAATAAAGTTTTCAGTAGAGCTGCCAACCTCTGGCAGTTACAGGACTGCAGAGACTGATCATGCCATGTTGTATTTTAGGCATGCTATTTCTGTTTGTTTGCATGCATGTGCAAGAAACATGTGACAGCTTACTGGAGTAACAGTTTGTGGAGGTGCTGTCGTGTTGTGGCCAATGCCCCCACTGCTGTGTCAGGCTTGTCTCTGTGGCAACAATAAATGAGCATGCTGTCTATGATAGCAGTGCAAAAGCATGCCACCAACTTGAAAGAATGTTGCTGCTGCAATGAGGGAGCACCCCCTCATTGCAGGGCTTGCCTTGCCTTGTGTAACATTTTAATACACATGGTGATGGCTATCACTGTGGCTGTCTGCCTCTAGTCCCCAGAAAGCTGATGTTGGGAGTGCCCAATCCCCCTGTCGGCATGCCCCCTCCCCAGTTAATTTGCCGATGGGAGAACCCACTCCCCATCAGCATAATGATCCCCCTGTCCAATAATTTGTCTGCTGAGGGAGAGCCCAATCTCCCTCAGCATCATGCCCCCCAAATAAAGACCCTTTCTTCTTTGCCAACAGGGTGCCCAATCCCTGTTGACTCCAGTCCTTCCCCCCACAAAACACCTAGGTGACATACTGGGAGCCCACTTCCAGCATGCCAGATGTCCCTGTAAAAAAGAAAACCTTTCAGCAACAGTTTTTTTATTTTGTTTAACCTGTGAACAATAAAATGGTCCATCATTGTCTGCAGTGCCCCTTCCCCCAATCTGCACTCACCCTCTGCGCACCCCACCTCCTCACCCACCCTCATCCCATACTTACCTCCAGAGCCTGTCGCAATGATCTCCGGTGGAGTGAGAACATGTCTGCACTCTTCAAAGTCGACCGCGAACTGAAGAAATGCCGGTAAGCTATATAATGGCATACAGTAATTGAGTTTTTTTCAACTTCGGTAGATATCTCATCCAGTTTTGTGACTTTTGCCACCAAATTTTCAACATGGGGTTTTTGGGACCCTGCCTTATGAATTCAGTCACTGTCATGTCATTATTCAGTCCCAAAAGGTGATTTTGCAGTTATTGCATGGAATCACCTTTTGGGACTGATTAACAAAATGATAGTGTCACTGTTCATGATGAGGGCTCCCAAAAAGCCTATGTTGCAAATTTGGTGAAAAAATTCCAAAATATTACTGTATTACGAGCGTGCATTGTGCAGTTTCCATGCACGCTCATAACTTCGAGAATTTTAATATTTTCACTACAGATTTTTAACATTGCCATTTTTGCTCACCTCCTTATGAACAGTACAGCTGTCATTTTTCAGATTCTGCTCAAAATGTGGTTTTTCACATCTGGTGCACAACTGGCACGGTCGCTGTGTGGAATCAATGTTCAGGTCAGATTAAGAAAATCACAGTGCCACTGTTGATGAGTGGAGGACACAAAATGCCTATGTTGAAAATCTGGTGTAACAAAACCCTGTGGTACTATCACATGTAGGGACAAATGATATACAGCACAGGAAACTGCAGGACATATTTGCAGATTTTCAGGATACTCTAGCTGCCATTAAGCAAAAGGGGGGAAGTACTATAGTATCTAGCATCCTACCAGCATTTGGTCTCCACTCAGCTGAAAACTCAAGAATAAACATGATAGACTGATGGTTAAGAGAACTATGTAGGAATGAGGAGGCCCAGTTTTTGGATAACTCAGAGGCATTCAGGGATCCCAATTTGTTTAAATGAGAGAGACTCCACCTAGAAAGGGCAGGCACAAGGTACTGAGCCAAGAGGTTTAAAGATGTAAATAGGCTTTATTTAAACTAAACAACAGGGGGCCCAGAGGTCATGCAGGACAAAACAACAAATTTAGGAGCAACATTTAAGAACTAATAAAATCTGAGACCTGGAATTGCATGCTTCAAAATGCCAGAAGTTTAAATAACAAAATGGACAAATTCAAGAACATTATGTCTACAAAAAGCATACACATAGTAGCTGTTACAGAAACATGGTGGGATGCAAATTATGACTGGGATCAGGACATAGCAGGGTATACCCTTTACAAAAAATAAAGGGAGTAGAGGAAAGAGGAAGGGGTGACTCCATGTGTATCTGATATTATAACATCTGAGGAGATATATATGGATACTGATATACCTGACCAACTCTGGATAAAGATAACACCTGCAAAGAAACCAAAAATAATATTGGGCGTCATTTATAGACTCCCGGTATCAACCCAACAAGCTAACAAGACTCTTATAAACAAACTCCTATCATTAAACCCAGAAGATAGAATATTAATCCTAGGAGACTTGAACCTACCAGGCATAAACTGGGGTGCAACAACATCAGAAACACACCTAGAGAGGGAGTTCTTGGATGCATTTGATCAAATAGGACTAATGCAGAGGGTTGAAGATCCAACTAGGGGACAGAACACATTGGACCTCATCCTAACAAATATGGGAGAAACACTAAGTGAATGCATGACAACTGCACCATTGAGAACTAGCGACCACCTGAAAATAGAATTCAAACTAGCCAAATCACTATGTGTACATATAGGGACTACAGCCATCCCTAACTTTGGCAAAGCAAACTTTGCTAAAATTAGGGCAAATCTCAAAACTTGGCAGTGGGATTGAGGTATGGGATATTTTCTCCACAAAGATTGAACAAGAAATAACAGACAATATCCCAGTAAAACAAAAATACTCACCAATGAATAATAAAAAACAGTGGTGGACACCATCTATCAAAAAACTAATAAATAGGAAGCAAAGATTATTCAAGAAATGGAAAACAAACAAAACTGACAAAATTAGAATGCAGCACACAAAACTGTCTAACTATATAAAAAACAAATCAAAAGGGTCAAAGCTGAGTATGAAATAAACTTAGCCAATAGAGTAAATGGGAACTACAAAGCTTTCTATGCCTATATCAGTAACATAAAAGGAAACTCAAATAGTATAGGCCCACTTAAAAAAATAAATGGGGACCTGACTTCAGACAATAAAGAAATGGCAGATCTAGCCAACTCATATTTTTCAACACTGTACAATAGGAAAAAGGACAACCATATAGCATTGATACCAGGTTATTCACCAACAGATACAATAGTATTAAAAATAACTGATGTAGAAGCAAGGTTAATCAAATTAGACCCAAATAAATCCCCAGGACCTAACAGATTACACCCAAGAATACTCAAAGAAATGGCAAGCATAATAGCCCCACCCCAACTCACTTATTTCAGAAATCATTGGACACAGGGAAAGTAGTCGACTATTGGAAAATGGCAACAGTTATCCCAATCTTCAAAAAAGGAAATAAATCAGACCCCGCAAATTACCAAACCATTAGCCTTACTGCTGTCCCATCAAAAATTCTGGAAGGAATACTAAAGGATGAGATCATACAACACCTTCACATAAATCATCTAATAGGCCACTCTCAACATGGGTTTGTAAAGGGAAGGTCATGCCAGACTAACATGTTGGCATTTTATAGCAGGGTGATAGAAAGTCTGGATCTAGGAACCCCAGTGGAATAACTATGTTTGGACTTCTTCAAGGCTTTCAACAGGCTCCCCATGCTGAATTAATACAAGAAATGGGTAAATTAGTCATCCATCTGTCTATAACTAACTGGGTACACAAATGGTTGGAAAACAGGAAACAACGGGTGTGCATCAGAGGTGAATTTTCTGAATAGTCAGCGGTGGCAAGCGGGGTTCCCCAGGTATCAGTGTTGGGCCCCTGTCTTTTTAATGTATATGTATCATTTCTGTAAATAAATCAAAACTCTATTTGGCTACAAAAAATTGCAGATGATTGCAGGATAGGGGCAGAGATTGACAGCAGTCAAAATTAATCAAATCTGCAAATAACTATTGACAACATAGTCACATGGACAAAGGATGCCAAATTGACACTAAACCAAGGCAAATGCTACATCATGCACTTGGGAAAAAGGAATCCTAGAATGCCTTATAAACTAGGCAATGCTGCCTTGAAAACAATTGAAGAGGAAAGAGATCTGGGTATCATAGTGTCCACTAACATGTCCTTCACGCCCCACTGTCAGAAAATAGCCCAGAAGGGAAACAGAATCCTCAACTGCATACTAAGGCAAATAACAGCAAGAACTAGGGAGGTCATATTGTCACTGTACACATCCCTGGTTAGACCAATAATGAAACAGGGTGTCCAGGTTTGGGCACCATACAAAAAGGGAGATATAGCACTACTGGAAAGAGTACAAAAATAAGCTACCAGGGCAACACAAGATATGGCTGGTAAGGATTATGAAGCTTGCTTATTAAACTGAACATGTACTCCTTGGAGGCAGGAAGGAAGAGGGGGGATATGTGCTTAGTACACAGGGCATGGAACAATGATGATCTCTGGGACATCACTGGACTAGGCATGAATACAAACATATATAATACTAGGTCCCATCCACTGCAGCTAACAGCATCAAACAGGAAAAAGGTGTGTAGCACATGATGGTTTAACCACAGAGTGATCCATGATTGGAACAGGCTTCCATTGGAGGTGGTGGCCAGTCCATCAACCACAGCTTTCAAGACTTGATGGGATGCTCATAAAAACCAAATCAGAACCTAGAGATAGTTGGCGAGTATTTAGGACAAAAGTCCATTAGCTCAGTATAAATCCTATGTATCTTATGTGTCCTATTACGGGTGTGTGTTGCACAGTTTCTATGCAAGCTCATGACTTCAGCAATTTTTTTGTATTTTCATCCCAGATTTTCAACATTACCATTTTTTACACCTCCTCATGAAGAGTACAGCTGTCATTTTTTACATCCTGTTCAGAATGTGTTTTTGCACTTGTGGCACCAAATGGCACAGTCACGGTGCAAAATCACCTTTCGGCCAATGAACTGATAGTGTCACTGTTCATGTGGTGGGGTCACAAAAAGCCGATGTTGAAAACTTGGAGTGAAAATACCAAGAAACGCCCAGGGCATTAGGGTTTCTGATGATAACACCCTGCCCTGTAGGGACTGACAGGCATCAGGAGTGTGACTTGGGATTGTCAACAATAATGCTCATGCCATTCCACCCCCATCCCCACCCTGCAGCCAGTGACAAGTATCGAGGTGTGCCCTTGACTCTTCTGCCATAAAGTTCACTCCACTCTCCTATGCTGCACCCATTTCAGTGTATTTTCTGATGGAATGGGGTGAGTTTAAAGCTTAAACACCCCAAGACACAACTCAACACTTGTCTGTGTCTGCAGGGTAGGGTGAGGTGAAATGGCATGAGTGTTATGGGCGATGACCCAAAGGCGCACTCCAATGCCTGCCCATCTCTGCAGGGTGGGGGGGGGGTTGGCATTACTTAAGTACTTCACTGCTATTCCTAATCTGCCTGCCTGCCTGTCTGTCTGTCTGTCTGTCTATCTATCTATGTAATTATCTATCTTTCTATCGTTTGCATGAATCGCTATTTTTACCTATTTGTAAACCAAACCTGCATATCACATTTGCCTGCTCTCTGAGCACGTACTTATGAAACTGTGCATATTTGTACTCCACTCCTGCATAGACCTCATACTTTCCTAATATTCCCATTATCACAAGCATAACTACCTTAACCTTATCAACAGTTATCCCCTCTGAAAGTTACTACCACATTTTCTCTGCTAACAATCCATCATTACACCTGACTTCCTGACATTAACACACTGCTTAAATATAACTTACATCACCTCATGGACAAAAACCCTATTTCTCTAAAAAAAACAGTGTAAATAATCCTAAGGCTGAACATATGCCAGCCATTACTTTTTCATGTACTGCCACCTTCTGTACCATCATGGGGATCTGCATATGTTTCCCATGATGTTTTGCATTATTGGGGTATGTGCAATTGTGTTTTCTTTAAAATGTGGCTGTATGGCCAATATCCTCTGAGATAACACATACCTCAGTGGCATTTGCTCTGGGGGTCTTTTGTAAACCTATATTGCTTATTGTTCCTTCCCTTAAAATGTACACCTCCATATATTTTCCTAATAATGTGTATGCCTTCCTTAGAACAGAAACTAAAACAAATCTTACTACTTACAAATCATTGTGTTGTTTCCCCATACCTCCTTAACAATTCCACACAAATTCATTAACTTCATTATGCAGCCATGGTGGATCTGACCACATTTTCTTTGTGTAGTCCTGTAAAAAAAATAAATTGTGCAAGCAGAGCTTGTAAAGGCTTATGTCACATGTGAAACCTTTTTGGAGGGAGGGGGCAGCTCTTTTGCAATTGCATAGTAACCCCAACTTGTAGTCTTGCTAGCTAACCAGTTTATATTCATACCTTGCATTCAGATGTACACTACACATCATCATTGCCACCTAGTTCCCTAAGGTGACCAAGGAAGGTAGTATGGTTAGTTACCAGGGGTTTGCTTGAAATGGAGCTGACTTCATTTGTGATCAGCAACTGTTATTTGTAAAAATTCTTATATATTAAAATAACAAGCATTTGTCAATGCTGAATGTTTGCTTGCTGACATTGGCATTGGTAGTGTAGGAGTTAGAGAGCTGCATAATAGGAATGGCAGTGAAGTATTGAACTGAAACCAACCCCACCACCACCCAGCAGAGACTGACAGGCATCGGGGTGTGCCTTTGGGTCATCAGGCATAACGGCCACACTTTTCACCACACCCTACCCTACAGACACTGACAAGTGTCACAGTGTGCCTTGGGGTCTTTGGCCCTTATGCTCACCCCATTCCATCAGGAAATACAGTGAAATGGGTGCAGTATAGGAGAATGGGGTGAACTTTTGGGCCGAAGAGTCCAAGACACACCTCAATGTCTCTCACTGGCTGCAGGGTGTGGGTGGGGGTGGAATGGTATGAGCATTATAGGCAACAATCCAAAGTCACACCCCTGATGCCTGTCAGTCTATACAGGGTGGGGTGTTATGGTCAGAAACCCTAACGCCTCAGGCCTTCATTGGTATTTTCACTCCAAATTTTCAACATGGGTTTTTTGTGACCCCCACCTTATGAATAATGGCAATATCAGTTTGTTGTCCGAAAGCTGATTTTGCACAGTGACAAAACCATTTGGCACCACAGGTGCAAAAATACATTTCAAACATGATGTGAAAAATGACAGCTGTACTGTTCATGGGGAGGTGTAAAAAAATGGCAATGTTGAAAATCTGCAGTGAAAATATTAAAAAAGCTGGTGAAGTTACAAGCGTGTGTAGAAACTGCGGAATGCACACCCGTAATGTAATTAGTTTGGGGATTTGTTACAGCAGATTGTCAACACAGGTATTTGGGGACCTCCACTCATGAACAGTGTCACTGTGATTTTCTTAATCTGTCCCAAACAGTGATTTCCCACAGTGACCATGCATTTCTGTGCTGGAAGTGTGAAAACACATTTCGGCCATGGTATGAAAAATGACAGCTGTACTGTTCATAAGGAAGTGTGGAAAAATGCCAGTTGTGAAAATCTGGACTGAAAATATTACAAATTCATGAACTGCCGAGGGTGCGTGAAAACTACACAATGCTCTCTCATAACACATTCATTTTATTGACTTTTGTCACCAAATTTTTAACATAGCAATTTTAAGACCTCTGCTCATGAACAGTGTCACTGTGATTTTCTTAATCTGTCCTGAACATTGATTTCACACACCGACTGCGCCATTGTGCGCTAAATGCGTGGAAACACATTTTGGGCAAGATGTGAAAAATGACAGCTGTACTGCTCATAAGGAGGTGTCGTAAAATGGCAGTGTTGAAAAACTGGAGTGAAAATATAAAAAATTTGCGAACTTGCAAGCGTGCATAGGAACTGTACAATGCACACTCGGAAAACAGTCATTTTTGGGAATTATTTCACCAAATTTTCAACATAGGGTTTTTGGGGGCCTACCTCATGAACTGTGACACTGTCATTTCATAAATCAGTCCCGAAAGGTGGTTCTGCGCAGTGACTGCAAAATCACCTTTCGGGACTGAATAACAAAATGACAGTGCCAGAATTCATGAGGTGGGGTCCCAAGAACCCCATCTTGAAAATTTGGTGAAAAGATTCCCAAAATGCCTGAGATATGCATCAAAGTTGAAAACACCCTATTTATTCCATTATACAGCTTACGGCATTTCCTCAGTTCACGATCGGCTTTGAAGATGCACATGTTCCCGTCCACCTAAGATCATCACACCAGACTCCAGAGATAAGTATGGGGTGAGGTGGGGTGTGGGGAGGTAGGCACAAAGGGTGGGCGTGGGTGGGGGCAGGGAGGCCAAGACAATCAGCGAGGGACCGTTTTTTCTTACAGGGCATTTTTTTTAAAGATGATGTGGGACTTTTGCCATGCTGGGGTGGGCTCCCAGCATGGCAGCTGGAAGGCTGTTTGGAGGGGCAGTGGAGCCAACAGGGAATTGGGCACCCCAGTCACCATACGGACTGTTGCCACACTGGGGTGGGCTCCCAGCATGGCACCTGCAAGTCTGTTGGGGGGGATACAGTGGAGCCGACGGGGATTAGGCACCCCTGTCAGCCTTATGGATTGTTGCGATGCTGGGATGAGCTCCCAGTGTGGCACCTGGAACTCTGTTTGGGGGGGCACAGTGGAACCGATGGAGGATTGGGCACCCCCGTCAGCCATACAGTGTGTGTGTGTGGGGAGTGCATGAGCACACTAGGGTGGGCTCCCAGCATGGTACTTGTTGTGGGGGGATGGAGCTGTCTATGACAGCTGTTTCAGTGCAGTGCCAACGTGTAGGCACTTTACATACTGCCGGACGGCAGTATGCAAAGTGTCTACACATTACCACCGCTGATAGCAGCGGTTTTTTGCTTTCAGCTGTATGCCACTGCATCTGAATGGCTGTCATAGACAGCTCCTACATTCATTGGTGTGGTGCGACTGTGTCTGCAAAAGGCAGCAGGGCATTGGAAGTGAGGGAGGCACTCCTAAGAATTCTCGTATGGTGGCACTATGTTTCTTGCACATGCATGCAAGCAAACATAAAAATGGAAGGGAGTTGGCCTGTAAAACACGTAAATGAGACAAAAACAGCAATTCAGATGCAAAATAGTCACAAAAAGTGCTTCTTCTACTGCAGTAGGTACATCCTCTTTACTGATTGAAGCTTCCTCATGCTCCAATTCCTTGTCTTCTGAGATTCCACCATGTTCATCTGCTTCTGCACATGATACTCGCGTAATAAATACAGGCCAAGTAAAAGGTAACAAGAGAAGCTTGGGTGATAAACCAGCAACTAAGAAAAGAAGATTTGCCAAATGTACAGTTATTAAAAAAATAAAGTCAGTTGCAGGCACTATACATAGTGATAAGGGAAGAATAAGCACACATGCATACTTTGTGCCACTTTCTCAAGATTCTACCATTTCTCATTCCTCTGTGAACTCTTCAGAATCAGACCATGTGGATAGCAGTAGCAGCAAGTCCTGACATGGAGGCAATTCATGATGAGGACTCCGATGATGAGGGCTCGGAGCCAGAGGAAGCTGTGAGGTGCCAGACCAAAAAACCTGGAGAAAGGTGATCAGAAGAAAGGTCATTAGGGGCCAGTGCAAAAACAGTTATGTCTGGATTTCCTGTCTCCTCTGCTGAGGGTGGGCCTCACACTAGTACACCTAGTGAGGACACTGAGGAAAATAATCAAAATATAGAAATTAATATAGATGTGCCAGATGATGATTCAGAAGTTGCAATGTCAAAGACAAAAACTGAAAAGGCATCCTCTTCCTTTTGGAACTTTTTTTCACCTTGACTCAAAACAGTATGTGAGCAATATGCTCTTTATGTTAGGCCTCTTTCAGGAGAGGAAGACAGGCAAGCAACCATAGCATGTCAACCTTAATACGACACTTACAGTGAATGCATCCACTTCAGCGGGCCAGGAATAAGTTATAAGGTGACATGGCAGACGATGCTACTCAGGTCACACTGGTGGTATAGATAAATCTTTCCATATATAGCATAAATCCCCTCAGACACTGAGCAGGACTTTGACAGCATCTCCCCCTTTATCTGCTAGGTCTTTATCAAAATTAGAAATCTCCCCAACTGAAAACAAAATGCGTTCTTCTCTGTCTCTTCCAGCCTTTTTTAGTGTGCCAGTCACACCTCAGGAACAGTTAGCGAAACAGCAGGCTTTTGAATAGTGAACTAAATATAATCAAAGTCATCCAGCTGCTCAGCAGTTAAATAAAGCAATATTTGCAATGATTGCACTGGACACACACACACACACACACACACACACACACACACACTTTTATTTGCTGACTCTGTTGGGTTTGGGGAGATGATGAAACTTGCTGCCTTCAAATATCACTGCTGTCATGAACATATTTCTCCAGGAAGGCTGTTCCAACTCATTATATGGATCTGCACCAGAAGGTAAACAGTACCTTACAGTTATCAGCCATTTAAGAAGTACATATAACAACAGATATGTGGACGAGTGGTCAAATAGCAGACTACATGACTGTCACCACTCACTGGATATCATTACCACTGCAACATGTTCTGGCACCACCAGGGACCAACACAAGCCTCAAAAACAGGCTGCCCTCTATACTGCAAGCTTTGATAATGAAAATCACACTAGTGTCAACATCTTACAGGAGCTAAAGAAATGGTTCTCAGAATGACTTTCCCCTAATGGAATTTCCCCAGGATTTGTGGTTGCATGTACCATGTTTTGCACATACACTCAATCTAGTGGTACAGGACTTCCTCAGTGAAGACAGATGTGTGCAGAATGTGCCAGGTTCTACACCTAAGATATGTAGTCACTTTAGGCAATCTGCAGAAGCTTGTAAAATTTGTGGGAACTACAAAAACAAAATAACTTACCGATTCACCAGCTAAAACAAGAAATAGCTGCTAGGGGGAACTCCACCTTTTACATGTTACAGAGGCTCCAAGAACAACTCAAAACAGTGTACCAGTACACAATGGACCATGCAGTAAGGAAATGGGATCTTACACTCACCTCTGAGCAGTGGAATCTTATATTTATATCAGTAACTACAGCCATTTGAGGGAGCAACACATGAAGTGAGTGCTGACAGTGCAACCATATGGCAAGTCATTCCACTGATACATTTCCTCATGCAGAGACTGGAAAGATTCTGAGAAACATTTGAAGAGCAAGGTGCAAGCACAGGTGTCACTCTTGCAGAAAAGCTGTCTTTGTTTTTGGAAATGGACAGCTCGATTGGCATGATTTTGGAATCTGAACATTATGTGATAGCAACAATGTTGGATCCACTTTTCAAAACCAGTTTGCCAGGTCTTCTCTAATCTGGTAGAATAGACCCCAACCTATATAAAGAACTGCTCATTAATAAAGTTGATCTAAAAATGACAACAGAGACTCCAACTACAAGTGCTGCAGCTGCTGATCATGAAACTTATGTTCTCTTCCAAGAAACAGATTCCAGTGAAGGTAGAAGAATAAGAAAATACTTGTATTATGAGTCAGACCCCAGGGGCAATTTGAATGGTGACTCCATGGGCAACATTTGGGCAGCACTGGATGACTTAATGACAGTGCTGTTATGTCTTCCATTACAAGCTACTCAGCAAGCAGTATGGTGGATGACTTCTTAAAAGATTCCAGAAAGATAAATGTTCAAGATGACCCACTTCAGTACTGGCATGAAAAAGGTGCAGCCTGGCCAGCATTACAAATAGTGGCCTTTTGTATTTAAGTTACTCAGCAATAATTGTCTATTCAGAAATTATATTTAGCACTGCTGACTATGTTGCTAGTAATAGCAGGAGAAAACTCCTTCCAGAAAATGTTCAAATTCTAACTTTTATTAAAATAAACTATGGTGTATTTGCAGGATACCCAGGGGACACTTTCAAAACATTGCTCAGACAACAGTGATGATGAGCCTATTAATAGTGATGTTGAAAAAGAATAGTAATACTGCCCCAGTACTGGGGGAAAGGCGAGGTTGCTTCAGCCTGTCTCTCATGTCATTCATGTCCTGTCTCATGCCAATCACCATTTTGTTTCTGTAACTGAACTGCTGTATGGCAAGAATACAAAAGCCAGGGGCTACTCTCTGACTCTATGGGACATACGAATGAATTTCACACTCACACACTTTTTCTTCACTATTTTATTTGTAAGGTTAACTTAAATTTGCAAATCACTGTACTGGTTTCTGGTAGGCATCTTCCAGTTACGTACCCTATACCAAGTCTCTGTATTTCTTGGATAACATTTAACTCCATTCTGGGTTCTTTCTGATCTGTTGCTTTTGAATGGATAGTTATCCATGAAAGAAAAAAAATAGAAACACTACATAAAGGTGAGAATTTTTGTTCACAAATAACGATGGTACCTCACTCTGTCTACATAATTACCAGTGTAGTTTCCATGGTGTTGTACTACAAAAAATACACAAAAAAATGTAGCGTGCATGTGCATTCTGAGAACAAAATGGTTGAAACTGTGGGGGCCCATTGCTGGCAACACAAACTACAAAGCTGGCTTATCCCTCCCAAAAAAGTAAGTTCAATTCTAGACACTATATTGTGTGTGTGTGTGTGTGTGTGTGTGTGTGTGTGTGTGTGCATGTGTGCTCTTTCTAACTGCAACATCAGTCTATCTACATCATTTCCAGTTTATTTTTCATGTCAATGTAGTACAAAATAAATAAATAAAAGAAGAAAAAAAAATGTAGTGTGCATGTGTATCCAAACTGAGTAAAAAAAAATGTCAAAACTGTGGGGGCCCATCACTAGCAACACAAACAGTCAACTTATCAAAAAAAAAAAAAACATCAGCTGAAAGGGTTGGGAGGGTCCAATACATTCTGTGAGTGCATGCCACTGCCTTTCAAAAAAAAAAAAATATATATATATATATATATCCTCTCAGACCATCACCTGTCATTTACTTTGTCCTCCTGTCCTGTTAACCTTCTTAAGTCACCAAGTAACTTTTGTTAGCAATGCACATCTTGTTTATTTAATAATTTAAAATGTTGGTAACTGGGAAAGGCACACTGAGCCGAGGATCATTTCCAGGTGCGACCTGGGGAAAAGGGGAGTGGGGTAAGCACAGGATGTACAGTAGAATAGCAAACATATTACAATAACACAAAAATAGACACACAAAAGTGGTCCCAGACTGGGACTTTGATTACAGTTATACAATATGACATTAAAAGTGGCACATAAATATGAGTTATAAATAGTGCAGTTCAGAAGGGGTGAGTGGAGGAGTCGTGGAACAGGAAGTGAGGTAGAAGTGCAATGCATAAGAGCCAGTGCTATTAGATGAGGCTAAAGCCAGTGTCATAGAAAGGGAGTGGAGAGATGGGATGGGGGTTGAATCGGGAAGTGTTACAAAGTAGTAAGTTAGTCGAGACCCCAATGTCCAAAGTGGCAGTGCCAGTTGATGAGGCTAGGGAAAACTTATGGTAGAGGAAGGAGAGGTAAAATAGTGGGTAAGGGAATGAGGTGAAAGTGGCTGTAAGTGACAATCTGGAACAGGTCAGATGTGTGGTAGGTGTAGGGGAGGTGCATGGGGGGGCAGTATCAAGGAGGACCAGAGGGCAAGCAGCTGCAGGGGTGAGGGGAGATGCTTCAGCTGTTGTTTTAATGCAGACTGAGTTAGGTCAAGGCAGATGAATTGGGAGTTGATTCTACAGAGCTGGTAGTCTGTAGGAAAAGGCTGCCTTGCCTGCTTGGAAGTGAGGGAGCGGGAGATGGAAGGAATGATTATCTCTTGACCTGAGGCCATAGCCCGAAGAGAAAGAGGGGAGAGGAGGTCCGATAGGTAGGAAGGGAGGTGGACCAAAACTTGCCAAAGAATGCAGCACAGTGAGTGAGGTGGCAAGTAGCAAGGGAGGATAGCCCAAGATTGGAATACAGGGAGCAGTGATGGGTGCAGAAAGGGAGACTCGAGGCAAAGCAGCAGCAAGCATTGAAGAGGGAATTGAGTCTGGAGAGGGAGGATTGGGGACAGAGCTATATACAACATCTGTATAGCCAAAGGTGAGGAGAATGAGCTTGGTAACAAGATCTTTTTGGATAAGAGGAGAGAGGCAGTCCTTGATTCTATAAAGGGCACCCAGTTTGGGCCAGAGTTTGGTGTGTATGGGGTCGATGTGTTCACAGAAGTCTAGCTTGAGGTCCAGCCAGATCTCTAGGTACTCATAGGACTAGACCACATCTATTGTGGTGCCATCCAGGGAGAAGAAGAAGGAGGGGGAAGATGGTAGTTTATCGAAGTGCTGGGAGGAACTGAAGGCCATAGCAACAGTTTTCTTGGTGTTGCACCTCAGGGCATTTGCTTCTAACCAATTTAGTGCTTTCATAAAGGTCTCTTGAAGTGATGTCTGGGTGGCGGTTAGTGACAGTCCACAGGCAAAGATGACTGTGTTGTCAGCATACATGTGACTATGCACTGATGAGCGGATGGAGGGGAGGTCATTGACAAAGATGGAGAAGAGAGTGGGACCAAGAACTGAGCCTTAGGGGCACCAGATAGGATGGGGAGGGTGGAGGACTTGGCCTGGCCGAGTTGCACATACTGGTTTCTACCAGTGAGATAGGACTTGAACCAAGCTGTGGAGGAGGGAGAGAGCCCTAAGGATGATAGCATGTCTAGAAGGATGTTGTGGGAGACTGAATTGGACACCTTGGTGAGATTGAAGAAAATCGCCAGTGTAATGTGACCTTTGTCCGTAACAGATTGTATATGATTTGTGAGGTTAAGTAGAGAGGATAGGGTGGAGTGGGCCAGTCAGAAGCCGGATTAGAATGGGCTCAGGGAGTTGAAAGAGTCAAGGAAGGAATTTAGTCTGGCTGAAATGAGTTTTTCTTGGGTTTTAGACAGAGTGGGTAGGAGCAATATGGGTCTGTAGTTACCCAGTAGGGAGGGGTCCCCACCTTTGTGGAGGGGGATGACTTTTGCTAATCTCCAGGTGGTCGGAACAAAGCACTGAATAATGGAGAGATTGAGTAGATGGGTGAGTGGTGGGCCAATGGAAGGGGCCAAGACCCTCAGAAGACTGGGATCGAGGCCATCTGGTCTGGATTTGAGTGGATTGAGGGCTTTTATGGCATGGAGAACTTCTGTGATGGTGACAGGGAGGAGGGAGAACCCATTGGGGGCATGGGGAGGATCAGGTCAAGAGTATGAGGAATCAGGCTGGGGGAATGAGGGTGAAGGCTTAGAGGGGGGAGTAGATCGGGGGGAGTGTGTAGATGGTGAAGAAGTAATTTATGGATTTAAAAAGGGAGTTTAGCTTGTTGAATATCTAGGGGAGATGCTTCTGGTGTAGTCATAGCCTTTTGAGAGGGGCGTGCTGATCCCAGATTCAGAGGAAGGTGGAGGTGAAGGAAGTTAGGGCAGAGTCCACATCAGGGGGGATGAAAACACCAGACCCTTCAGCCTGGTGCAGATCAGATAGAAAGGCCCTATTGTTTAGGGATTTTAGTGCTCGAAAACATTGATACTTTGGGGAGGAGTGGGGGTGTTGGGAGTCTCTGTGACACTAGGTCATGCAGTGGTCACTAAAGGCATTGGAGAAGGTACTCGTGGATGAGTATTTTAAAGGGTGGGAAGTTAGAATCCAGTCAGTTAAGGAGTGGTTGGAGGAAACTGGATTTACCCTAGTCAGTTCTGATAGGAGTTGGACCAGGTTTAGGGCCTTGATCTCTTGAATGATGGGCCTAGTTGAAACCAAGAGCCAGTTCACATTATAGTCTCCCAACAGAAGTAGTTCACCCTTTTGGGTGATAGAGACTAGGGAAGCAAGGGTGGAGATTAGAGCAGGAGGCTGGGATTTTGGAGAGAAAAAACATACACCTATGAAGTGTGGGGGCAGTAGATGGGAAGGTCAATTTGAAAAGCAGTAGCTCATAGGAGTAGAGGAAGGCTTGCTGGATTACATAAGAAGAGGGGAGGGAGTCCAGAACATAGTCCACTACACCACCTCCTCTTTTCCCTCTGTCTTGCCTGATTAAGGTGTAACTTGGCAGATCTATAGTGGAGTTAGGGATCCTAGTGAATAGCCAGGATTTGGACATGCAGAGGATGTCATGGGTGTTTAGGGACACCCAGGCCCTTAGGTGGTCCATTTTAGGCAGCAGGCTCCTGGCGTTCAGGTGGATGATTCCCAAACCTTTTTTTGGGAAGCTGAAGGGGTTGATAGGGCCTGGGTTTGGTTCGATATCACCAGCCATAAGAAGGAAGAAAAAGCAGGGTACTAGAAACTTGGAGAAGGGCCTCTTTTTTAGATTGTTAAAGGAGCATGCCATTGGCCTGATAGTGAGGGTGCAGCTGCTGACAGAGGGGGAGAGTGTAGGGGCAGTGGCTGATGGAATGAGAAGGAGCATATGTAGTGCAGGTATGGAGAGGGTGGGAGAGAGAAGTCGAGAGGCCAGCTAAAAGGAGGGTTGTGAGAGCGGGGGGGTAGAGGGAGGGAGGAGTGCTTCAGAGGGTGGTAGCTGGGAGTGAAGATTATGAGGAGGAGGAGGAAAAAGTGGAACAATATGTGAAAGGGTGGACAGAGAGTCATTTGGATGAAGTGAAATATATTTGGCTGTGTAGATGGGGCAGGTGGTTGGTTGGTGTGTGACACTAGATGGCAGTAGAGTGGCAGGAGTAGCAAGGAGGGATTAGGAGAGATAGCAGCTTGATTATTCATCTGGGTGGTGGCTTAGTGGAATAAGCAGCAGCTGAGGGAGACAAGGAGGTGTAGAGACCGGGGTTTGATTCCCAAGAGAACCAGATGAGGACACAAATTATGGGTAGGGGGAGGTGACAGTGTGAGGAGAAGTGGGGGTTTCCTGATTTAGTTGGAGGGGCAGGGATTAGTTGGGGCCACTCTTACTTCCTTGGTGGGAAAAGTGACTGATAGGTTCTGGCGATCTTTAAAGGTAGTGCCATCTATGGATGTGAGGGTGGATGGGGAGTGTTAAGTGGGTTACTGCCACCTGCAGTGCTACACACTGTTTGACAAGCCAAAGGAGCACTTGCAAGTTTACTTCCGTGGGGAGTGCAGTCTGGTCCCGGGAGATACTGCTTGTTGGGGGTAGGGGTGAGTGATGCACCCTCTGTCTGCCTGTGAATGAATGGAGACTCAGAGACATGGACAGTAAGTATCAAAGCTTTCAGAGGTCACAGCAGTGAGACAAAAGAAAGGCTAGGTCGGGCAAGAAAGGCTGGGGTGGGGGTGACTAGAAGGAGAGAGATAAACAAGGCTGAACAATCATTAGGCTCATGCAAAACATTTCCTAAATCCAGTACATTGAACACTCTTAAGGTACCCAGCTGCTTATACTAGCACAATACAGGAAGAACAAACTTTCTTAAAGACACCACTTAGGGGTTAAAAGTTCACAGCATTCCACCCTAGTGAGCCCAACACTAAATTCTATCAGTAGAGGTCCTACACACCATTTAACACTGTTCAACAAGCCAAGGGAGTGCGCTTCTGAATTTACCTGCATCGGGAGTGCAGGACAGACCCGGGAGATGCTGCTTGTGGGGAGTGGGGTGAGCGATGCACCCACTGGCTGCCTGGCTGCATCGGGAGTGCAGGCCAGTTCTCGGATATGCTGCTTGTGGTGGGTTGGGGTAAGCAATGACCCACTGGCTGCCTGTTCTTTAATAAACTAAACAATGTAGCCAGGTTTTTTTTTTGTGTATTATTATTTGGTAACAGATAAGGCCCAGTAGGCACAAATGCCGGTTTTCAGGGGTGACTCAGGAGCACTGGGGAGGTTAAGTAGTGACTTACTCAGAGTCACCCAATATGCGAGTGGAGACTGTGGGAAATCAAACCCAGGTGTACTTGACCAAGATCATCACAGCTTGTTACTCTAATCTCTAGGCTATACTGCTATACTCAGTTGTTACATTGCCTCAGCTTAAGTCACTTTATTCAATGTGTCTTATCTCCTGTCATTTAGGCTGCAAGCTGATGAAACTATGTGCTTATTCAACATTATCCCTGGTTCAAAATACCTTATAAGATAATTTACCACAAAAATATTTACCACTAGCCCGGAACACCTTCCCAAATGTATGATTTCAAAAAAATAAACAACTCTCACTCCTTCATTTCATCTTCCAAGTTTTTAGCTGTACTTTGCACCACTCCTCAAATTTCCTTTCTCTCACATACCTCCTCAAATTTCTATGTATCATTGTACCCATCCTAATATCTGTACCCAACTCTCCTAGAAATAGTGCCCTCACCTGTGAAACCCTTACAAAATTTACACTTATGTTCTGCAGCCCTACCACAATTTACCAAAATGTCCAAAAAGTGGTACCCCAACCCTTCCCCCTAGGTACCTGTCCCCACTCATGCAGTGTTTGCACCATTCTGCACAAATCCCATTACAACTCCTCTCCCAATATTTGTACCCCTACTCCTCACGTCCTAAAAATTTGTTCCTTTCTTGCACTACTTCCCAAATCTGTAAGTTTGCCCCTACTCATAACAGAAACAGTACCTACTGCGTGCTACTGTCCCAAAATTTGCATTCTGTCACTGCAACCTTCTTATGTTTTACTCCTACCTCAACTCTCTACAAGATAGTTACCTTTATCCTCATATTCCCCAAGATTTGTTTCCCCTCTCCCATACCCCTCCCAGAATTGATACTATAATCCATACACCTTCCCAAACATTTAACCCAACACCCTGTGTGGTCCCCTTTACCACTCACATGCTTTACACACTTACCACTACACACTTCCACAAAGTAGTATACTTTTTCCAGCTTTACTCCAAAAAGGTGAACCTTCCTTGAACAACTCCCCAAATCTGCACCCACCTCATGTTTTTACCTTTAATACGGTGTCTCTCACATAGATACATAGACACTGTCAGCAGATAAAGGCCTATGGCCCACCCAGTCTGCCCATTTGAGCTTGTAAGTTCACTTCATGTTTTTCTAGAAGTCTGTTGACCCTTACCCCTGACCTCCAGAATTCCCTTATATCTATCCCATGCATTCTTAAATCCCGTGATTGTTTCAGCCCTCACCACTTCCTCTGGCAGGGTGTTCCACTTGTCCACCACCCTTTATGTGAAGAAATTATTCCTCATGTTTCCTCTGAATCACCCTCCTCCAACTTCATCCCATGGCCTCTAGTCCCAGAACATCTTTTTCACTGGAAAATAGTGTATTCCTGCACCCTGCCCCCCCCCCAATAATGTACTTGTATGTCTCGTTCATATCCTCTCTCTCCCTCCTCTCCTCCAGGGAGTACATATTCACATCCTTCAGCCTGTCCTCATAGGACTTGTGATACAATCCCTGTACCATCACTGTTGCCCTCCTCTGTATTTTCTCTACCCTATGTCCTTACATAGGTAAGGTCTCCAGAATTGTACACTGTATTCCAGGTGGGGCCTCAATAGTGTCTTGTATAGTGGAATTATGACCTCCCTTTCCTGCTGGTGATGCCCTGCCTATGCATCCCATTATCCTATTTGCTTTACCTGCTGCCTTGTTGCACTGTTTCCCTACCTTGAGGACATCAGAGATGATAACCCCAAGGTCCCTTTCCTGCTTGGTGCATGCTATATCCTCACCTCCCAACCGATATTTTGTTCCAGGATTTTTTGTGCTCCATATGCATTATCTTGCATTTCTTTGCACTGAATTTCAACTGTCAAACCCTTGACCATTCTTCAGGTTTGTGTAGGTCCCTCCTTATTCTGTCTACATCCTCTGGCATGTTCACTCTGTTACAGAGCTTCATGTCATCAGTGAACTGGGAAATTCTGCCTTCTAGGTCCTGTGCAATGTCACTGATGAAGACATTGAATAGAACTAGTCCCAGCACTGATCCCTGTGGTACCCCACTGGTCACTCATCCCTCTGTGGAGTGACAGCCATTTACCACCACCCTCTGTGTCCTGCCACCCAGCCAATTACCTACCCACTGCACTACTGTCCTGCCCGCTCCCATATTCAACAGAATTTGTACCTTTAATCCCATACTCCATACAAAATGTATTCCATCTACACTTACTCTGTCTGAATACTTGAACTCTTTTATGGACCAACACCCACACCACTCACCAAATTGTTGCCATTCACAAAATGCGCACCTTTCCTTGTCTGCTTCCCCTTATTTTAACCTATAAAACTGCACCCCTCAAAAAATATATACCCCTTGCCCCACACAACTCATAACATTGTACCACCATTCTATTACTCCCTAAAGGTGCACATCACCTAAACTGTGCATCTCTCATTTCACCCTTCAAAATTTGCACTACATGACCCTTCTATCTACCAAAGATTGCAACTCTATTCCAATACCCTTCCCAACGTTTGTACCCCTAACTAAGTACTTCCTACAAAGTTTATACCAGTGCTCTTGTCCTTCTGTCATTGTCTGTGCTCATTCATCTATTTATCTCAAATTGTATACCCCAGTCCTGAAGCCCTACCTAACTATATACCCAAGCATTGTTGCACTAGTCACAATATTTGGACCACTGGCCCTTTCAACAATGTGTACCACTTTACTACAGTAAATGACTTCCAAAATATTTACCTATCTTGTACTACTTGCAGATTGACAATTCCCAAAATCTTTACTTCTTACACCAACCCACATCCCACAGTTCTTACCCCGTCTCTGCAACAATTCCATATCATATACCCTCTACACCACCTCACCCAAACGAATTGTTCCTCTGACACTAGGAGGGTTGCAGAGATAAGAGTACACATGTTGGTAAGGATGTTGGGGTGACATACAAATTTGAGGAGGGTTGCAAATTTTAGAAAGAAGTTGTAAATGCACAAATATTGGGTGAGTGCCAAAGGGGATATATTTTGGAAGGGTGTGGGAATGAAGAGCACATGTTTTGAGAGGTGATGTACATTTGAACGGAATGATTTGGTAGGAGTATAATGTTTTGAGAAGAACACGGAGAAGGATGCCACTTTAAGGAAGAGTGCAAGGATAAAACTTCATGTTTTTAAGAGGTGTAAAAATGTTGAACATTTTTGGAGGCATGCAGGATTAAAAGCACACACTATTTGAGAGGTGTGGACTAAAAGTACAATGTTTAGGTGGGGTGTAGAAGAAGGGTTCACATTTGAAGTGCTGCAGGAGTAAAAAAAAATTGAAAGAGGAAGAAGTAAAGGTAAACATATTTGGAAGGTTGCACATTTGGGGAAAGAGAAATAATGGTGTTCTATTAGCAAGGATGAATGGCAGAATTACAAATTAGCAAGAGGTGCACAGCAAAAACACATATTTTGGAAGGATTGCAAGGACAGTGGTACAAATTATGTGAGGAAAACCTATTACAGATCAGATGCATGAATTTCAGGAATGTGATAAGCATAAAACAAGGGGTGAATCAGAATTGTACACATAAACATAGAGCTAGAAGAAACAAAACTGACATGAACTGATGGGTTTGGGCACTCATTCTTTTGTTTGGTATTGTCCCCCATGAATTATTAATTAGTCTATGAAATTAACTAGATTTTTTTCTGTGATGCTGTGTTGATAAAATTCAATAGGAAATGATCATCAGACAACTGAAAGTAAACATGAGATTTTGTTACTGTGTGCATACTGAGCTGCCAGCAAGTGAAAAATAAAATGTCTGAGGGATTTTATGTGGAACCATCACAGAGCAGAGTATAAAACTAATATCTCTACATGACAAATGGTAATTACTTCATTTCATATGTAAACAAGCATTTGTGAATGCCGAATGTTTGCTGCTGGTATGCACCTGTTGTTGTATTTATTTATTTATTTTCTTTATTTTGATGTTAGGTTTTGAAGATACTTGTTTTGTTTTTCATTTAAGGAGAGACTAGAGCACCTCAGTATGTATACTCTGGAAGGGGGGGGGCATATGATAGACACCTTTAAATACCTCAAAGGTGTTAATGAGGTACAAGAGGGTAGCATCTTTCAGAAAAAAAGATGTTCAAGAACAAGGGGTCATGATATGAGGCTGAGGGGTAGACCTGGGGTAATATGAGGAATAATTTTTTCATGGAAAGGGTGGTGGATGTATGGATCAGCCTCAAGGCAGAGACGGTGTGGACAAAAATGTTAGGGGAATTCAAAAATGCATGAGATAGACACAAGGGAACCCTAGCAGTAGGAAAAAGAGTGTAAAAGCAGGAAATCAAGTAGGATCTGTGGTATTGCAGTATACGCTGCCTGCCCCGTGGGGCAAGCCTCGTTACATCCTGATGCACCACCTGTTCTGGCACAAGGGTGTTGCAGAGTGGTTTTGGCATTTGGCATCCTGATTTTGATGCAGCCTGTATTCAAAAACAGGATCGCTGCAACATTTGGTGCTGCGACCCTTTTGGTGCAGGCACCTTGCACAAAATTTTGGCATTTGAAAATCAGACTCAGTATTTTAATTTTTGTCACAGTAAGTACTTAATGTACCAAGCTCTAATGTTTTTGATACTATCATATGTAGCTGTAGGTTTGATTCTCAGCACTGTCACCTAAGCTGGTATTTATGTTGTTAATAATTTTTATTAAATTGAACTTCACACAAAAGGCATACAATAGTTGCACTTTTGAACAGGTATTCACATACACAATTGACAGGGAAAATGATGGAAATAGTGAACCTTAAATAACTGCTATTTAATAATTGAAAGGCTCTGCATGTTGTTATATGGGGGAAGAGCTCCTCCCCATATCCAATTTAAGCAAGCAGAGCCTGCTGCTCTCCTTAGATCGAGACGCACTCACTGCCATGTTGCTGCTCATGGTGGCTGCTCTTCTTTTCTTTGTCTCTTTTCTTGCCCTCCCACACCTTCTGTCCTGTCTCCTGCCCACCTCCCTCATTCCTGCAGCTTCACTGCCTCTTGTTTTAGCCCGTACCTTGTTTTGTTCTAGTTTTCTCTCTCTCTTTTTGGGGGGGGGGGTCCTCCTGCTTGCTCAATGCCTGCTCCGCTCTACTCCCAGTGGCTTGTTGCCATGCTGCCACTCCATGCTGCTCTCCTTCCTGCTTCCTGTCCCTTGCTCACTGAAGCTCCCTGCACTGGCTCCTCTCCTTTCTGAGCGGCTGCTGCCTGCTGCAGCACAAGTTCCATTCCGCCAAGCTGCTCAGCCTTCGGCCTGGATCCTCAGCTAGCTGGATTACATTATGCTGCATTCCCACAGCTGCCTAAAGATGTTGGATCCATGTTTGTGAAGCTGCAGCTGTATCGCTCATGCTGAGCACTACCCAGGATCTCGTCTACCTTCAACCAGTGGGTTCTGCCTTCTGCCCTCAGGTCATAGCTTAACCTGTCTGTATCTTTAGTTGTTCACAACATTTACTACTGCACACTCAGAAAATGAATGCAATGTTGCAACTGGCATCACCAACTCAGCATAATACAGCCTCCGTGCGCATTGCTAGTATGTAGCAGGCATAGCACTGATGCAATTTTAATGTGTTCCATAACATCCTTATTCAGTTGCTACAAGGCATGATTCATTTCCTTATGGAACGGTACTACATTGTGCAGCATTGGGCTGCCACTGATTGGCTTTTGTATTGCTACTAACAGTACACTGCTGATATCCGCCAGCCAGTTAGTCCACATTTTCCTAAGTCACTGTTACTCAACAGCTCCTCTCATCACTTTGACCTGCAAGAGACTGTCGAAGTCTAGGATTTAGACAATTCTAGTACGTTGGATCCATTTGTGCTAGTTACCACTACTGGAAGCTCGAAATTGACATTTACTTGCAACTTCGCTTCAGGGACCTTTACGTGTTATTCATTCAATAAGCATACCAATATCCTCCTATAACTGCTACAACTCTTCTATGCAGAATATTGTATCTCAGCCATAGCTGCTCCCAGCTCCATACCTTCAGCAAATCCTTGCTACGTCACTTCCTAACTGCATCAATTACATTGAATCCTCAGTGCTTATGAGTTTATGGTGAGCCTTGATTCTGTGACTGTCCGCCACAGATTACTAAGGGTACCCGGATGCCTGGTCTGCCATAGCTCCTCTCCCCTTCCTTCAGCTTGCTGGACATCATTTTCATCCTACCGCCTATGTTATGCAGCCCTTGTGCAGGACAACTCCTAACTACTCTGGCTTTCAGCTCTTCTAGCATTCCTGGGGCTTACCTGCCACACTCCACTCTCTTGCTATTCAGGATTGTTTGCATCATCAGTTATTCCTCACCTTCAGTTGTAATACCAGTATTCCGAACCTTACAGCCATCACCTTGCTGTTCACTTCACGTTCAATGACTATTACTGTTACTACCGACCTACGTGCGGGTCCTCTTGCTTACAACTTACAGTGCTTGCAATAGTTATTGCATTCCTGCCTCTTAGCTGCCTGGAATTCTACCAACCATACACTCAAACACTCCTTCAAATCTGCTTATCAGTGCTCATTCAGCTTCAAGCTTTCTCTCTGCTCCACCTGCCTCGCCCAGCCTGGGCCTGGAGGTTTGTATACTTCCTCCTCATACCTGCTTCAGCTTCAGGGCTTGGAAGCTTTGACTATTCATACACTATGCCTGCCTCGCCCAGCATCATTCTTGGAGGTTTATAATTCTGTCAGCCTGCCAGGCCTAGTCTGGGCCTGGAGGTTTGTATGCTGCTGTCTAATACCTGCTTCACCTTCAGGGCCTAGAGGTTCGACTATTCATACGCTATACCTGCCTTGCCCAACATTTGGCCTGGAAGTTCATAATTTCTGTCAGCCTGCCATGCCCAGTCTGGGCCTGAAGGTTTGTATACTTCTGCCTAGTACCTGCTCTGCCTTCAAGGCCTAGAGATTCAACTATCTACATACACTATGACTGCCTTGCCCACATCGGGCTGGGAGGTTCGTAATTCTCAGCCTGCCATGCCCTGTCTGGGCCTGGAGGTTCGTATACTTCTACCTCATACCTTCTTCGCCTTCAAAGCCTGGAGATTAGACTATTCATACACTATGCTTGCCTCGCTCAGCATTGGGCATGGAGGTTCATAACTTCTGTCAGCCTGCCATGCCCAGTCTGGGCCTGGAGGTTCGTATACTTCTATCATACCCACTTCATCTTCGGAGCCTGGAGGTCTGACTATTCATACACTATGCTTGCCTTGCCCAGCATCGAGCTTGGAGGTTCATAACTTCTATCAACCTGCCACGCCCAGTCTGGGCCTGGAGATTCATATAATTCTACCTCGTACCTGCTTTGCCTCCAGGGCCCAGAGGTTCGACTATACGTACACTATGCCTGCCTGCACCGCATCTGCTCTGGAGGTTCATTTATCTCTCAGCCTGCCACACCCAGCCTGGGCCTGGAGGGTTGTATACTCTATCTCATACTTGATTTTCTACCTTACTTGACATCAACTCCAAGATCATATTCTCCTACTGGATTTTAGTCATCCGTTCAAGCTTCTCTTCTCCTCAGAAAGCATTCCACACCTGCTGGAATTACTCAACAAGTACACCTCTACCTAAGTGGATCTCATACGCTCACCTGTGGATCTCACCGTTTCTCATAGTAGTCACCTTGGATATGCTCTACACTGTCACAATCCATTCATGCTAATCAACTAACTTACGTGGGGACCAACTGCACACACTAGCTTATGAGGGCTAGCTGCCACTCTACTTACTTACCAGCAGACCTACGAGAGTCTGGCTGCGCTTACATGTTTACATGGAGCTAGTCAACACTTTACCTACCATACCAGCTGACCTATGAAGGTCTTGCTGTGCATCCTAACCATGGGACTAGCTGCCACTTCTACTATGTAGCAACTGACCGACCTGGTCTGTATTACCTCCTACTACCTCATATCTTAACCCAAGCGGTCTCTCCACACATTCTTAACCATTTGGGATGGCCGATATATTCCCGTGGATGTTTCCTACTTCACACTGTATCATTTTGGATTACTACCTTCAAATCCTGCCAGGATTCAGCTCAGATATACTGCCATGTGCCTTGATATCATGTTGCAAGCCTAAATTCTACTGTCTTCGTGCTATTACCTGAACTGGATGCATCAGTCCTCAGCTTCATCAAGTCATTCTGCCTTTCCATGAAATATATAAGCCTTCTATCAGCAGAAGCCGGAGTTTGGACTAAGTCTACTTTATCTCTGTCGCCAGTGCCAGTGCCTGGATATATATGTACTCTATTCGTCTATTCCTCATGTACTAGCCTTAGAAGCTCCTCATCTTAGCCCTATCCTGAATCCACTGGATGTATGCCAACAATGCCCATTTCAGTGCAATCTACTCGGATGCTTCATGTGTTCATACAGCTACCTGCAGCGCTTATGCAAGACTTGGAAGCCTGCCCTAGATAGATCCTGCCAGAGGCTTGGCAGAGAACACCAGGAGGAAGGAGTGCTGTGTGACTGGACTTCTCTACTGGGACTATATTGTCCTCCTTCCCTCCCCTCCACCCTCCCACCCAAAGCTAGTTTTACGATTATAGGCACAGGATTTGACTGACAACAGGAACTTCCTGTTTGGGAGCAGGAAGTGAGTGATCACAGAGCCACCAAAGACTCACCATCCTAGAAGAGCAATAGTAGCTCTCCATCCCCTCCCAGCTGCTGGAGGTCTGCCTCTGAGCAAGTAAGGGGTCTACTGAGAAATACAGGATCTTCTTGTCTCAGAACAGGATGATCAGGAGCTTAAAGAGCACAGAGGCAATAAGTAAGTAGGGAGAAAAGAAAAGAAAAAAAAACAGAGGAAAGAGTAAGGATTCCAAACAACAGTGAAGGGGCCAGAAGTAAGACATGATGGGAGTGGTGCAGTGCAGTGGCTGTGGAGCAGTAGTCTTCTGGGAGACATTCTGAAGGGTGAGCGTTGTCCCCTCTGCAGGCACCTCTCTGGGCTGAGGGAGGAGGTTGCTCATCTACAGGCTGAGTTGGCCAGGATTTGTGGGACCTCCTCTTCTATCTAGGGACCACCAGGGCCACTGCCATTGCCTCAGAAGTTGCCAAGAAAGAGGAGCGGTTGGACCACAGTGGGCTCTGGGAGGGTGAGGGTGGTGGAACAGAGGCACATCCCTCCAGTTGTACTTCTCCACAGTTCCTATGCCATTCTGGCAAAGTGTGGTTCCTCTATGGAGGCTGCCACAGTAGAGACCTAGGAGGATGCTGGGAACCTCTACAAGGGAGACCCACAGGAGGGTGGCATGGGACCCCACAGGGGAAGGAAACAACTCCTGGTGGGGGACTCCATTGTTAGGAAGGTAGAACTGGGGTAGGAAGGGGAGAGGTAGGGAAGGTGCCTGCCTGCCGCCATGGCTTGGAGGGACAGGGAGCGAATCCTCAGGATCACAGGAGCAGCTGCACAGGGGAGGGAGTTGGATGTAATTGTCCACCTAGGGACAAATGACCTGGCTAAGAAAGGTATCAGAGCAGTGCAGGAAGAGTTTGTGGAGTTGGGAAGGGGCCTTAGACAAGTAGCACGCATGGTAACCTTCTCGAAGGTGCTGCCTGTCTATGGCATAGGAGAGGCTAGAGTGCTCCACACAATAGGATGCAATCAGTGGTTGAAAAACTGGTGCACAGCTCAGGGATTTGGCTTCTTTGGGGACTGGGGGTCCACCTGGAGGGATGCAGGCCTATAATGACATGAATGGCTGCATCTTTCCAGGAAGGGAACCAGGATCCTAGGTGATAGGTTTAAATACTTCATTGGCAAGATTTTAAACTAGCTAATAGGGGAGGCACTAAAAAGGAACAGGGAAATCCTAGCCCCCCCCCTACAAAAAGTCAGGGTATTAAGTGAGGTAAACACCAAGATAGAGATTTTAGTTTATTTATTTAGCTTTTGTTTACCGGGTAAGTACACTAGACAAGTATTATGCCTATTTTCAGGAACGACCCAGGAGAATACAACATGAGGAACAACAGTCAAGGAGACATGGCAAAGAGAGTACAGTTTTTTGTCACAGTAAACAAACGTGGGAAATACATCATTTGACGCTGAGAAAACATATAGTAGTAAGCACATTTCAGATTATACACTCTAGACTAGCTAGTTCAACTGACAGATTTATACAGGTCATCATACATAGGAGTGGAGCATAGCTCAAGGACTGGATTGGTCATAATATAACTTATAACATTGTCGTATACACCCCCTAGGCTAGTTGGATCGCGGACAGGTATATACAGCTCATCACATTTTTCTAAATATGCACATGTTAGACAGAAACAGAAACACTTGGTAGTACAAGTTTCTACCAAGTGACCAAGGTGCAATATGTCATGGTTAGTCTATGACTTTGGAGCAATAATGGGTGTAAAAATGCCCAAGGCTTTTTAGGCAGGAGTAGTCAGAAGTCATTGATACAGTGGGTAAAATATCTCCAGGAATTCAATGGAGACATCCTGGGGAGGTTCAGACACAACAATTTTATACTTTACTCTAGGGAGGTTTAGGGCAGTCACACTCTGATGTTAGTTTTAGGAAACCCCACAGGAAGTTTTGAAAACTCAGATAGGAGAGGGCAGCTCGCATATCCACAGGCAGCGAATTCCAGAGTCTGGGTGCATTTATGGCAAAGTCCCGATCCCCCATGAGGGTCCAGGTAGGAGGGACTTTGAGCATCCCTGATGTGAGAGACCTAAGTTGGTAGGGGGTGGGATTCAGTTTAGGCAGAAGCCAGGCCAGTCCCTGGGGGGTGCTAGTTCTGATCACTTTCCCAGAGAGGCATCCCAAACCAAATTCAAGGTATGTAACTGGTGAGAGCCAGCAGAGTTTCTCATATAGCTCACAACGGTGGGTGAGTCGGGGGGCAGCCAAGGCAAAATGACAAATGTTATTGTAAGCAGTGTACCAGCAGGTGAGATGTGTCTTTGGAGAGTGAGCAAATAGGTGCAGCCCATAGCTGAGGGAGGGAAGGAGCACACCCTTTGCTAGGGCAAGCCTGGCTGCCGGTGTAAGGTTATACTTGGCCCTATAGGCCAGACCCAGTTTGCAGTTTGCCACCCTGCAGATGTTAAGGATATGATTGCCCATGTCAAGTTGGGGGTCAAGTGTTACCCCCAGATATTTGATGGAGCTCACTATGGATAGTGAGGATCCATCTGTGCTGGTGATGTGTAAGCAGGCCGATGAGGCTTTAATTTTAGCCATTGAGCCAAAGAGCATAGCCTGTGTCTTTATAAGGTTTAGGACCAGCTTGTGACTAGTAACCCATGACAATACCCTGTTAAAGTCATCGGTCAGGTTCTGGTTTAGGGTAGTGGCATTCTGGGAGTGAGCCAGGATTACCAGATCATCTGCATACATGGTGGTGCTACAGCTAGTAGTAACCATGGGTAGTTGATTGATGAAGAGGGAGACGAGGAGGGGACCCAGTACCGAGCCTTGAGGCACTCCGGAGGTCACTGGTAGGGGCTCGGAGAGGACTTTATTGAAGCAGGTATGCTGCTTTCTGCCATGTAGATAACCCATTACCATTTCATGGCATGGGGGAGAGGCCAAGTGACCACAACGGTGCTCCAAGCAGTTTGTGGTCAACATGGTCAAAGGCTTTGGACCGGTTGATAAATGTTGCACCAGAGAGTTTGCCCTGGTCCATGGCTGTCCGGATACTTGATGAGATAAGAAAGGCATCAGAGCTGTGCAGGAAGAGTTTGTGGAGTTGGGGAGGGGCCTTAGACAAGTAGCATGCACGGTAACCTTCTCAAAGGTGCTGCCTGTCTGTGGCATAGGTGAGGCTAGGGTGCTCCACACAATGGGATTCAATCAGTGGTTGAAAAACTGGTGCACAGCTCAGGGATTTGGCTTCATTGGGGACTGGGGGTCCACCTGGAGTGATGCATGCCGATAGGGAGAAGGCCAGGGGTAAATGGAGAAAGTGACAAAGGCAATAAGGACAGGGATGGGGCAAAAAGGAATAAGGCCATCAGGAAATGGAGGGTAATGAGTACCAATGCCCATAGTCTGGGCAACAAGCATCCTGAACTGGAGGCCTTGATAGAAGAGGGATGCCTGGATATCATAGCAGTCACAGAAACATGGTACACAGAGAACCATGACTGGGATGTTAACATACCAGAGTACATAACCTATAGGAGAGACACGGAGGGGAGAAGAGGGGGAGGAGTAGCTCTCTATGTAAAGGAAGGGATAAAAGTAACTCAACAAAAAAGTAAACAGGGAGAAGAGGAGGCACTGTGGGTCACCTTAGAGACTAGAAATGGCACCACAATCTGCACAAGGGTTGTATACAGACCCCCATGTCAGGTGGAGGGAATGGACAAGGATTTGATAGAAGGCATTCTTAGGATGGCCGAGAAAGGGGAGATACTGTTGATGGGAGACATGAATATGCCAGATGTTAACTGGATCACATTTGCTGCAGTCACTTCCAAGAGCAGGGCCATTCTCGATGCCCTATAGGTGGCATGCCTCAGACAGCTAGTTTCAGAACCCACTCATGAAGGAGCAATCTTAGACCTTGTACTCTCCAATGGGGACAGTGAGAGGATCTCAGATCTAGAAGTGGGTTGCCATGTGGGAACAAGTGACCATCACACAGTGTGGTTCACTATAAACTCAGCTACAGAGCCAAGCCATACAAAAGTGAGGGTGTTGGACTTCAGGAGGGCTGACTTTGGCAAGATGTTAGAGTGCCTTAGAAAAGCACTAGCAAACAGGCTAGAAGGAGGGGTGGAGCAACAATGGGAAAACATCAAAACTACCATCACAGAGGCAACAAGCCTTTGTGTGAAGCAAATAAACAAATCCAAATGAAAGAAAAACCCACTATAGTTCTCAAAAGAGGTGGTGGGGAAAGTCAGGGAGAAAAAGATAGCATTCAGGAAGTATAAGGAAACACAGATGGAACAGGACAGAGAGCTGGACCAGTTAAAGCAGAAGGAAGCAGGGAGGGAAGTCAGAATAGCAAAGGCCCAAACTGAGGAAAAGATTGCCAACTCAGTTAAGAAGGGGGATAAAACCTTTTATAGATACATCAGGGAGTGTAGAAAGATAAAGGGAGGGATAGTGAGGCTGAATAGAATGGATGGTGGGTGGGCAGAGAGGGACAGTGAAAAAGCAGGGATATTGAATGAATATTTCTGCTCAGTATTTACAAAAGGGGAGGAGGGGGAGGTGCCTAATCCAATTAATTGAAGTACTGTTCATAGGAGGGTCGATCCCAGTCCTTTCACAGAAGAAAGGATTCTGAAAGAACTCCTAAAACTGAAGGTGGACAAAGCAATGTGGCCCAATGGAATCCACCCCAGAATTCTAAAAGAATTAAGGGGAGAACTAGTGAAACCACTGACTACCCTTTTTAACAAATCGTGGGAGGATAGTGTGGTACCTGAGGACTGGAGGAAGGCGGATGTGATTCCCCTTTACAAAACTGGGACCAAGACAGAGGCAGGAAACTACAGACCTGTCAGTTTGACCTCTGTAGTAGGGAAAGTGATGGAATCACTTCTGAAGGAAAAAATTGTTGAGAACCTAGAGGCCAGTGGGGTACAGGACCCAAGGCAGCATGGGTTTACAGTGGGAAGGTCATGTCAGATGAATCTAATTGATTTCTTTGACTGGGTGACCAAAGTAGTAGACCAGGGAGGGGCTGTGGACATGGCCTACCTAGACTTTGGCAAGGCATTGGACACAGTCCCACACAAAGATTAATTGTCAATTAACCAGCCTGGGAGTGGGTCCCAGGGTGGTAGCCTAGGTAAAACATTGGCTGGACAACAGGACACAGAAGTTAATTGTAAATGGAGTCACTCTGAAGAAAGTAAGTGGTATGCAGGGTTCAGTACTGGGTCCATTCTTTTTTAATGTATTTATAAATGACATTGCAGAGGGGCTGGAAGGAAAAGTATGCATCTTTGCAGATGACACAAAGATCTGAAACAGGGCTGATACACAAGGAGGTGTGGAAAGGATGAGAAGAGACTTGGCAAGGTTGGAGGAATGGTCAGAAGTATGGCAGCTTGGATTCAATGCAAAAAAAGTGCAAAATAATTCACCAGGGAAACAAAAACCCAGGGGAAGATTATGCAATGGGGGGTAGTAACAACAACAAAAATGGAAAGAGACCTGGGGTAATCACTTCTGATGATCTTAAGGTTAGCAAGCAATGTGAGAAGGCAAGAGGGAGGACTGGGGGTATACTGGGATGTATAAGAAGAGGCATCACCACCAGAAAACAGGAAATTGTTATCCCTCTTTACAGACAGTTGGTGATACCCCATCTGGAGTACTGTGTCCAGTTCTGGAGACCCCATCTCTGCAAGGACATAGACAGGATAGAGGCAGACCAGAGGAGGGTAACTAAAATGGTGCAGGGTCTGCAAGAGAAGCCATACAAGGAGAGACTAAAGGAGCTTAATATATACCCTTGAGGAAAGGAGGAGAGGTGGACATGATAGAAACTTTTAAGTACCTCAGTGGAATCAACAAAGTTCAAGAGGGTAGCATCTTTCAGAAAAAGAGATGAGCAAGAATAAGGGGACACAATTTAAAGATGGGGGTGGTTCAGGGGCAATGTGAGGAAGAAATGTTTTCACAGAGAGGGTGGTAGACGCATGGAACAGCCTTCCTGAGGAGGTTGTGGGGTCTAAAACTGTGGGAGAATTCAAGAGTACATGGGACAGACATAAATCAGTTCTTGTGGGGGGTAAGAAGAAATAGGCTATTGGTTAACTAGGATCTTCAGCTTATCCTGTAGGTAGGGAAATGGGCAGACTACTTGGTCCAAGCGGTCCTTATCTGCCGTCAAAGTCTATGTTTCTAAGTTTCTGTTTCTGACCTTTATTTCTTATTACGAACCGTTCCGCTGGATGATCTGTACTCTTCAACTTGGATTAGCCAATAATTAATTATTTTAGGATTATGCTCAATTAGTATGCCTAGAAGGACGGTAGGTCAGTAACCATGGGTCTTGAGAGGTTTCCCCCTAAGGATGTTTTTCCTCTCCTGCGTGTTGCCGGCCATACTCTCCGGAGTTGGAGGAGATAATCATGGATATCATATATTTTTGGGGGGGCATCACATCCTAATCAATTAAACTTCCTTCCTATGTTGGGATACAGAGTAAAGCCACACCATCAACTCATACCGAATTACTCATTTGTTCCAGTATCAGCACTATCTTACTGTCAGTTCATCATGAACTTTGATAACTGACTTATTCATGTCTATGTCCAAGTACTTAAGCACTATTCATTCATACAACTATATCTTGGAAGCATCATTCTACTTACTGGTCTGGCCTCTGTATCCAAACTCAAACCTACATTATGTAGATACAGTATGTAACACAAACACTGAGCTCTGAATCACATATAATTAAAAGCAGGTTACTACCCCTGCCTACTATGTCCTAGGAGCCATTTTACACCTCTTTGTCTGAGATACATCTGAATATATCATAAACCTAACTGTTGCCAGTAACAAATGCAACTTGTGACACTATAGACCTTTACTTACAAGCACCTTTGGTTGTGGGAGGGATAACTCTGTACCTTTCCAGCTAGGACAGGTCACATCATGGCATTTTTTTAGGAGTCCGAGCGGCTAGGTAAGAAGACACGGCAACCTGGAGTAGTACTGTTATCTAAAAAAAAATAAAGGGAACCACAAAGTATGCAGAAGCAATATCTGTATGCTAAGCACTTAGACAGTTGGTCTATCCAACTCTTGAGAGACTTCAGAGGCACTCCCAGTACAGCTGAGTAGGATAGCCACTGATCATGTATGGGGGTGGGCATGTAGAAGAAAGCTGAGGGTATGGGGGGGGGAACACATGGTACATGTTGGCAAATGTGTCTGTATCTGATATGTTTCTCTAATCTAGCCCCGTCTAGGGGCTAACATATGACATATTGGTTCCCCAACAGGAGGTAAAGTGCTCCAGTCATATAACCTTGGAATAGGAGACTGTATCCAGATGTGCAACTCCTGTAATAGATGTGAGAATCCCCCCCTTGGCTAGGGACAGTGGTGCTGTGACAACTACACAAAATGGCTCTCTTGACCTGGAATGCCAGTATGGTAAGCCACTTAAATGCCAAGTGTGAGAGCTTCAGCCCCAGAGGTCTAATGCCTAGCAGCAGCAACAAGACTGATAAGGGATGTTGGTCTGTGGCACCTCTGCTCCCAGTCTACAGACCTGCCTCCAGAAGGACACTAGCCTGGGGTAAGTCCACAGTATGTGGAACAGATCTTCAACTGGAGCCCAACAACACCAGCACCTGTCATGGTCTAAGACTATCATGGTTTAAGACTCATGCTACATGCAACACCACAGGTGTCCTATACCATGAATGAATAATCTTGTTTTGGATAATGTGGCTTTGGGAATCTCTGAGGAGGTTGTGAGCACTGTGCCAAGCCTGCGTCCATTAGGCATCAGTGATACTGCAGCCCAGAGACCTTTTCCATTTATGTTTGGAATCCCCAGACTGACTGTGCAGGGTATCTCTTAGCTGGCCATATATTTGCCAGCCCAGTCTTTGAGAGCTTTCAACCATTTGGTAAGCTCATTGTTGTGTTTACCATGAACTCTCAACAGCAGGAAGGGTTTAACCACCTCTCTGAGCTGCAGGAATTGACATTGGTCCTTATTTGGCAGGCTCCATTTCTGTTGTAGGTATTGGAAGGTGGCAACTTTATCTGTGTCCCTCTCCAGTATGTCCCCATAAAACTGATACCCTTGGAAGCCCATTGTGCCCAGTAAACTGATTTATTGTCTACTTGTACCTGTTGGTTATTCCAAACTGTGGTGTGCACCAGTGGGATCGGACTGCTCCCCAACCTGCAATGTAATTTGTGCCAGCCACTACCCACTGAAGTTATGGTCAGGTGCTGCTTGGGGCTTCCTGTTGGAAGTGTATAAAAGGGCAGTGGCAATTCCTACCCCCCCCAGTGTGTTGCTCCATGTAGACCCATTGCAGGGATAAATCTGATCAGGGGTTAAACAAGTGCCTGGTTTGTGAGGCATGGAAGGCTAGTTTATATCCCTCGAACAATGAGAGGTTCCACCACTCTGACTCCAATGAGCCCTGAGTTTGTTGCTGCTAAACCTAGATTTCTTCCCTTCCCTGAGGAAGTTACCCACTAGGTTGTCAGTTTTTTGCAGTCACTTTGGGGTAAGTGAAGAAGGATGTGCGGGAGGAGGTATGATATTTTGGGTGCAGTCACCATTTTTACAGCTGCTATCTTCCCAGCCAAAGTAAGAGACAGCCTATTCCAGCCATCAGACTCAGTTTTGCAAGTTTGTAGGAAATGTGGCAGGTTCAGCTCCCACGTCTCATCTGTCCGCGTGGGTAGTCTGATACCCAGATATGTTAGGCCTTCACTGGCCCACACGAGGCCGTGGCTGGTAGCAATCTCCGGGGTGCAAGAAGGGTTCATGGGCATTAGCTCAGTTTTGTCTGGTTCAGCTTGAGTCCAGAAATATCTGCAAAGGCCTTTAATAGGGTTAATGGGGGGAGGGTCTATTGTACATCTGCCAGTGGAAAAAGCAGATCATTCATATACATTAGGGTCATGTATTTTCTCACTCCTATCTCATTGCTTTGTATTTGTGGGTGGTGGTGGATGGCCGATGTCAGGGGCTTGACAGCTAGGACAAAAGACGATGGGGAGAGGGGGACATCCCTGTTGGGTGCCCCTCTCTAGATGGAATGCTGCTGAGATAGTCCAATTCATAGTAACCCAGGCAGTGGGTGAGTGATATATGGCCTTAATGTAAGCCCTGATCCTTTCCCCAAACCCCAGGTGAATAAATACTGTGTGTAGGTAGTCCCATTCGAGGGAGCTGAAGGCTTTCTTGAAATCCACAGCCATGGCTGTCGCTAGTGTTTGCAATCCCCTTGCAGTATATATGAGATTAATCAGAAGCCTTACGTGGCCTGAGCTATTCCTCCCTGGAATTAATCCTCTCTGGGCTGGGTTGATCAGAGCTGACAGTAGGGGGCTCAACTGACTGTCCAACACCTTGGCATAGAGCTTACTGTCAGCATTGATCAATGAAATGCGCCTGTAACTTGCTGCCTCAGTGGAATCCTTGACATTTTTGGGAAGGACTACGATGACCACCTCCCTTAGTGTGGGGAGGAGGGTACCCTGCCATTCTTCCTCCTTGTATACCTGCATGTGGAGGGGGTCAATCTGGGACCTGAGTGCCTGTATAAATCCCAGTGGGAAACCATCTACTCCCGGGGCTTTGCCTCCCTGTATAGAAAGCAGTGTGGCTGTGACGTCCTCTGTAGTTAGAGGCTTGTAAAAGACTCTGGCCTGCTGAAGAGTGGGTTTAGAGAGACTGTGGCCCTCCAGAAAGGGCTGGATTGAGTATGGAGTCTTCTGGTGGGTGGTCTTGTACAATGTGGCATAAAAGTCAACCATTATATCATTCACTTCATGTGGGCTAGAAAGTACCTCATGCCAGGGACCCTGGAGGCCGGCGATATATCTGTCTGCCATGTGCTTCCTTAGTTGATGCACCAGGACCTTTACCCCTTTGTCCTCACCATCCCAGTATTTGTGCCACAACCACAGGATAGCCATTTTGACTTTCCTGCTGACCAAACTGATTGATTTCTAGCCACAGACCCAGAACTGTCCTTCTTATTGGGGACTTTAGGGATGGAGACCGCTGTGCTTTGTACTCATCCTCTGCACCCAGGAAAGCTGCTTTGAGTGCCATGAGTTTCTGATCCCTCTCCCATCTCCGTCTAGAGGCATACTCCATGATTTTGCCCCACATGGTGGTCTTAAGGCCCTCCCATGTTACCCCAGCACTAGTGTCCTCAGTGGGGTTTTCATGGAGGAACCAAGCAGAGTCCTCTATTGCCATTGTGAGGAAATCAGGGTTCCTTAGCAGAAGTGGGTCCATCCTCCAGTTTGAAGATGTCTGGGGTGGGGGGCCCTACATAAAATAAAGCTAAACTGGCATGTGTTCCGAGATTATAATTGTGAGAATGGCAGTGGATAGGGCTACTTGAGTCAGGTCTGGGGACGTAAGCCAGTAGTCAAGTCTACTAAGGGAGCCATGCACCCTAGACTGGAAAGTGTAATCATGGACACATGGGCAGAAGGTCTGACAAATGCCAGTTAAGCCCATGTCTGTCATAAGCTTACTCATGGCTCTACCACCCAGCATGTGGGGTTCTTTATTGAAGGTGCTCCAGTCCACCGTGGGGGCGAGAGTAAGACTGAAATCCTCTCCCAATAGAATAGGGCAGCCGGGGGGTGAGGGTATCAAGGGCACTGGATATCTCATGAAAGAAGGCAGGACTATCCAGGTTTGGCCTGTATATGTTGCAAAGAAGGATCTGTCCTTGTGGGGTAGCCCATACTCCCATGATCTACCTCCCTGATGGGTCTGCCCACAGAGAGCACAACTGCCAGTTGAGTGATTTATGTATAAGTATGGTGACCCCACATTTTCTGCTCTGAGCACTGGAATGTATCTCCTGCCCCACCTAGTCTCTGACCAAAACCTTATGGTCATTTTGGGTAAGCTTGGTTTCCTGTAGGAAGGCTATTTGGGATTTGTGTCTTTTTAGATGGGAGAGAACCTTTTTCCTCTTAATGGTAGTGTTCAGCCCTCTTACATTCCATGTGTGACACACAATGTCAGCCATAATCTAGTGGAGGGGTTAACGTGCGTTGCATTAGTTTGTTCAATTGTAAGAGAGGTGAGGGCTGATAGACTACCCACCTGAAGACTAATCCTCCCCTTACACTTACTGTCTGCAACATCTGAAGGGGCAGAAGCTATCCCCTTCTACAGCATCCATGCACTGAATTAATCCCTTCCCTTGTCATGACCTACGAGCTGAGCAGTTTACAGCATATTTAACGCACATCAACATGAGTATATACAGAGAGAACCTAGCATAGAAAAAATAGTTACATTTATAACAACTGAATGGTAAGTTGGAATGTAAGCTAAGGCATTAGCCAGCTCCATACTGGGCCAGTTGGCTAGCCGAGCTCCCCTGAGGACCTGATAGCCAAGAGCTATCTGAGTAAGCCTAAGGTGTTCAGCTTGTTAGTTGGGGTCAGACCACTATAAATTTGGTAGCTGCCCATAGAGCCAACATGTAGCTGTACACTGGGACTAAACCCCCTCACTTGGGGGGGGGGGAGTTGGTGGGTATTGTAGAAAGATGCCCTCATCTATGACCTGACACCCATATACACTAATGGATGTCTGATGTGGTTGTATAGTAGAGTGGGTTAGGTGAGTTTATACAGTAGGGACTGATACAAGAAATAGAAAAAAGTGGGTTGGGGTGGCATGGACTACTAGACCTGCCATGATGGGCAGTTAGCAAAAGCAGGGATACCACCTTTTGCCCCCATGAGCCAGGCCTCATGTACTATCTAGCTGCATCCAGATGCATGGGGGGGGGGCAGCTGTGCTCCGGACCCTGTGCGAATAAGTCTGGCTGCTTATTATAGCTACCACCATGTGTCAAGGTGTTTCCATACAGATGCTTACCAGTGTCCTACAAGATATACCTTGTAGGAGGTCTAGAGGGGTGTGACCCACAGTCCCCATCACACCCTCATGGGCAGCATCTCTATGGAGCTTATTATATTAAGTGTGGGTCCCATCTACCCTCCCCCAGAACATACTCTGTGACCCATTGGGCCATTTAATGGGACTGTGAGGAACTGCTTACTTGGTGTTAAGGAGGTGAGGACGGGGAGCCTCACAGAGTGCTGCAGCTGTATAGAGAGGCGCAGTGGAGAGGAGCCACAGCAGCACATGCAAGACCTACCCTCTCCCTCCCTCATCGACCTGGACAGGCCCCACTCCTCCCCCCGCCCCCCCCGCCCGGGGCTGCAACAGACATAGTGGGCAATTGTTTCCATACCATGACACCCTTAAGCCTACTTTAAAACAAACTGTAACTTGTGGCTTTTAAACAAATCACATGCATAACCTGCAGGCCACTTAACTGTGGTACCAGTAGGTCCCTGTGTGTTGCATCCTTTTTCTGGCCCCAAGCTAAAGGTATCAGACCCATGCAGCCTTGTCTGTGTAGTGGGAGGAGTGGGTGGCCAGGAGGGCCCAAGGATTCAGGCCTTCTGTACAGACTATCAAGGCAGATGATTCCCAGCACCATCCCATCCCACCCGCCATTCCCCCCCCAAGCTCCGAGGCTATACAAAGAAAGTAAAGCAATACACTTTCTGACTGTTTTAAGCAGGGACAGTAAAGACCTCTGCAGCACCAGACTGAGTCAGCTGCGACAGAGCAGTTGTGTCTGGGGGCTGTTCTTGTGTTGGCAGCAGGGCACAATGTTCATCTTGGGCCACTGAAGCCAGATTTGCAAATTCCTGATTGTTAGTCTCTTTGGCTGCACAGGAATGAGTAGTGGGGTCTGGGTAATAGGTCACAGGGGTCAGTTCCATGCTGTCTTCACTCTACTCCATTGTTTCGGCCAACAATGCAAACCTGTTCTGTTAGAAGTATGGGCTCCTGATTTGTGTTCCTCAATCCTCAGGGAGATGATATCTCTCCTATCCTCTACTGCACTGTACCCTCTTTCCATCGGATACTCTCTCCTTTGATGTCTTTGTGGCTACGGGTATTTCTTGGCCTTGGACAGCCCCACCCATGGGTTGCCTTGGTTGCTGTTGTTATCACAGGGTGGGGGAAGCCTGGAGAGAGCAGAGGGGCCTCCCGCATACCATAGCATGGCATGTGGTCTTCCTTGGGGTTCCTCAGATGGCTAGGAGGGCTCCAATTGTTCTGTGCTTGGTTGTGGTTCTTTTCCCTCATCTTCTGAGGCCATGTCCTGTGTATGACATCCATGAAGGCTTCGGGAGTGGTGAACAACAGGGGAGAGCCTTGGTGAATCAGCCTCATGGTCAGTGGGTATCTGAGTGAGAAGGATACAGTTAATGTGTGCAGTAACCTCCTTGCTTCTGTGTATTCCTTCCATCTGGCTGCCAGCTCCCTAGAATAGTCCTGGAATAGTAGTATTTTATGTCCATTCCATGACAAACTTTTGAGCTCCCAGACCCTGTTTTGCAAATGTTCCTTCTCTGCAAAGTTAAGAAACTTTGCCAGAATAGGAAATGGCTTTTTCCCTTGGCTGCGGTCGGAGTTGGAGGGTTCACTGTGCTCACACAATGGTCAGACTGGCCCCTTCTGGCAGTTTTAGAATTTTGGGAAGTTCAACCCTGAGGAAATCCCCAACATTGCTCCACTCAGCTCCTTCTGGAAAACCCAGAAGCCTCAGGTTATTGCGGTAGTCCCTGTTTTCCAGATCCTCCATTCTGTCATGCATGGCCCAGATTGTATGGGTCTGCTCTCATGTTATGCTTTGCAGCTGCTGGATAGCTGTGTCATGGGCTGCAACTGACCTTTCCTTTTGTGCAAACCTGATGTCTCAGTGCTGCAGATCCATGGTTGTATTGTTAATAGTCATTGTGACATCCAGCTGGCTGAGAATGGTTGCTAGCATTTGGTTAACTGAGTTTATGTCCACGGTTGCCTCCAATGGCCTCACCATGCAGTCCTGCGGTTGAGAGCCGAATGGAGGGTCAAATCTTTTCACCATCCTGTGAGTATATGCATTGTATCTGGTATCAATTTGTAGCTCACAGTTTCAGAATACTGAGCCGAATTGATAAAGTCATACTAAAAGTCCAGTTCTAATATATGGATCGGATAACACCTCAGCGTCCACAGCACTCCTGAATTATGTGGCCATCTTGCTCTAGACTTAAGCCATGCCCCTCAAGCTGCTATTTAGAATTACTGCAAGTTTTCAAATACCTGATTTTAGAACAGTAGGCTTGATTTTAAAAGTCAGTTTAGATCAGTGCATTGTGCAGTGAACCATCGCCTGTGGCAAACTCAGGTGTGCCAGGGTCCCTCCACCAGATTTTACAAGAAAAGAGTCCCAGCACCAAAGTCCCCAAATTTGCAGTAAGCCAACCTGTGCATCAACCAAGCATCGCACAGAAGGAGAGTGCTGCAGACTGTGGCACAAGCTTGCAGCATCAGTGGCTAGTGAAGGCAACCCACTGGCCAGTGACCCTCCGGGATTCTGCTATATATATATATTGTAAATGTGAGGAACATCAGGGATTGGGGAGGGGGGATGCAATGTAGTAATGCTACAACATCTCTTCCAGGGGAGAATTTTCTAAGTGCCCTTAAACCAGCCCTGCCTGGTCTAAGGGTACTCAGAATTTCTCCCTCTGGGAGATTTCTGTGAATTGCAGGTCTGAGGCTGTGGCAGCTTGCGTCTGCCTCATGCACCCTAGCACCTTGTCACAGTCCATTTCTGGTCTCAAGAATGGTGCAAGCCCTATTTGGGGCAAACAGCCTGCTCTTGACACAGGCTGCCTATGAGAATTGCTCCTGGTGGCATCATTTGGTGCAAGGGGCACCTTGCACCATTCACTGTGGTGCACGCTCCTTGCACCATGCTGGGATGTTTGAGAATCATGCCCTGAGAGTCAGAAGGGGTGATTTAGGTGGGCTACTTTACAGAAAGAAGCTAGATGGATCTGTAAATTAAATGCGTTATAACCCCCAGGTTTGAATGGGAGGTTCAAGATAAAACAACTTTAATGAAATAACTGAGTTTGAGAGAAAAACATTTTTATGATAGCAACTGAGCCTTGAATAATGCTATTTATATAAGTAGATATTTGAATCAATTTTTTCCCTTTTTAATTTTTAGATATTTGGGGTTTGCATCCATGTCTGGGAGAATAGTGATGAAATGTATGCCTCTTAATTGGTATGGTTATTGAACAATCAACTCCCCTGGCAACTAATGCTGAAGAAGCAGAAGACATAGGACGAACCCATACTGTCTCTTTGCTATGCAGTAGATTAGAAGAGGGACTTGCAGGACAGCTATTGTGTGTATTTGTAAGGTGCTGCAGTCATACCCATAGCATTGGTTTTCCACTGCCTTCCCCTTCGCGGACCTCAAAACCCCCTCTCCCTCCCCCTCCTGCAGGGGCACTGAAGAAATAGTTCTGTAGAGTTTTTAAAAACACAGGATATGATCACCAGTTTCTAAGTTTATTCTGCTGTCAGTTGATGATATGACTGGCACTAGTACCCTGGGCAACTCTAAGTCAAAGGCAGATGTTGACTGAATTTCCAGTCATGCAGTGTTACATTACAGTGAACTGCTGCAGATTCAGAAATAAACTGCTTCCATTTTTACACAGCTCCAGGTAAATTCACATAAATTACTGTTTCTACATATTGACATAGTTTTCTTTCATGATTCAAAACAAGATTGTCTTTCAAATGTTTAATACTGTAATCCCCTGCTTTCTTGCCCAAGAATACCAGAATGGTCTCTGCTGCAATTTGCAAAATGTTTCACAGTAGAGAACTGCATAAAATAAATACTTTAGTAGAGAGATTTTCTTTAACTATCTTTTCAACTTACTCCTATGCTGTATAGTACCCTTTGTATCTCTCCACTCCCTATCTCTACTCACACTACTATGAGTACCTCATACTTACCTAGTTTTACCTTTATTTCCATAGGTCTGGCCAGATGTTAGCTGTCTACAGGGCTGGATTAACAAGTTGCGGTGCCCTGGGCAATTTTGAATCATGGGGCCCCCCCGTGACTTAAACAATAGGCTGTGAGTTCGGGGCCGCCTAGGCCCCCGAAAGATGAATGATTTTCAATGCCTTAAAATGCATTTGGAGGGTTTTCCAGCTACTCTGAATGCCATTCTTGGGGTGGAAATGGAAAGCTATTGTTTGAAGTTGGATGGCTGGAGCACATTCATGAGTGTCAGCAGTCAAGCACAGCCGTGTGTTACTGGCCCCTCCACAACAACATCTCACTTCTCGAATAGATGGGGGGAAAGAAAATATTTAATAAATGAGTTACTCTAATGTGATGGTGTGGGGGGGCTGCCAACTGCACAGTAGCCAGCTGCAGAGGGGGCTGCTGCATGCTGTACTGTATCCAGCTGCTGTGTGAATGATGCAGACTACACCCAGCTGTGAAGAGGCTGCAAAGTGTACTGCATCCAGCTGTTGTGGGAAGGCTACACTATATCCAATTGCTGGGGATACTGCAGACTACACTGAAGCCAGGTTCTCTGGGGGCTGCACACTTCACTTTCCAGCTGCTTTTCGGAGGGAGCTGCTAGTTGTACTGTATCTAGCTGCTGTGGCAAGGCAGTAGGCTGCCCCCTAGTTCTGGAGAGGCTGCAGTTTGTACTGTCTAGTTTCTGTAGAGAGGCTGCACTGTACCCAGCTGATGTGAGCAGACTAGTGGCCACACTGCATCTAGCTGCTGTTGGGTGCCTGCAGGCTGCATGGTATTTATCTTCTGTGGGGAGGCTGCAGGCTTCAGTGTGTATAAAGACATTGTGGGGAGGCTGCAGGCTGATCTGTATCCAGTTGTTTGGAGGCTGCAGGCTGCACTGTAGACAGCTGCTTTGGGGAGGCTGTGGGGAGCATCATTGGCAGTTGCTGTTGGAAAACTACAGTCACAGTATCACCTTATTCAGCTGCTGGGGTGGGGGCTGCAGACTGCATTATATCCAGCTGCTGTGGAGGTTGTAGGCTGCACAGTATTTGGCTGTTCTGGGGAGGCTACAGGCTGTATTGCAACCAACCACTGTGGGGAGACTGCAGGCTGCATTATATCCAGCCACTGTATGGAGGCTGTAGGTTGTAGTATCCTGCTACTGTAGGGGAGGCTACTGGCTACACTGACTGTATGCAGCTGCTGTGGGAAGACTGAAGGCTTTATTGTATCCAGCAGCTGTTGGAAGGCTACAGGCAGCATAGCATCCATTTATGGTAGGGACACTGCTGGCTACATTGTGAGAAGGCTGCACTGAGAGGATGAATTTCTCCCACTCCCTCTCTATAGTATGATCTTCTTTGGGATGATGACAAATGAGTTACAAAACACTGGGGGAAGATTAAAAGAAGGTGAAGCTGGCTTGTGTAATGACTAATAAGAGACCGAATTTCTCCCACTCCCCCTCCCCCTCTCACTATAGTATGACCTATCATCCTTTTCTAACTCTAAGTTATCGCACATGAAGTCACATCATTTCATTTATAATTTTTTTAAATAAACATAATTTTTGTACCTGATTAATAACTGCCTGGTGGTGATTTGGGTCTGACCTTCTGCCTCTCTGCTGAGTGCTGAGTCTGCAGACTGCTCACTCTCCTCACTGACGATGGTTCCTACTTGAAGGTCTTACTCTCTCTCAGTCTGATACCACACGAGGTGGCTGTGGGCCGCAGGCTCATTCTGCACTGCCTTACTCAACAGTCTCACTCTCTCTGGCACGATTCAGCTGTTTTCCAGATCTGGACCTCAAGACCCAACGACCGAGTAGACAGCCACCAACAGGCCAGTCTGACAGTGGGCCTAGTGAAAGGAGGGTGAGATTGTATCTTTCAATGATGACAGGATTCAGCGGCTCTGAGAGGGAATGAGTCTGTTGGCGCACTGTGTGTGGCACCATTTTCTTGATCTGGGCATGACTTACTTCAATTGAGCATGATGGGACCACCACACACCATGTATGATACAGAGACCTGAGGGCTGTGGGGGACTGAAAAGATCTTGTCCGGGGGCGGGGGTGCAAATCATCAACAGACCATATTGGAAGTTTGAACAATTTAATTGGCTAGCATATAACTGCTGTGCTTCACCAGAGAAAATATCCATGGGGAAACAAAAATGCCACAAATGGCCAACTGTTTGGACAGTCGAGGTGGCAGGGTAAAGGAATGGTAGACAATTGACCCCCCCCCCCAAGGTTTAGTTACACACAGTGGGAAAGTACAGGGGGGTCAGGGAAGAAGACAAAAAAGTAAAAAAGAAAAAAGAAAACAAACAAATAAAAAGAAATCAGTCAGTGGCACCTCAAACTAGAGGGCCCAGGGCAATTGGATCAACCCTGCACTTATATTTCACCACTCAGCGAGCAGGGCAGAGCCATGAGAACACACAGACCCGCAGCATTAGAGCGCGCAGAAGAACACGTGCGTCGACGGACGTGGTTCTTCGTATTCAGCAGGGATAGCGGGCGATACTGGGCTCTGAAGCATAATGTCTTTTATTTACATAATTTGTAAGTATCAAAGTCCTAACAAAAATGTCTGCAAATAATACTATAGGGAATATCAATGATTACATGGAATGCTGTGTATGTCTCATGCTTAAGCCCATTGTAAATACTTATATGGTATCTAAGTTCATTTATCCTAAATGTGAGGAGAACAATTCACTAAAGGAAGCAGTAGCTTTATTTAATCAGTGTCTTTCTGAATTAGAAGCCAGCCAGAAAGATATGCCAGCTAGGTTTGTTGCACTCAATAAATCACCTTTACTTATTATGCTATCTGAGGGCTCTGGACCTACTACAATTGTTTCCCACATTATACATGATCCGATGACAGCTAAGTTACCAAATCTCGACTTGGGTAATAATTCTAAAAAACGTCCTAGAGAGTATGACAACGCTGACCACCCTGATAGCCTTTGGTATGAGGTACAAAGTAAAAGGTGTTACAATAAGGGTCGAAAAGCTACCCACTTCACTTTACCAGTCTATAATAGTTATTCCCCATTGATTGAATATGAAACTCAGGTTGATAATGTTGTCACATGTACACCAGATAATAACATACGGACTGATGTAGGGAGTTTAGCACTACAGGAGAGTATTTCTGATAATCATCCTATTCCTAATCATATTACCCCAATTGATACTTCACTTACTATGAGTGTACAGAAATGTAGCCTAATGAATGACAGAGTTACTCTGGATGATGTAATATGTGAGTCTGTACCATGTGGTTCATGTCCTCTTCCTTCTAACTTCCCAATTTTACCTATAGTTACTTCCCAACCTGTAGAAGATATTACTTCTACTGTGGCTTGCCCCAAAATTTAGACAGAATTATTTGTAACGAGGACAAAGCAAATCGAACTTGTTCCTCTTTTAGAGGTGCCAGGATTGCACATATTACTAGTATGTCACGTAATATATTGGCCCAAGGTGGTATGGAGCCCCTAGTTATAATTCATTTCAGAACCAATGACTTCATGTACAATGATATACTCACCATTAAGCAGGATATAGTTGCCCTTACAAATATTCTTATAGAGATTGGATGTGAGATTGCATTTTCTGAAGTCTTACCGGTACCTAGAGCACCTAAACAGTTTAAAGATAATATACGTATATTTAACAACTGGTTTTATTTAATTTTATTTATTTTTTTAATTTTTTATTTATTTGCATTTCGGATGACACCTTTGAGCTGAGGGCTCTTTTACAAAGGTTCCACGTCAAGGCAATAAGGACAATAAGTACAAAACATAACATGATCATTACAATGGAACTTACAAAAAAAAAGACAAATAAGGTTACAATAATAGCAGCCAAAGGCATTGTCAAGGAACTGTGTTGTGAGTTAATTATACAGTACAAGTCATAGGCAGCTTAGTGAAGCTTTGTTAGGAGTGGATTAGTGGGAAAAGAGAAAGAAGAGTGGTGGTGAGGGGGTGGTATGGGAGATAGAGAGAGAGAGGAGGGGAGAAATGGGGAGGGCATTGCGTTGGGTATGTGGTAGATGGGAAACAGCAAGGGAGGAGGAAAGGGGGGATGAAAAGGAGACAGGTTCATCCTATACCCAGTAATGGGGGGTAGGAGAGGAGGAGGAGGAGGAGCTGAGGCAGTGAGGAGAGATGCTTAAGGGTAGTCTGCCTGTAGAGGATTATAAGAAGCAATCACAGAAGGCACTAGCCACGAGGTGTTGATGCAGTTTACACTTAAAAGCACCAATCGTGGCAGTGTTGAAGATTTCTGTAGGTAGCAAGTTGAACCAGTTGGAGGCTCTGACAAGGTAAGAACGCTGAGCTTGAGAGGTCTGACAGCGAGGTATTGTAAAGGTTAGACTATTAAAGGTTAGAAAGACGCTGGTTACGAACATGGTGCTTCAAACAAAACCTAGGCTGCATTTCTCATTGTGAAGACTTCATTTTCAGAACCGAACTATATAGTAGGGATGGTTTGCATTTAAACTATAGTGGAAATAAGTTATTAGGATATCATCTACTGTGGTATATCAATGAGCATTTTAAACTGATTGCCTTAGGAGAGATGACTCTCCCTCCCAAAATAGGAAGTGGGAATAAAACTAAGCAGTTTCTTAATAAATCAAATAAATATTGTAAGAAGCAGAACAACTTTTCTCTTAATGACATTAAATGCCTTTATTTTAATGCTAGAAGTTTTACTAACAAATTAGATGAGCTAATAGTTACTGTCTTGAATTGTAGTTTTGACATTATTCTTATGACAGAAACATGGGGTGATTCTAAATCTAGTTGGGAGGTAGCCATACCAGGTTGTACATCCTTTCTACTTAATAGACATTCAGGGAAAGGTGGAGGTGTTGCTATTTTTGTTAAAAAGACTCTTCAGGTGATTGACATATCAGCCAATATTAAAAATAATACTGATAACATTGAAACCTTATGGCTTAAAGTTATGTTAAATGCAACCCAGCAGCTGATCTTAGGCGTATGTTATCGACCACCGTGTTCGTCTATTAGCTATTTAGAGTGCATAATAAAATTAATTAATTCTGCCTGTTCCCTTGGGGATGTTGTAATTACTGGTGACTTTAATCTGAGTAATATTGATTGGACTACACTAATAGGTCGCTCAAAAGCTGCAAAATTATTAATTGTCGTCTGTCAGCAATGTAATCTTAAACAGGGTGTGCTGCAACCTACTCGGGGTAATAATATTCTTGATTTAGTTTTGTATAGTAGGTCTGTTTCATTAAACAATTTGCTGGTTTGCCCCCCAATAGGTAGCAGTGATCACTGCTCCATTACTTTTGAAATTTATAAACCTATCCTTCCTACTCGTAACAGTACTAAAGTTTATTTATATGAAAAAGCAGACATTGATAATGTGAAAGCGGGATTTGTTAATACAAGATGGGGCTCCTTAGTGAATGAAGGTGGCATTGAAGAATACTTCTTGTTTCTATGCAATAAGATCTACACTTTAAGGGAGAGCTTTGTACCATTCATATATAAATACTCAAAAACCAATTCCAAACTGAAATGGTTGACGAACCAATTGGCAAAATTAATTAGAAAGAAGAAAAAATGCTATGCCAATTATTTAAAAAATAAAATTATAAAAAACTGGAATTTATATTTGAATGTTCAAAAGAAGTATACTAAGGGAATTAGGAAATCTAAAAAAGACTGGGATTATAGATTGGCAGCTAATGTCTGTAGGGATAATAGCAAATCATTTTTTGCATATATAAATTCTTTAAAAAACTTACAGGTCAGGTGGGTCTACTTTTGATAAATGACTGTTTAACTCAAAACCCTATTGAGATAGCTAACCATCTCAACAGATTATATTGTAATATTTATCAAAAAGACTTGAAAAATATCAATATTCAAGACATTAATGGGTCCTACATACCTATTTCCATTTCCGATGTAAACTCTAAATTACTAGAACAAAAAGGTAAAACAAGTGTATCTCCAGACAATATCCCTGGACACTTATTATACTTACTGGCCGACGAATTAGCACTTCCATTACAGGTCCTCTATGTCAATTGTTTAAATTCGAATTATGTACCGGAATTATGGAAAACAGCTTTGCTTATCCCTATTTATAAAAATGGGTCCAGAAACCATGGCATAAATTATAGACCTATTAGTCAAATATCTTCTATGTGTAAAATATTAGAAGGACTAATTGGGAACATGCTGAATCCATTATTGCAGGAAATTGATCATGAACAACACAGTTTTAAAAGAGGCAGAAGCTGTTTGACTAATATGCTCTGCATTTATAAGGAGGTCAGCCTTCATTTAGACAAAAGACAGGCATGTGATGTGATCTATTTAGATTTCAGCAAAGCTTTTGATCTACTTCCACACTGGGCCCTATCAAAAAAACTTTATAAGTTAAACATTAATCCGAATTTAGTACTATGGATTATCAACTGGTTAACTAACCAAACTCAAAAGGTCCTCATTAATGGCCATCTTTCTCACCAAGGGTCAGTTACTAGTGGAGTACCTCAGGGATCAGTACTGGGACCCTGTCTGTTTCAAATATTCATATCTGATATTTCAAATAAATGTACATCAAATATTACTAAATATGCAGATGACTTGAAGATTGGGGGGGCCATGTAATACTTTTAATCAATTTAACCTTATCCAAAGTGATTTAAATAATATCACAGAATGGATCTCAGAATGGGGAAAGAAATTAAATAATGCTAAGTGTAAGATCTTGCATTTTGGTAATAATAACCCTGGTTACCAATATACGTTAAATAATCAATTGTTAGCGGTATCCGATGTGGAAAAGGATTTAGGGGTTATCATATCTAACAATTTTGTCCCTGACCATCATATTAACTCAATCATATGCAAAGCAAATTCTGTTGTTTGGGCTATAAAAAGGAATATCAAATCTAGATAACAGGAAGTTTTGGTACCATTGTATCGGGCATATGTTCGACCACATTTGGACTATTTGTCTCAGTTCTGGTGTCCGCATAAAAAAAAAGATATCGATAAAATAGAGAGAGTTCAAAGGAGATACACCAAACTTATTAAGGGATTACAGGATGCATCATATGATTCTAGACTTCGGTCTTTAAATATGATGTCTTTATCTACTCGCCGGTTAAGAGGTGATCTCCTCATGTTATATGATGTAGTTAATGATCCACTTTTGATGGTAAATTTGGGATTAATATTCAAGGAAGATACATATGATCTTAGAGGTCATCCCTTACAACTACAATATAAAAGTTTTGTTCATACAAAATAGAAATATTTTTATACAGTGAGAGTGGTTAAACCATGGAATTCACTACCTATGAAAGTCATTATTAGTAATACTAAGCAATCCTTTAAAAATAGGTTGGACTCATATATGATAACACACCCTTCTCTTGCTTATTATTAATTTGAGAGCAATTATGAGCTTCATCGCTCCATGGCTCTCTACAAATCCTAGTATGAATCCTAGTATGAATTGCCCCTTCTGCCCTATGGTTAATCTGGCCCTGGGCCTGTCTACCTTTCAAATAAGTATATTGTTTAATTCTGACTCCTATAATCTCTCCTCTAGGACCTCAGACCATTTGCATCTCCACTACCTTCTCTGTGCTTTCTTTTAAGGTTCTACCAGATTATCCCGAACCCAAAAGAACCCAGCTCTGTGCACTGTGACTTGAACAGAGCAGGTAAGTCATATTAAATTCAGGGGTTAAAACTGAGTTTTGCAGCCCCTTTCCAGCAGGGTTACTGACTGGAGAAAACCCCCACAGAATTTTCCACTGTCCCAGTTGATCAGTGCTGTAGGAAGACATTTTGGTGCCCTGAGCAAGAGACAAATTTTGCGCCCCCCCCGCCCAAAAAGAGATGGTGGGGTCTGGGAGTCACAAGGCCCCCAGAAGCTCTGAGGGGTTTACATGCTCTGTGGTGAATCTTGGGGCACCTCTCTGGCCCAGATTGCTATTGCAACTCCCCAAATGAGCTGAATCAGGTACACAATTTCCAGTGCCACATCCTGTAGGTGTAGTCTAAGGACTAAAGTCCTGCAGCCATGCCAGGGGACAGGCCCAGATGAGCTGAGGTGAGGTGCTAGACCCATGTCATGCACCATTCCCAACCATACTTCACAAATCCACTGAATCCAGGGGATAACCAGCCAAATGAGCACAGGCATGGGGGTCTGCATAGAAGACATGGGAGTCATCTCCCAGAAAGGTAACATATCCCTCTCCATGTGCAGCCACTGATGACATGTCCCTGCCAAGTGCCACTGAAAATGTATTTGACATTGGGCTGCAGTTAATATAACTGAAAATCTGGAACGCTCAGGCCTTCTCAAGACTTTGGTGCCAGCAGAATGTTAAATTGAATTCTAGGACATTTGCTGTGCTATAAATAATGTGATATGGCATCCCGTCACTTAAACTAGACCATGGTAGGGATAGGGATAGGTAATGGCACATGTTGACAAATATAAAGAAATCTAGGGAAAACCACCACATGAACTGAATCTACCCATCTGAAGAGACTGAGTGGGATGGTGTGCCATTGCTCCAGATTTTGCACCAGGTGTCTGGTCAAGGTTGGAATAGTTGACCTCATACAAGTGGTTCAACTGTAGGGGGAGTTTAATGCCTAGTTACTTTACCTCGCTAAGATCCCAGCAGAAGGTGAAGTGCTGTTTCAGGGTTAAAATAGGTATGTAGTAGATGGTGAGTGCTTCTGTTCTGGTTATAGTTTATCCCCACTTTTATTAGCCCTTAGACTGGAGCATCTAGCTATTGTTGTATGGACCAATTTAGACATCAAAGACATCATGGCAGGGGGAGTTGAACAAAAACTGGCACTGCACAGTATGCCAACTATTGCGATTTTTTCTGGGAGTCCCTGCATCCTCCCCTTCCTCATCTACTGGACACCCTTCAGCAGCTTGGATCCTCAGCAGGTTATGAAATAAACCTCTCTGAATCTGAATCCATTCTCCTCAGTGCCACCCCTCCCCCTCAGATTTAAGGATTCTTTCCGGCTTGGTTGGGTGAACAAAATACATTTCGTTATCTGAGCATACAGATCTCAATCAATGTATCCAAACTTCTAAAATTAACTCTCATAAACTATATAATACACTGCAAGCTGATTTAACTAGGCAGACCTTGCTTTCCCTCACCCTGTAAAAGCATATTCAGACAATATAAATGATGGCCTTTCTGAGGATGCTTTTCTTGTTCCAAACTCTTTTTTCATCTCCCCTACTTTCTGAAACTGGTTCCATATAGACATAAAAAATATTTTTGGGGGCAGAGAAGAGAACCATGGTGGCAGAACAGGTACTGCAGGAATCCAGGGATCAAGGAGGGCTAACATTACCCTGTTTTAAGAGGTGTTATTTTGTGGCACAGGGTGCCTTTATTTGCACCTTGGCCAATCAGAGAGTTTCCTATGGTTGGTATTCTGTACAAACGTACATATTGCCAACCACTGCTATTTGGGCACTTCCCATAACACAGCTCACCCACCCCCCACATTTGGAAGCACATAATACATGGACGAGACAGTCACTAAAGATCCTAAATGAAATTAAGAAAGTTTAGGTATACACCTAACCCTTCTGCCTGATTAGACACCAGGAGGACCACATCACCCTTGCTGGACCAAGGTTTTGCCTTTTGGAAGGGAAAAGGACTTACCAGATAGTCCCAATGTATTTCCCAGTAAGGCCCCCTCTTGTTTACTGAACCACAAGGTAAATATGCTCTAAGCAGGGAAGATAACAATCTTCATTATTTACAAGTATGGCACTATATTCAGTGCACTATGGCCTTTCCCCTCCTCATGAGAGCACAGACATTCCTAGAACAGTGCTTCTGTTGGCTGGTAATGTTAGGGGTTAAATATCACTATATTACAGAACTTTATTAGGTCTTCATCAAGAACACCATCCCCCAATGGAAAATATCTGAATTAGATTGGAACAGGAGGAGCAGATACAAATCCCAGAAAGACAGTAGTTCAGGAGATTGGATATAGGCTGGAGGGTGACATCCTCCCCCACATGGAGCCAGAGGAAATTCTATCGGAAAATTTTACTTGGATTTTTTCACACTCCCACGGTCACAAAGCACTATAGAGATCCAACAGGCATTGGGATAGCTATGTGTGTGTGTATGGGGAGGGGGTACCCACTATCATATCCTGTGGGATTGCTCAGGGTTGACATTTTACTGGCATCAAATTCACTAAGAATTGCAGGAAATATCTATCCCTCTGACCTTTACAGAGTTGGGTCTGGGCTTTCCTATGCTATTTAAAGGGCCAAAAAACAGGCAGAGACTGGGCCAAATTCTCAGTGGCTACACTGAAATGTAACACAATTAACTGGCTTTCAACATCTCCCCCTTCAACTAACAATGGTGCATGACGTTTTTCAAGCTTTATACCATGGTCAGACTCACTGAAGACCTTCGCTTGGATAGGCAAAAATACTTGGGCGTTTGGGGCCCATAGCACAGGTGGACAGAGGGGGCAGCTGTTGCAGGGGGAGATGCAGGGGAAGTTAGGAGGTTAGATAGTTAGTTGATTGGTTTACTAAATCTCATCAAAGTGCCCCTTCAGGGCTTTGAGTGCCTGTACAGTACACACAATAAATAATTATATCACAAATAACATAAAACCACAATACAAACCTCATCTAAACATACGAACATTCATCCTCTTTTACAGTAATTTATACTTAAACAGATATAGCAGCATGTATGTTGAGCAGCTTTAGTTAATCAAAAAGCTCTCAGAAGTAGGTAATGTTTTGATTTCTTCTTAAAGGATAGGGCAGATCGGGCAGTGCATAACCCTTCAGGGAGTGAATTCCATCAGGTAGGGACTGCAACCAAAAAGGCACAGTTACCAGTAGACTTCAACCTAGAAGAAGGGACAGTGTTTGTTTCTTTTCTGTTAGAAATAAGAAACAGACAGAGTAGCAGCCAGCCAGGTCTGTGTGACTACTGTCTCCTTCAGCCTGGAACCACGATACAACAGCACATAGCAGGAGAGAGTATAGTCAAATAAAATTGCTAAATTCATCTTCCTGGCTAGAAGACTCTTCTGGATTGGTTCATACTCTTTCTCTGTGCTGGACCAGCACACTCAGAGTATGACCCAGAAGAGCCTTCTAGCCAGGAAGTTGAATTTTTGCAATGACTACTCTCTCCTGCTGCTGGATGCAGAGCAGTGGTGAAGCAGAAAGCTCAGTCAGTGGGAGCATTGGAGCAAAGCAAACAGAGCAGCAGCTTCATATGTATTTGCTACCTCTGCTGCTAATGGCAAGAGCTAGCTAGATGGCACTCATAGCTGGGTGAGGGGTTGGTGGAGTCTGGATTAAGGAGTTGAGAATGGAGGGAGGCATGAGCTGCAGAGCAGACTGGTGGTCCCGGGGCGCGGGGGTGGGAGTAAAGTCAGCAACACAAACACACCACCAGAAATGTATTCATTTTATTTTATTTTTTCACTTGGATGCCACCCCCTCCCCCAATATGTCATAATCAAATTTAAAACTAAGGGGTATATGACTGAGGATGATCAACCAATTCACATAACAAATGATCCAGGCAGGCACATGACACACACAAGGAAATAAAGGATTTTTTTGGAAATATTAGTTACAGCAAGTCATCACACTGATACTAGTAATCTGTCATCAGTGTCCTGTCTTGGGGAGAACAGAGGGAGGGAGGCGGGACCCTGGTGGCCTGTGGAGCAGACTGAAGGTGGGGGGGGGGGGTCAGCAACACAACACAGTCATGACCAGATAAAAATGTATTACTGCTCATTAATTTTTCTTTTGAAACAGACGGCCCCGCACACAGATTCAGAATAACGAAAATGAAGAGGACGAGGGACGAACGAATGATCAGAAAAAAAAAAAAATAAATAAAACATCCAGGCAACAAGGAATGATGAACTGAAGGAATTAACTTAGGAAATGTTAGTTATTTTTATCTCAGGCGGTGGCTCAGCAAGTCTCTCTCGTAGTACGACTCCACCAGAGGATACACACACACAGACAGACTCTGACAGGACAGACCATATAGACATAAATAAAAAAGGAAAACTACTCAAGGAAGACAGAGGAGAGTGCAGTGCTTGCTTGCACAATTAAATGTAATCAATCGCTTATTGCTCTGCCTCTCAGCTCTCACTATCAACTATCAACTTTTATCTATCAACTCTCTCCTCTCCAACGTTAAGTTAACTAACCACCTCTCACAAACAACCACATGCTCCACGAGTCTGCCCAGACTGCCCCTACCTTTTATACTGGCACTGCTAATGGCTGGCCCACCCAGTTACCACCAGTCTACATGATTGTTTTTGCCTTCAGACAGTGCAACCATGTGACCCCCCCCCCCCCACTTGCTGGTCTTTCCACGGATGTGCCCCTGCTGGCAGCCACTATAATTACAGTAAAAAAAATTAAAGCTATCAAAACTGCGCCCTCGAAGGCATGCACCCAGGGCAGGTGCACCACCCACCCCACCCTTCCTATGGTACTGCAGTTGATGTACTTACTGAAGTGTTACCCTCTCTAGCACATGCTGTATACAAAATCTACCAGCATTTGCTAGTGGGATGGTGCAAGTTTTGACCCCAGCAAAGGAGATGGAGTTAGTGTTGGGGGCTGGGGGGCTAGTATCTGGGGAAGGGAGGTGCTAGTGTTTGGGGCTTTGGAAGGTGGTTAAGCTGCAGTCAGGGGCTTTGGAGGAAGGGGGATAGTTTTATGGCTCATGGAGGGAGAGTATAGAAGGAAGGGTGTATGCATGCCTCTGGTGTCTGGTTAGGTGGTGTCCAGGAGGACCTTGGAGAGAAGGTGTGCAACAAAGGTATGGGTGATTCTTGATTGGCTAAGGAGGAAGAGGTGTTGGTTATTTTTATTTATTTATTTATTGATTTGAGTTTTGGTGACCGAGTAAGCTCACTGAGACAGTTACAGTCCCTTTTTCAGGGTCGACCCAGGGATATAAAAACACAACACAGTGGAATAAAATGGAGAGCAAACAAGATAAAAATTGACAATATAACAACAGAAGATATTAAAGTATTATACATAACTATGGTAGAATATGATGAGTGTATATATATTCCAATAGTGTTATAAGTTTCAAGACAAAGCAACAAGTTGAGACTACAGACTAAAGATCAAAGACCTCAGGATAAGGATTATTGATCACAAAGAGGTTCAAAGAAAAAAGGGGGAGGGTAAAAGGCAATAAGCAGATGGAGTAAGTAGGTGGGGTCAGTGGGAGGGGGAAATGGCTAGGTGCAGGGGATAGGGTGAAGAAGGAGAGAGGGAAAGGGCAGAGTGTGAGGTAGAGGAGGTATCAGTGGGAGTAGGAGCAAGTAACAAAGGCTAAGAGGGAGGCAAACAGGGTAGATCAGAACTCTGGGATAGAGGAGCAGGGCAAGATAGGGGAGGAAGGGAATTATCTTTGGGGGTTTCTGGGAGTCAAGGGACAAGAGGGAGGTGATATCCACAGAGATTAGAAAGTGGGGTGCCAAGAGAGGAAGGGGTGTTCAGACAGATTGTGGTGAGAGGGGTGAGGATTGGTGTGGCTGGGTTGTATCAGGAAGTGGAGGGGAGAGGGTTATTGTCTGGGGTGATGGGGGGGAAACCATAGAAGGACTGGGGACTGTGGAGGGTGTTCATTTAAGAGGGCTACTGTCATAGAGGCTGTAGTGGAAACATGCTAGTGTCAGGTGCTGTTGAGGGAAGGGGCTAGTGTCAGAGGGATCTGTGGAGATGGGAGGCTAGTGTCTTGGTTAGAGGAAGGAGGTGTGGCTTGTGTCTGAGCTGTAGGTTAGTTAACTATACAGATTGGGGGCACACAAAGTTCCATTTATTCTCAAGGAAATGTGTTGCATTAGTAAAGCACCTAAAGTGTCTTCCCGGGTTTATTTATTTATTTATTTATCGAAGTGTATTTGTTTAACAAGCTTTGATACAACAAACTGTCCCAGTGGTATATATACCTGGCTGGGTTACATCACCTGCATCTTAGGAATGTGTCAATAAATGCTCACTGAAGCTATTCACTTTAGCCAGTGCGTCCCTTTGTGAAAAAAATTCCACTGGCCTGAGGGTCAACTTGGTCCATTTAGGTCAGTTAAACAATTTATAAACTTGTTAGCGGGTTTAGTGCTACCTTTCAGTCAGGGGCATCATGCAGTCAGAAATTCCGGAGGGGCACAAAATCTCAACCTCTCTAGGGGGGTCCGGGGGCATGCCCCCCCAGGAAAATGTTGAAAAACGGAGGCCAAATGGTGCATTTTGGTGACTTTTAGCAGTCCAAAAAGCTGTTCCCCAACAAGCTACCGTAAGTGCCATAATACTGATGTAGGTTAGAGGAATGATCAATTGTTTTTGTCCTTTGATCATTCTACTTACAGTGTTACCTTTTGTATGAATTTTTTTAAAAATTAGTAAGAACTTTGTGCATGTTGTGAGTCTTATCGTAAAGACTCACAAAACGCACAAGTTCAGTTTTACCATATATAAATCACATAACTACTTAGTCCACTTGTAGCAGTACTGTAAACTATTCCACCATAATTCAAAATAATCTCATGGCACTGATAAACTTTTGTACAAAGAAATTTTTTTGGAAAATAGGACTTTAATTACAGACTTTAGGCCATGGCTACTGTTTGCTCAATTAGATAAGGCAGCAAGTAAACATACCGCTTATACAAACAAGACTATATACCAAAACAAGTGGTCAGATGATCAGCCCTCAGAGTAATTATACTAGCAGATAGGATTGGACAGGACAGAACAGGATAGGATAGGACAGGACAAAACAGAATCCAGTTTTATTTAGTATCTAATACCAAAAAATTACCTCCAAAGGTTTTACAAAGCAACATGTTTTAAACTGGTAGTGCATTGAATGTGTGGTGATAAATGAAGCTATCTTTATGCACTCAGCAACATGTCATACCGCTCAACCTTTCTTAACCCAAATGTGGCACACTACTGACTTTTGGGGGAAAAAACTGTAAATAAAAAAAAATAATAAACATAACTTTGTAAACATAAAAGTGTTAAGTCTTTATTTTTAGTAGCCAAAGGCCAGAATATTGAATGCCATTCTAAGCATACAAAATGGGTTAGTGTCTTGCAAACTGTGATCAACACCTCAAAAGCAAGGGCTCCCTAAATGTGCCATATTGGAAGGCACACGTAGTGAGGCATTAACCCAGTTGCAAGTGGCACTAGCTCATGATAGTGTGCCTATGTAATGCAGCTGACTATGGTAGCATACAGGTGCACTGCATATTCAAAGGTCTGGAGAGGTGGAAAATAACTAGTAGTACCAGACTATTTACCCCCTCACCATACCTGGTCTTATGGTTGGTTCACCTTCCTCATCCCCCCATTGTGTGTCCTATATGATTTAGTAAATTTCCTGGCATCCACTGGTCCCCCCCACTCTCCTGATTGCTCATTCTGTATGATTTATTACATTCCCTGGCATCTAATGGCCCCCTTGTCGCCCACCCTGTATGATTTATTACATTCCCTGACATCTAATGGTTCCTCTGTCACTCATCATGTATGATTTATTACATTCCTCAGCATCTAATGGTCCCCCTGTTGCCCACCCTGTATGATTTATTACATTCCCCGGTACCTAATGGTCCCCCTGTCATCCATTCTGTATGATTTATTACATTCCCCAGTATCTAATGGTCCCCCTGTTATCCATCCTGTATGATTTATTACATTCTCTGGTATCTAATGTCCCCCTGTTGCCCATCCTGTATGATTTATTACATTCCCTGCCATCTAGTGGTCCCACCTCCTCCCTGATCACCCGTCCTGTAAGATTTATTATAAACACTTGATGTGCAAGGCAAAATGCTGCCAGTGGTGGTGGTGAGCAGTGGGTGATTACTAGTCACAATTGGAGGGAAAAGGGGTGTTGACATGCTGGCTGGGGGTCAGAAGGCATCGGGACTACCAGAGGTAGGTTGCTGGCATGGATGGGTGATCTGAGGTGGGGCATATATGACCATCAGAAATAGTAACAGTTGGGGGTGAGCAGACAATGGGATGCCAGACTATATAATATTTCTAACAGGATGAGCAATCAGGGGTGGGAGGGTCACTAGACACCAGGGAATTAAATAAATCATACATGCTGAGCAATCGGGGGATCACTAGACCACAAGGATTTTAATAACTAATAAAGAATGGGCGATGGCAGGTGGGGCTGCAATCCACATTTGCTCCAGGCCTGCAATGAGGCCTTAATAGGAAACCAATAACCCCATAGCACCTTGCCAGTGTCATGGGGTCATTTGCATGGGGATGTATGAATATGGTCGACAGCTTCACAGGAGCAATCCCCATTTGCAAGCCCTAATCACCCATTTACCACTGCAAGTGGCATAGCCCCTACTGGCCACATTCCTCCTGTGGCCAGTGAGATATGTTCTGGGAGCACTCAGGATACAGTCTGGCTCCAGTTGCAGAGGTGTATTGGGACCACCCATTAGCTCGCTATGAGCTTCAGGCATGTTCAAATATACCACTGATTTGCTCCAGGCACTAATTTGTGTTTGAAGCAAACTTTTTCCAAGCACATCCAGGGATGTTTGATTATCTGGTCCACATGATCTTAAATGTAAACAGCTAATTCAGTTAGCCTCTGTCAGTATTGTATGTCTAGGGTCACTAATGCATCATACTGTTTTCACTGGTCGATATTTGTTTATTGTCTATATATATTCCATAGCAAATACTGATATTACAGTCAGCTCTTTAAGCTCCTTTTTTGAAAGCATGAAATGTAGTAAAAAACCAAGTTATTGGTGGACTAATGCCTTGTACTGCACTAACAAAAATTCGCTAAAGAAAAAGATTTGCTTTCCAGAGTTATACTTTAAGTTAATAAATGCACAGTATTAAAAAGAACACATTGCTTTGCTTGTTATCTTGACTAACTGTGAACATCAGACTGGGAAGAGCTCTCCATCCAATACCTTTCAACAATTAATGCACCACACCAAACAACTTAGATCAGATTCATTAATAGACCAGTCGACACCTCCAGCAGAACTTTGGGAAACATAATATTTGGACAGTTTAGTTTAAATTTCACATTAGCTTTGTATTGTTTCCTTCTGTTATTCACTACTGAGGTCATTTGCATGAAAACAGAATCTCTGCTCCTCAGGCATTCATCGGCTGCAATTGCTTATTCCCCACATGATGTCACAATACCCTGCTTGAGACATCACAGCTGATCCAATTAACAGAAGCACTCTGGATGGGGGGGGGTCAATCCCAGTCCTTTCACAGAAGAAAGGCTTTTGAAAGAACTCCTAAAACTGTAGCAATGGGGCCAGATGAAATTCACCCCAGAATTCTAAAAGAATTAAGCAGAGAACTAGTGACACCACTGACTACCCTTTTTAACAAAACATGGGAGGATGCTTTGGTACCTGAGGACTGGAGGAAGATAGATGCGATTCCCCTTCACAAAAGTGGGACCAAGACAGAGGCAGGAAACTACAGACCTGTCAGTTTGACCTCTGTGGTAGGGAAAGTGATGGAATCACTTCTGAAGGAAAGAAGTGTTGAGTACCTAGAGGCCAGTGGGGCAGAGGACCCAATGCAGCATTGGTTCACAGCAGGAAGGTCATGTCAGATGAATCTAATTGATTTCTTTGACTGGGTGACCAAAGTAGTAGACCAGGGAGGGGCTGTGAACATGACCTACCTAGACTTTAGCAAGGCATTTGACACAGTCCCACACAAAAGATTAATAGTCAAATTAACCAGTCTGGGAGTGGGTCCCAGGGTGGTAGCCTGGGTAAAAGATTGGCTGGACAACAGGACACACAAGGCAATTGTAAATGGAGTCCACTCTGAAGAAAGAGGGTTACTAGTGGGGTACCGCTGGGTTCAGTACTGGGTTCAGTTCTTTTTAATGTCTTTAGAAGTGGCATTGCAGAGGGACTGGAAGGAAAAGTATGCCTTTTTGCAGATGACACAAAGATCTGCAACAGGGTTGATACACAAGGAGGCGTGGAAAGGATGAGAAGGGACTTGGCAAGGTTGGAGGAACAGTCAGAAGTATGGCAGCTTGGATTCAATGCAAAGAAGTGCAAAATAATGCACCTGGGAAACAAAAACCCAGGGGAAGATTACACAGTTGGGGGGTGGTAACAACAACAAAAATGGAAAGGGACCTGGGGGTAATCAAATCAGATGACCTTAAGGTTGGCAAGCAATGTGAGAAGGCAGTAGGGAGGGCTGGGTGGATACTGGGATTATAGGGAGAGGCATCACCAGCAGAAAACAGGAAGTTGTTATCCCCCTGTACAGACAGTTGGTGAGATCCCATCTGGAGTACTGTGTCCAGTTCTGGAGACCCCATCTCTGCAAGGACATAGACATGATGGAGGCAGTTCAAAGGAGGGTAACTTTCACAATGCTGGTGGCATCCCAATAGCCTTGCTTTGTCATGAAGCCAGCTGCCGAATTCAAAGAGAACCAGTTTGGTTTTTACATTACTAGATAAATTAAAAGGTATAACTTATAAATTGATGTTGTACAGATGGAGTACACAATAGGTTGAGTGAGTCAAAGTATACACTTTATCTCCATTTGCATGGGGGCAGGACTTTCATAACTCTCTGCTGGCTCTGCCACTTGTGAGTTATGGCCCTGCCACCTAACTCATGAAAATAAGTTACACATTCTGAGTCAGGCCATAGTGTATCCCCTAAATATCCCACAGTAATACATTATTTTATAGGCAAAAAAAACAACCTGCTGTTGGAAAATATCTGATGTGCATGACTCAAGACAGAAGGAAGTTACAAAAAAAAATGCACTGCCTAAATAGTACCAGAAAATTAAGGATTCAGAACCCAACTGTTCTTTGTCTCCTCATAGTTTCTTTTGTCAGACTTCCTTATGAAAGTGGATAGATGTGCAGAGGTATCACTAAGGGTGCATCTGTAGCAAAGAATAAAAACTGATAAATACTGATCCTATTCATTCCATGGTTCAGCAAGACTGAGCGGAAACAATAGCCTCAGTCTGGAGACAGTTTCTTCCACAGGATAAAGTAGACTTCATTCACTTACTAAAATATAATTAAAACGGACCAACCTGGAGCCCTAAAAGCAACGCCTAGATAGATAGAAGTAGGTATGTAGGCAGACAGACAGACTCTGCGTGTGTGTTTTAGTTACATCAGTTTTAGCATTTTGCACAGACTGATTACATTTAAATCGTAAAACAAGCTAACTTTTCGGAATGAATGAAGACGGATCTACAGTACCAAATACTGCACATACAGTCAGAACGGGCATAACGTGAATCACCACATACATCTTTTAGCTGATCTTTTTTCTTTGTTTTCTTGTTTGTTTGACTTATCCTTGGCAGCTGCTGCTAGACATTTGTAGTAGCAACCACTGTTTTCTAACGGAAAGGTTATCAAAAAAATAAATCTAAATAAATAAATGTTTTGTACTAAAAAAAAGAAAGTGGCAATGTTTTGGGGGACCTCGGCCCTGCACCACATTAATGAATCCTAGTCCTCACTAGTTAGGACAATTCCAGCAAATATACCAGGAGCTGACAGCAAACAGCAAAACAAAAACAAAAGGTCGAGAAGAAAGAGATTTTGGTAGGTTTCATTCAAGAGCATCCTACTGATCTTCTTAAACTAGGAAGCAGGCAGCCAGAAACTTCATTGTGGTCTCAGAGGGACACACAGTCACCGACCGACCGTGCTCTCCTACTGCTGACAGCCGACTGATAATGGGTCTGCGTGTGTCTCTCGAGTCAAATTGTCAGGTGAGGGAGGTCAGACTGAAAATGCCACTTGCTGCTCAGCAGAGGGAGGATCACAGATTAACCAATTTGCCGAGCAAGCTATTTCTTCGTGCCTCCAATGTGCAGACACTTGATTGGTGATAACTGCCAGGCAGCAACCAATCACAGCGCCTGTTCTCTCTCTCCGATCAGTACCAAAGCCAGTCGCCAACACAGTGTGAGTAAAAGCATTTTTTTAAACTGTTCTGAAGTTCTCAGTCAGTCTTCCACAGTAATCAATTTGGAAGAATCGTAACTCCCACCCCCAAGCACCCACCAAAAAGACATTGAAAAACACCCTATTTTTTTTCCAGCCCGCGGTACCATCGTCGGAGGGTGGTGGGATACAGATGGACACAGGTACAGAATTATTCCAATCAGAGGATTTATTGCAGCAACATAAAGAAATTAGTGAACTGTGCACAATTCAAAATAAAAATATAAAACAAAAAGAAATGATCAGGCTGGTTCCAAGCAGCTTAGTTTCCCCAGCACTAGCAGGTACTAGGCAAAGGTGTTGAGCCTTCAACACCCACAACACATCTGATTTGAGACCTTCTCTTGGTCAAATATATAGGGGCTTAAACCCATCTCATTGGACCATTCATATGTCAATCAACTTAATAAAGTATCAAATGTGAATTTTAACTTAAATCAACTTATATTTCTGATTTGACATATTTTCTCCTTCTTTAACTACTGCTTAAAAACGAACAAAATAAACATTCCACAGTTTTAATCATGAATTCCTGATAGTTTCTAACATTCAGGTCTCCTCTGGGCTCCTCCTCTCTATCTCTCGGGGAGATAAAAATACTGAAACAGAGGCTGGCCGGCTCTTAGAGAAACAATTGAGGGAGAGGGAGGGCTCTCAGGAGACTGTGTGATCCCATATAGCAAACCATGCAGGTACATTTATGTTTTAAACATTTATTTACTTTTGTTAGAAACGCTAAAAGCATTACATTCTTTACCAATTGACTGACGAGCTTAAAGCGCTTTAATCTCAGCTTCTTTCTCATTTGTTTCAACAGAAAACATCAGCTGAGCATTTCTGAGGTTTAGCTTGTTTATGGGAAAATGCCCAGTCCCGAGTTACACTCCTAACTAACGTTTTATACAAAGGTTTCGCTTTGTTTCACTTCCAACCTGTGTTTACAAGTGCTACAGGGGCTTTAACATATTTGGCAACTGCAAAGAGGCGTTTTTCCAATTTTGCCCATTTTGCCCGTTTTTACCTTCGCAATAGTGCGCACATTCGCGAGGTAAAAACAGACACTACAAAGCAAAAGACGGAGGAGCATGATTTTAATTAAAGACAAGGTTAAACTGTATAGTACGAATTGTGTGCAGTATGTTGCGTCCTAGTAAGTGCTCGTGGCTTAAATCTAGCCATCCTTCTGAGCATAAAAAGTTTTTATTTGTTATTTATTTTGAGTATTCTCATTTAAAGGAAAAGGGGGTGGAATAGTGGTACCACAACAAAACAAAACTGGGGGTACAAAACATCTTCCAAAAGGTACCTATTACTTTCTAGCCCCTCGAGTTTTAAAGGAGAACTCTCGAGGAAAGAAATAAAGGACCATACATGAGTCCTAAGTACTTACATATACCAAGGTACATTTCTATCTTTTATAATAACACACTCTATGGAGACCATTTAAAGGCTTTCTTTCGTCTATTTAAGACCTAAAGATGTGTAATGCATATCCGAGGAAGGGGGGGGGGTCACAGAGGACAAAACGCCAATGTAAAACAGTTAAACATGGGTGGCCAGTCCATGTACAGACATCCATATAACATCACAAAGGACACACAGAACATAGCGAGACAACCTCTTACGCATTCCAGTTCTTTTAGATTTAAACTGTCACATTCCTCCCAATCCAAAATAAATCCAGTTGGTTTTATTCTTTTGTTTAATAAAAAAAAAAAATATTACCAGTACACCAGAGCTCCCATTTTGAGGGAACTGGAGCCATAGCCCACCCATCTCCATGGGCTCCACCTCGGGTTCCCTATATACATAAAATTATAACGCTACTTGCGTTAATATCACCAGAAGAATAAACTACGCTTCATTACCCCAAGGTCAGGTGTCAGGTTCCTTTTTTCCTATTATCAGGTCCGAACCTGGAGCGATAATCCACATTACTATGGACATTACCTTTCCGGTGTTTAATTGTAAAACAATATGGCTGCAGTGCCAAATACCAGTGCATAATTCTCAGATTTCGATCTTTCATTACATGTAACCAACATAACGGATTATGGTCGGTCCATAATTCAAGGCGTGTCCCCCATAAATAGAAGCGGAGTGCCTCAATGGCCCATTTTATGGCTAAGCACTCTTTTTCTATAGTAGAATAATTTATCTCCCTTTCATGCAATTTACGACTTACATAAAATATGGGATGTTCTTCACCTTGAATTATTTGCGTCAGTATGGCTCCTATACCTACATTAGATGCATCGGTTTGTACCACAAATGGTTGTGTGAAATCAGGGGATCTTAATACTGGAGAGGAACACAATTTTGCTTTGATGTTACAAAAAGGCTCCTCGCATTCAGGATCCCACACTATTTTCTCGGGGTTCCTCTTTTTAGTCAAGTTTGTTAGGGGACAAGCCAATGTGGCAAAGGCAGTAATAAACCATCGATAGTACCCTGCCAGTCCTAAAAAGGATCGTACCTCTTTCTTGGTTGAAGGACGGGGACTGTTAGCTACAGCTGCCACTTTACTAGCATCAGGTTTTATCTTTCCATCTTCTATCTGGAATCCCAAATACTTTGTTTCTCTCACAGCTATTTTACATTTAGCTGGATTAATCGTTAAACCAGCTTTAGCAATGGCTGTTATTACCGCATCTAAATGTTGTAGGTGTTCTACCCAAGAAGGACTAAAAATAACGACATCGTCTAAGTAAGCAGCACTATACATAGTGTGTGGTCCTAATATTTTATCCATTGTCCGCTGGAAAGTGCCGGGGGCCCCATGCAACCCAAAAGGCATAACATTAAAGTGAAATAATCCTAACGGAGTGCTGAATGCTGTCTTTTCTTTTGCTTTAGGATCTAAGGGTATTTGCCAATACCCTTTTGGTCAAATCAAGCGTACTTATATATTTAGCATTCCCCAGATGGTCTATAATATCATCGATCTGTGGCATCAGGTAGCTATCAAATTTGGAGACAGCATTCAGCTTCCGGAAATCTAGACAAAGCCTTACACCACCTTCCTTTTTGTTAACAGCTACCATGGGGAAGCACCAATAAGTATGGGAGGCTTCAATAATACCTAAATCTTGCATTCTGCAAAGTTCTTTTATTATTTCCTCCCTATTGTGTTCCGGTATTCTATATGGCTTTTGTCTTATAGGTGCTTCCTGATTTACTGTGATATGGTGTGTCATTATGGTGGTTTTTCCTGGTTTATTCGTAAAGCTTGCTGTGTGCTTTTGAAGTATCCTTTGGAGATCTTTAACTTGTGAGTTTGTAAGTGTCAGGTTTATATAGATATCCGCTATATCTCCCTTGCTTTCTAATCGACTATAAGCTAAGCTCAACTCACTGTCTTCAGTTTTAGGGTGGATGTATCCACAAATGGGAGAGGGTCTCTCTTTCCAAGCTTTTAATAGATTAACATGATAAACATTTTTTTGTTTCTTCTTTTCAGGCATAAATATTTCATAGATTACAGGTCCCATTCATTTGGTTACCATATAGGGCCCTTGCCATTTCATCAGGAGCTTATTCTCCATAGAGGGTAATAGTAATAACACCTTGTCCACTTCAATAAATTCTTTACACCCTGTCCCTTGATCATAGTGTGTTTTCTGTCTCAACTGTTGTATCTGATTAACATCATGGGCCCTCTTTACGTATTCCAATAGCCTTTTCCACATCTGAACCATATAGTCAGAAGGATTCATTCCTTTAGGGTGTTTTCCTTCCTCCCATTCCTTTTTGACAATATCGAGAGGTCCTCAGGGATTATGTCCATATAATAACTCAAAGGGAGAAAAACCCGCAGAAGCTTGTGGTACCTCTCGATATACTAACAGGAAGTAAGGTAGATAAAGATCCCAAGTTTTCCCTTCTTCTAATACATACTTCTGAATCATTTTTTTCAAAGTCTGATTGAAACGCTCTACCAGACCATCTGTTTGAGGATGACAGGGAGTTGTATAGACAGCTTGTATCCCTAAAGTCTGATACAGACGTTTCAACATAGAGGAGCAAAAATTACTTCCTCGATCAGTTAGAATAACTTTGGGTACACCCATTCGACTAAATATTTTTCCCAATTCATCTGCTATGTTAGTCGCAGTAATACTATGCAATGGAATGGCTTCTGGATACTTAGTCATGTAGTCACTAACCACCAAAATATATTTATTGCCTTTTGCACTGGTGGGGAGGGGACCCGCAATGTCCATGGCCACCCTTTCAAATGGCATAGTGACCAAGGGCATTGGTATCATAGGGACTTTATCCCTTTTCCCTAACTTAGCCACCTTTTGGCATTCTGGGCAAGTGCTACAGTATTCAGACACTTGTTCATGAATACCTGGCCAAAAAAATTGCCATAAAAGGCGGCTAAGGGTGTGATCTCTACCCATGTGTCCAGCCAAGGGGATATCATGGGATAAGTGTAAAAGTTGTTCCCGATAACCTTGGGGAACTACTAGTTGTTCTACCTTTTTCCCAGTATTAGGGTTTTCACATATCCGATATAATAAACCATTTATAACTGAATAATTCTTAGATTTTATATCAACAGGATCAATACTATTTTCATTTTGTTTCCATAATATTTGTAAGGTAGGATCCATTTGTTGGCCGACTTTAAACTTTTCAGTTTTTGCTAGAGTTTCAACAGTCTCGTTTACATTCTTATGAGTCCATAGTTCCTTCTCCTTTCTTTTCTGCTTCTTTGTTTTTTTATTTTTCCTACTGCGCCATAAATTTCTTCATCAAAAGGATATACTTGTCCCAAGGTTTTGTCCGTAGCAGCTTGAGCCCTGGTGACCACTGCACACATGTTGGACGCAAGGAAAGACTGGAACTTCAGGTGGTCATGACCTAAAAGTACAGGAACTGGTAGGGTTGGGACAACCTCAACATCCAACAATTGTGTGTCCCTTTGTACAGTTATTTCTGTGGTCACTAAAGGATAATTATGAACATCTCCATGTATACAAGTCACAGATATAGTGAGTCCCTCAACGGGTGGTGGCTGTTTTAAAACTGTTGACTGTATCAGTGTCTGTTTGCTTCTGGAATCTAGAAGTCCATATACAGTTCTTTCTGCTACCATAACTGGTATGCTAAACTGTCCCCAATTAGCCAGTAAAAGGTGTGCTGTTTCCACTTTCTTTTTAGGGCAGAACCTAGCTATATGTCCTTTATTCTTACATTCGTGGCATATTATCTCTGGACTGTATCTCTTCCCTACTATGGAACTGTTTTTATTCCCTGGTAAAATACTAGTAGGGGAGGAAGAAGAGATAGATCTTAATGGAGGTTGTAGTAAGGTGGCATGCATATTTTTCTGTCTAGGGGGTTGAGCAGTTACAAAATCGTCAGCTAATCTTATGGCAACTTCTGCGGTATCTGGTCAGTGCTCTTTTACCCATAACTGGACATCAGCTGGCAAAATATGAATGAATTGTTCCATTACTATAGCTTCTAATATCTGATCTAGTGTTCTGGACATTGGCTGTAGCCACTTGGCACAAAGGTCTTTAAGGTGTGTATAGGCATCTTGGGGAGGGTCAGCTGCCTGGTATTTATAGGCTCGGAATCGTTGTCTATATGTCTCAGTGTTTATATCATATCTTTTCAAGATGGCTGCTTTTACATGGTCATAATCATTCATATGTGTCAGATCAACACGGTTATAGGCCAGCTGTGCTTCCCCAGTTAAGTAAAGGGCCAACCTTATGACTCACTGATCCCGGGGCCATGAACAGGCAGTGGCCACTATTTCAAACGTAGTTAAGTATGCTTCGATATCATCCTTCTCCCCTAATTTAGTTAATTTAATATCTTTCTGTCCAGTTCCTATTGGGGCTGGGGGTGGTCTATTGGTCCCAATAGCTTGTATGGCTCATAGGGTATCTGCCCACCGGGACTCACTCTCTTTCTGGTCGATCTACCTTTTCTTCTCCATTTCTACTTGTCTAATACACAACAACCCTAACAACTCATCTGTCTGTTGTGGGGGCTGTTCTTCTTCTGGCCAACCCCCAATGGCTTGTCCTAGCATTTCCCCTTTCTCTTCCTCCATGCTGGTCTGACTGCTGGGCTCACCTGACCGTAGCCATTGGTCTTTTCGGTCCTTTCACCGTGCCCCAGGTTCCAACCCAGAAAGTAAAGGCAGCTGAAACTTCTTTGTTACCGATCTGGTGCACACTCCAAAAGGCTGGAAACTTTCTGCTTCGTCTTGCAGCATGAATCAGTCCACCTCCAGATTTTGGTCCAGATCTTCCAGTTGATCAAGCTATCTACTGGTATCCCACTTCTGACACCACCTGTTGGAGGGTGGTGGGATACAGATGGACACAGGCAAAGAATTATTCCAATCAGAGGATTTATTGCAGCAACATAAAGAAATTAGCGAACTGTGCACAATTCAAAATAAAAATATAAAACAAAAGGAAATTATCAGGCTGGTTCCAAGCAGCTTAGTTTCTCCAGCACTAGCAGCTACTAGGCAAAGGTGTTGAGCCTTCAACACCCACAACACATCTGATTTGAGACCTTCTCTTGGTCAAATATATAGGGGCTTAAACCCGTCTCATTGGCTCATTCATATGTCAATCAACTTAATAAAGTATCAAATTTGAATTTTAACTTAAATCAGCTTATATTTCTGATTTTACATATTTTCTCCTTCTTTAACTACTGCTTAAAAATGAACAAATTAAACAGTCCACAGTTTTAATTATGAATTCCTGATAGTTTCTAACATTCAATTCTCCTCTGGGCTCCTCCTCTCTCTCAGGGGAGATAAAAATACTGAAACAGAAGCCGGCTAGGTCTTAGAGAAACAACAGAGGGAGAGGGAGGGCTCTCAGGAGACTGTGTGATCCCATATAGCAAACCATGCAGCTACATTTATGTTTTAAACATTTATTTACTTTTGTTAGAAATGCTAAAAGCATTACATTCTTTATCAATTGACTGAAGAGCTTAAAGCACTTTAATCTCAGCTTCTTTCTGGTTTGTTACAACAGAAAACATCAGCTGAGCGTTTCTCAGGTTTAGCTTGTTTATGGGAAAACGCCCAGCCCCGAGTTACACTCCTAACTAACATGTTATACAAAGGTTTTGCTTTGTTTCACTTCCAACCTGTGTTTACAAGTGCTACAGGGCTTAACATATTTGGCAATCCGCAAACTTGCATTTTACATGATAAGGCCTGCTTTACCGCTGACAGTGCCACATTCATGGTGGTAAAACAGACACTACAAAGCAAAAGACGGAGGAGCATGATTTTAATTAAAGACAAGGTTAAACTGTATAATACGAATTGTGTGCAGTATGTTATGTCCTAGTAAGTGCGCGTGGCTTAAATCTAGCCATCCTTCTGAGCATAAAAGGTTTTTATTTTGTTATTTATTTTGAGTATTCTCATTTAAAGGAAAAGGGGGTGGAATAGTGGTACCACAACAAAACAAAGCGGGGGGTACAAAACATCTTCCAAAGGTACCTATTACTTTCTAGCCCCTCAAGTTTTAAAGGAGAACTCTCAAGGAAAGAAATAAAGGACCATACATGAGTCCTAAGTACTTATATATACATTTCTATCTTTTATAAGAACACACTCTGTGGAGACCATTTAAAGGCTTTCTTTCATCTATTTAAGACCTAAAGATGTGGAATGCATATCCGAGGAAGGGAGGGGGGTCACAGAGGAGAAAACACCAATGTACAACAGTTAAACATGGATGGCCAGTCCATGTACAGACATCCATATAACATCACAAAGGACACATAGAACATAGCGAGACAACCTTTTAGGCATTCCAGATCTTTTTAGATTTAAACTGTCACAACCATTACAAAATGAAATACTTAAATTATTTTTTTATAGTCCTCACAACAATATTGGGGGGGCACGTGCCCCCACGGGCCCTATAGGCATGACACCACTGCTTTCAGTGGTGTAGAGGTCAGAGATACTTGGGATGATGTGAATGTCAAGGTCTGACTAGACTATGCTCTGTGTTAGAAGAAATGGACAGGCATGAAAATGAGGAGAGAAAATAGCAACTGATAGGCCAGAATGGTGCCTCAATTTCTGCAGGCCCTGCATCACCAAGAAGTACCATATTGCCACCAGCCACCTAGCAACATCCACTATCCCAGGGACTACATTTGGACCTTCAGAACAGCTACTGATTCCCTCCATGGGGAGAGGCAGGAGGGGAAGGGTCATCATCCGCATCCCCCCTTCTTTAGACTCTCATTAGCCATGGTAACCCCCTAAGACTCTCTACCAGTTTGGTCTGGAGTCCTATTGATGGTGAAGGGGAGTATAACAGCTGGGGCCTGATAATCAAATGTTTGCCCAGGTGCAGATCCTAGTTTGCCTGAGCAAACTGGGTTTTGCAACAAAGTCCTATAATTAAAAAAACAGTTAGCGAAGGCAAACCGGGTTTGCACCAGGTGAACCGGGAAGGGGATGCAAGGCAAAATTATGCAAATCAGGGGTAGGGACCTGAATATTGGTGCAGTTAAATACTCACAGTATTTTATCTGTGCTAGGGATCTTTGCATGGTCTCCTTGTGCAGAGAAAATACCACTGACCTAACTCTCGCCTTAATCCAGCACAGCCCTAGCAGTTGCTGGAGGCAGTGTGTTGGTGCCCTCCCATCCCAAGACAGTACTCCCTGGAGACAAGTTGTGCCCCCCCCTCCAAACCCAGTCCCGTTAATGAAATATATATCCCTGCCATCCAGCAATCCCTTCCTCCCACCTGATCCCAGTCCCTTTACAGGAAGATGCATCCCTGTTGTCCAGTGGTGCCCCTGTCCCTCCAAACCCAGTGTCATTAATGGAGGATATATCCCTGGTGTCCAGTGGTCACTCCCCCCACCCAATCCAAGCCCACTTACAGAAATATATATCCCCAGCGTTCAGTGGTCACTGCCCCAACCTGATCTCAGTCAGTGTAGGAACACAGTTACCCTGGTGTCCAGTGATCCCTCCTCACAGCTGATCCCAATCCTGGAAATGAGTCTCAGTTTGCCAATGCCCCCCAACAGTGGCACTGCCCTTGGCATGGCAGTAGTAAAGAAGTCCTGCCTCCCTCAACAAAGTCCCATTCCAAACCATAAGCAGTGCCCCCCAGCCCATACCCAGTTAGTAGTTAGTGGACCCCCTCTTGTCCAAAGCACATAGACCCACCCTCCAGTCCCCCTACCAGTCTGTCACTGCTGCAGGTCAATGATGACCAGTGGCACAGCCCACCTCACATGACCATGGCCATCCAGCTTCTATCTATAGCAGGGAGTGCAGCTTATTTATTGTATATGGCACAGTGATGTGCTTTATCCTATTCATAGGCTGCACTCCCTGGTACATATAGATGGAAGGCGGCCATGATTGTGCAAGGTGGGGCTATGCCATTCACTTTCTTTGAACTGTGGCACAGACAGGTAGGGGGACCTAGGGTCAGTGTCAGTGCCGAGGGTGGGATGGAGGCCACTAGCCACCAAATGGGTATGGATTTGGGGGAATGCTGCTCACAGTTTGGGACAGGGCTTTGTTGGGGGGAACTTCTTTGCTCTTGATGCAGTCCCAGAGGGTGGTGCTGCGATCAGCATTAGCAGGTCAGTGCAGTAGCTAGAAGGGCAGCCTGCCCAACATACGAGAGCACAAAGAACGAACTGCTACTGCACTCAGGACCATACCAAAAGTAAGCCATAAGGCTGTAGCAATCAAAGTGAATTTATTCCAAATATGAAAGAAAGACCTGACCAAACGGTCAATTACTTTGATTGCTACAACCAGACTGCTTACTTTTGTTATTGTCCTCAGTGCAGTAGTGGTTTCTTCTTTATGCTTTTTGGCCCCTGCCGTGCAAGGACAGTGTAACTGTCAGGAAGGGGGCATTTGGAAACTGGGTGGGATGGTGTTCCCAGGATGGGGAATGGGTGTGGGGAGAGACCACTGGACACCAGGGAAATTGTGTTTCTACATGGACTGGGACTGGGTGTGGGGAGGGACCACCGGACGCCAGGATATACCATTCTTTTTTTTTTCAACTCTATTTACTCCAGCCGTGGCAAGGGGGACCTCTCTCTCAGGCATCCTCTCCCTGTGCCTGCCTGCCTGACATCCGCTGCATGTCTATGCCCCTTCTCTCTCCACCCCTCCCATTGCCAGCACCCCTGGTTTAACCCACCCAGGGAGGGTAGCCTGACTACTTACTTGGGCTCCTTGAAAGACAGACTCTGGCATGGGAGGGGGTGGGCTGAGGAGCGATGAGGGCTGGCCCCAGTCAGATCCGGTGCTGGGCATGGAGGAGATGTGCTGTTGCCTATCCTCACTTGCTGGGTTTTTCCATTTTCTTCCCCACCTTCCCATGCGTGTGCACCTCCCGACACATGGCGCACAGCAACCCTGCCAGCGACGGGCACGCTGTAACATGCTTGCCCGTGCTTCTGCTACTCCCTGGTCTCCACCAGGTGCCAAAAGAGCTCCAGACAACCCCAATGCCTCCCCCCATGACAGGAGAGCAGCCAGCCAGCGCTCGATCCGATCCTTCCCCTGCCGACCCCCGGCACCCGAGCTCGCTCCTGAACGTGGGTCACCGGCATGGCGCAAGGTGTGGCATCCAGTGCCTCAACCCTCAGCACCACCGGGCCAGCTGGATATACCATTCTTGAATGGGACTGCAATTGGGTGGGGGGAGAGACCACTGGATGCCAAAGATAAATCCTTCATTACAGGATTGCATTGGGGGGCAACTGGATGCCAGGGATATATCTGTCTTTCAAGAGACTGGGTTTGGAAGGTGGAGGGATGCCACTAGCACCAGGAACAACTCACTGGGTTGGGGCAGTTGGGGGTGTTTGTGTGCTGGGCAAAGCAGTCTCACACCCATGCAAATGAGCTCATAATGGGCATACAAATGACCCTTGGTGCCTTGTTTGTCCAATGGGCTAATTTGCAAGGGGACTTTTGAATACTGCAGATTTTACCCACACACAAGCCATTGCAGGGCCTAGTTTTGGGTGCGCTATCGGGTGGCACTAAGTAGCTTAATGCCTCAACACAATGTCCCTATATTCAGAGGGATAGTGCCATGTGCTGTCCATTTGAATACAGCAGTTTTGCACACATGCGGTATCACAAAACACAGCACTAATTATTGCACTCCACTTTGGGCATTTTTGAATTTTGAGTTCCTGATGCCTTCATCCTGCCCTGTGTTGGCTGATGGGTGGAGCAACATGGCTCCTACTCCAAACAGAGATCAGTCCTAGGGGCACTGAATCCTGCCCACCAGGATGGCCCCTGAGTGACCAGTCTATTCTAACACCAAAGTCATTGGTGTGGTACAGGTGCAGTATCTCCCCCATCCACCCACACACATACAACCTGCTTTATTTTTCAGCCTCTACAGGTACTTCCCAATTGACCTACAGCAGCTGATCAATATTTTTATTCTTTATACCAACCCATTTTCCCTTCTATATCTAAAGTTCTGACAGGACATTGATCAGGAGTAGGAGGACACTGACCATACGTATCAGATAAGTATCGTTTTTTGTTTATCCTACCTTGTTTGTAATAGTTCATAAAGAGCTGTAGATCCTTTGTGACTCCATTGCAGTTCTTGCTTTACAGGTACCATGTTCTTTTGAGACACCTTATCCCAGGCTCCATAGGAACCAGTTAAGAGATCTCTTTATCTGTGCTAGGATTCTAACCTGTAACGGTGCTATCCCAAGTATTATGACATTAGGCTTTTACTTGTTAAGTGGTTGGTGATTTAACATTTGAAATAGCTCCACTATGCTGTTAAGTTTCCACTTTCAGAAAAGAAAGGTGTTTTACTGCAGAAAAACTATGTCAATGCAGACATTAGAGTGGAAGAATGCAAAGCGTATAAAGTACAAAAATAAGAGGCAGTATAGCGCAGTGGTCTAAGGCTCTGCGCTGCTAATCTGGTGACATCCAGCAGACCAGACCTGGGTTTGAATCCCACAGCCTTCCACTTGCATACTGTGTGACCCTGAACAAGTCACTTAACCTCCTTGTGCTCCCAGGTCGCTCCTGTAAAAAAAGCTTTCAGCTTAGTGTGCTATACCTCGTTAAACAACTAAATAAAAAAAAAAAAACATTAGGGGTTTGAGTCTGATCTTGTCGATTGTGCCTTAATTATTTTTTTGGGATCACTCTGCCGGCAGATTTTCCCCTACAGTGTGGTCAGTGTACTAGCAGTGATCCATGCAGGCTACTGTGATACCATGCTGCATGACCATTGTGCTACCACCAGCATAAGGCATGGAATGAGACCAGTGTATTTCCACTGCAGGTGCACTCATTGTGCTAACACTGACACATGATACCACAGTGGTCTCAATAATAGTGCAATGGAATTAAAACAAATCCACTGTGATACCAAGTGCAGTGGTATCACACTGGTATTTACCACTGTGCTACTGTTGCACAACAGTTTGCCACTTTGCTACCACTGGGTGTTGATGGTATCACAGTTGATGCAATAGTATCATACTAGAATTGGAACAAAACCACTCTGATATCAACAAACAGTGGTATCACAGTGGTGCACATTGTTACCACTGTGGAACTAGCAGAGGTGGTGTTACCAGTGAACTACTACTGTCTGCATGGTATCATAATGGTTACAATGGTTCACAATGGAATTGGAACAAATCCACTGTGATACCATTTATGAAACTCACAATGGTAATACACTGGAAATTGCAGTGGTAGTACAGTGGTAAAGAACAGGTATTACAATGGTATTCCAAAGAAATCTTTGTAAGGGACGGCATGTAGAGTAGCAAGGAGTAAACAGAACTGCAGGATCCACAAATATAGATAAGCAAAGCCATTTACAGGTAGCAGTTGCTATTACTTGTCCTGCTATTCAGTATGATCGGAGAATGACTATGCCTCTGTGTTACAAATGTGGTTGCAGGATGTGCTAGGAGATATTCTGGCCTGGGACTGAGAAAGCCAGGCTTTTTCCTGTGATGCCAGCATCATGCTGTACACATGTCTAAAACCCTTAATTAAGCAGCTGTGAATTTATACATTTCAGAAGCCTGTTTAACAAACCAAGCAATGTAAAATTTAATATACAGAACTTGTTGTCCATGTGCTGTACTGCTTGGTATCTGTTTAGGATGATTATATATCATGTGGATCTTATACAAGCAGGAATGTGAAGATCTTGCAGCTGTATAATTTTTCTTTTGTTGGTTATCTAGTATTTACAGTACATTCAAGAACCCCACATACTCCAGAACTGAAATAAGTATGACATACCACATATACAGTATGGGCAGTCTGATTATTAGGATATTCACTGTCATACTGTAAACACTGGTACCACAATATAGTACATGGAATAATGCTGTACTGTCGTGGTGTGCTGTCCCTTACATGAGGGATTAAACTGAGGTCCCTTCTACCCATCTCTGTTACTGTCATTTTGGGTGTCCAGGTAGAAGTATAAAAACCCAAGGGACTAGTACTGAAAGAGTGGTCTAGTTGTGTGTTTGTGGGGGATTGGGATGTGAGTTTTCTGACTCCTAGCAGGATGCTCAGCTTTAGGGTTGGTCAGTGGGCAAGAATGTCTAGAGGCCCATCTTATGGGTGGTATGACCCACTCCAGGGGTCTAAGTTAAGTTCTGCAGCCAATAGCCAGCAGGACTAGTGACTGGGAAAATTCACTAACCCAACAGACTCTTCCACTAGCCCAGCTGATGTACTTATTGGTTACACTTTCCAGTACAAGTCTGCTGGGCTAGTTAAAGGAAACTCTTACTAGCTTAACACAATATCTACCAGAATCTGTCTAGCAAGCTAGTGCCAATTTTGACCCCTGCACTATCTGCAATGGTTTGCCAGTACTTAAACAATTTTGTAAAATATTTTATGACTGAGGTGCAGTCAGTGCTGGGACTGCCAGTGGTTGGTGGTCAGTGCTGTGACTGTCAGGGGCATTGCTGTAAAGGGAAGGGTAAGTCCTATGACTCTTGTGGGAGGTTTAGAGGCAGTGCTATGTTAATGGAGGGGGTCAATGCTGTGATTTTTGTGGTTGGGGGTGTTGGTGCAGTAACAGTCGAGCATGGTGAGCCATTGTGATTATTGTCAGGGGGGTGGGTGACCAATGCTGTGACTGCCGGGCAGGGCTGTTAGTTTTGGGAGTGGGGGAGCAGTGTGGTGACTGTTGGGGATGTGGATAACTGCTGTGACTGCCTGTGGAGGGTATCAACCCCGTGACTGTTGAAGATGTATGGAGGCAGTGTTTTGACAGTGATGGTGGGTAGTGCTGTGACCGTTGTGGGTAGAGGTCAGTGCTGTCACTGTTGGAGGATGAGGATCAGCACTGTGACTGTTGGGTAGCTGGCCACTGTCACTGACAGTGGAAAGTGTTAGTTCTGTGACTATTGAAGGGGTGGTTCAGATCTGTGACTGTCGGTGTGGGGGTCAATCCCATGACTGTTGTGGCTGAGGGGGCAGTGCTGTGGCTGTTGTGGATGGGTGGTAAGTGCGTTGACTGTTAGGAGTCATGGCTCAGTGCTATTATTGTCAGAGGATGGTAATTACTGCTGTGACTGATGGTAGAGGGTGTCAGTCCTGTGACTTTTGGGGGTGAGGTGGCTGTGCTGTGACTGTTAAGGATGGATAATCAGTGCTGTAAGTTGGGGGTGGGCTGTATTGCTTTGACCAGTGCTGTTACTATGTGGGGATGGGAATCAGTGCTTTGACTCTCAGGGGTGTATAGTCACTGCTGTGACTACAAGGTTTGGGGGGGCAGGTGTGTGACTGTTGGAAATAGTAAGAAAGTGTTGTGACTCTCAGGGGTGTGGAACAGTGCTGCGACTGCCAGAGGTGGGTGGTCATTGTCATGACTGTCGGTGGAGGGTGTCAGACCATGACTGTTAGTGGGGTGGTACAGTCCTGTGAGTGTGTGTGGGGGGTGGTACAGTCCTGTGACTGTGGGAAGGGAAATCCTGTGACTGTGAAGGAGGGGGTGTTACAATCTTGTGACTGAGGGGGGCGGTGTTGATACAGTCCCTGTGACTGTGGGGTGGTGGGGTGGTACAGTCCTGTGACTGGGGCTGGCTGGTGCAGTCCTCTGACTGTGGGGGGGAATGGTACAGTTTTATGACTGTTGAGGGATGGTCATTGCTGTGACTGATGGCGGGGGTGTCAGCACTGTGACTGTCAATGCGGTGGTACAGACTTGTGATTATCGGGAAGAGGGTCAGATATGTAACTGTCAGGAATAGGGTGTCATTTATGTGACTGTCAGAGTAAGGGTCATTCCTGTGACTTTTGGGAGGTCTGCACAATTCTACAGCTTTGTGGGACTGAAGTATTTGCAGTAAGTTGTACATGCGGCAGGAAGGTTGTATAAGATGCCAAACTAAGTAACTGTTTGGGGACGGGGTCAGTCTCTACTGTATGGGGTGGTCTTCAGTGCTGTGACTGAGGTACAGGGTTGTGACTGTTATGGGTGGAGATTACTGTTGTAACTACCTGTGGAGAGTGTCATTCATGTGACATTGGGGGTATGGGGCAGTGCTGTCTTGGTGGTGGGGTGTTATGCTGTGACCACTGGGAATAGGGATCAGTTCTGTGACTATCAGAGGTGGGTGCCCAATGCTGTGACTGACAGTGGAGGGTTTCAGTCATGTGACTCTCAGAGGAGGTACAGTCCTGTAACTGTAGGGGGTGGAAGGGTCAGTCCTGTGATGGTCACTGGTCAGTGCTGTGGCTATAGTGTAAGTAGTGTGTAGTGGTGCACACCGGAAAAGGTGGTGCATGAGCAAAGCAGCCAGCTTGTAATAAAAAGAGAAATGAAAGCTCAGCACTCACAGATTCAGTGCAAGATTTAGTTTCTGGCACTGTGCTGGTGTGCACCCACTAGCCCCAGTGCTTCAACCCTTCAATGGGCCTTCCTCAGGGGGTGAGTCTTAGGAATACAAATGTGCATCTCATTTATACAGATCTCTTCAAGTGATATACACCACACACTAAAAACCATGTGCAAGTCAAGCTGAAAACACATGAGTAACTTGGTTACAAACATTTCATTATTCTATTTTTTGTGTTTCGTTTTTGATGCTCATGGTAAACATTTAATGATATTAGTATAGTACTTAAATTAAACGTGCCTCTATATCTGTTACTTAATTTAATTCTGTAACTTTCTATCTAAAGCAGTATTTTTTTTTACCTTTTACGCTATACTATACCCCTTTCTATCTCTATCCTCTCTAGTGTTCCCTCTACTGTATTTACTCCATAGTAACTTTTTTCTCTTTACTTTCACATCTCACAGGATGTGAACTCCTTCCCCATCAGATAAGTATAACAATATGCCTAACCTTTCTTATCCTTCCTAGTAACAGCAAGAAGGCAGTATAGCACAGTGGTTTAAGGCTCTGAGCTGCAAACCTGGAAACTTGGGTTTGAATCCCACAGTCCCCACTTGCACACTGTGTGACCCTGAGCAAATAACTTAATTTCCTTGTGCTCCCAGGTTGCACCTGTAAACAAGCTTTTAGCTTAGTGTGTCTCTCCTGGTTAAAAAAAAAAAAGTAACTATCTACAAACTGTGGATCCTTATCCTACAGGTCTAAGAAACCTCATCCCATTAAGACTCCTACCTCTGGCTCCATAACACCCTGGTAGGAGATCCTGTACATATTATCTATACTTGATAGGTTTACTGTAACCCAAATTCTGGGATGGTTGTGTATATGTGTTAAGGTAATACATGTTGCAGCATTTCCCCCCTCCATAAACATTTTTGCCTTGCTAGTTGACTCAGGCAGGCTCTCAGCCCTGTCCTCACCTCCTCTGTCCCAGACTACTGAGTCCAAAGTTCCCATGGATTGCCCCCCCATCCCCCCATGATAGGGCCAGGAAGGGGAGAGCCATCCTCCCCCCAGCCAGTCACTCACATTGAGAGCTGAGCCAGTCATCCAGGTGGTAGTGTGTTACTGAGGTAGGTGGGTAGCCTGTGCTAGCCATTTCTTCATCCCCCCCACTTGGATTACTGCCTTCACCTGGGGGAAGCAAAGTTTGGGTTAACATGCCTTTCCACCCGGGGACAGGACAGCTATCTGATGAATGCTGTCTTCTCTCCGACCCTTGGCAACCTGAGCATGTTCCTGAACTTGGGTCACTGATGTAGTGGGAGTCAGGGCACACAGTGCCTCATCCCTCCATTCCACTGGACCAGACAGACCTTATACTGCAGCAAGCAAATTATTTGTTATTAACATGGCAGGTGATTGGACAGTGATGGAGCCACTGCACACCAGGGAATGATTTTTCATTAATGGGCCCAGCAGTCAGAGGGTGGGATGTACCTGTGGACACTAGAGAATGTGTCAACTTTAACAGGTCCAGCAATCACAGTTGAATATTGTTATTGGCAGGCAGTTCGAAAGAAATATTGAGCTGCTTGAGGTTTCATATAAAAGCAATTTCCCTGTAGATGGTTCCTAACCCCCGTAAAATAACATTATGCAGCCTTGTTGGCTCTGACTAGACTTTATTTACTGAAGCTATGACTGTTTCTGCTTGATAGATATGAATTGGACCTTGATTAATTTCATATTTAATATATTGGGATATTAATTGTATCTGCAGTAGCAGAAGAGGAGCTTAATTTATAGGATTAAAGCTGGTGAATTTTATTACTAAACAACTAGATTTAGTTTGTCTACATAATTAGATTTTCACGTGAGATGTTTAATTGGAAGTGCTATATAAACAGTATTGTAAGCACTAAAGAACATAACCCTTAATAAAGCACCTGCACAGGTGCAAAACGATCTTTGGGGAGTTTTGGTTTTTCACTTGAGGGTGATCTACCTGTTTTTATAAAATGTATCCGCTATAAAAATAAAACATTTTCTAAGATTACATACAAAAACATTTTGTGGTTTCATTCCAAGGGATACTGAGCGAGGTCCTTCATTGATGTACACCTGGAGGATGCCCTGGCTGGTGGGGGGGGGGTGAGACAGGTCCAGCTGGAGGAATGGCAGGGACAGTGCAGGTTCATGGGGGATACACTGGCACCACCATGGGGGGGGGCTTGCAGGCTCTCATCTGCCACAAATCACTGGCCTCTCCAATGGTGGTCTAGCAGGTGTCAGGGGCTGTCTGGGCACCTTGCCCATGGAGGCACAGGGTCATCATCCACAAGTGAGGACTGCAGCAGCTGTGCATTGCAACTTAGACCAGTTTCAGGCTGGTCTAACTGCAGGGTCTGTCTGCCCCTTGGGGGGCTTACAAAATTCCAATGTAAGGGATATTGTAGCCCTGCTCATGTGCAGTGCAGCTGTCTCAGTGATGATGCAAGTGTGGTTGATGCAGGCATTCAACCTGTGGCAGACAGTCTCTTACAAAACTGAGACTGTCAGAAGGAGCCCTTTGTACCATTTCTCTCTCCACAAGTCCCATGTGCCAATCCCAACCTTTTGGAAATCAGGCCCAGTGTTTCAAAAAATGAGTCCGCCATGACTTCATGCAGCCCCAATCACAAAGACAATGAAATGGAATGCAAAATGTCTGATCTTTACATAAACATGAGAGATAGATTTCAAGTAAAAATACACCAGGCACTTGATTTCATGTATGCTGTATGAAAAGAAATGTGTTATAGGAACTTTGGTGTGTATCAGGGGGTCTGGGAAAAATAACAAGGAGTGAGGCCACCAGTAGGCTCTGGTGACTGCATCTTATGGCCTTTTCAGGCTGCCAGAATTTGGGGCTTGAGAACCATTATGCAAGAACGTACTATGAAATACAAATGTAGTAAAACAGCACTGACACATTTTATATCATGTGCCACATTTATGGCAGTTTGGTGTTAGTAGCGGTGTGGGAAAAGTAGAGATTGGCAAGTAGAAGTGGGCAAGCCAGAGCAGGCTTAAGCTTGGCTTGAGCTCAGTGCCTGGCTTGGCTCAACTTGGCCTCTAAGCAATTGAGAGCCAAAGTTAAGCTAGGTTAGTTATGGTCAACATAAGCATTTTACCCGGCCTTAGTAGTTAGTGTAGTGCCTGAAACATTCATCTTCTATGTGGAGAACAGCCTGCAGTAGCCATGTTTTGGCTCACAGAGTCATGCCAGACCCCTGGCTCAGCTCTGGCTTTGCTCTAGGTACACATTCCTGGCTTGCTCACTTAAGAGGAAAGCCTACCAAATGTATCCATTTCAGCCACTTGCAAGCCATTACAAGCATTTATTAATGCTGAATGTTTGCTAGTGGTATGCACCTTCCCCCCCCCCCAATTTTGACGTCAACTTTTGAAGATGAGTGTTTTAGGATTCCTCTTATAGACATGACATGTACCATTTATGGTATAGTGGCCAAAATGTCATTTTGCACCAGAGGTGCAAAAACACATCTTGTCTAGGTTTAAAAAAATGACACATCAGATTTATGAGGTTTTGTGGAAAAATGACTATGTTGAAAGTTTGGAGTCAAAACTTTCAAAATCAGTGAAGTGATGAGTGAAGCCTGAAATAGTGTAATGTTCAGTCATAGCCTGGGCATTTTACCAAAATTTTCAACATAGCCTTCTTACTACCCCATCTAATGGACCCAGTGGGTGAGGATTTTCAAATCCTCACCAAAATGTCATTCTACCTACTGAAATGTCATTCTGTGCCACAGGTATGAAAACAAAAATTGGACAGGATTTGAATAATGACAGCTACCACATTCATTAGGTGCTGTGAAGAAATGTCTATGTTTAAAATGTGGGGTCAAAATATTGAAAATTACCAAAGTTACAAGTCTGCATTTGTAAATTTTAATGTAGGCTCATAACTTTGTTTTTTTTTTATTATTATGATTACCCCATTTTCAGCATAGCCTTCTTATGATCCCACCTTAAGAACAAGTGCAGAAAAAATATTCAACTCCTGCCCTAAAGGTGATTTCGTGCAGGGACTGCAAAATCATCTTTCAGGGTGCAAAAAACATATATTCACCAGGAATTGAAAAATTACAGCTGTCACGTTTATGAGGTGCTGTAAAGAAATGGCTATGTTGATAATCTGAGGCTGAAATATTGAAAATTACTAAAGTTATGAGCCTGCATTTACAAATTTCAATGTATACTCATAACTTTGATGTTTTTAATATTTTTATACCAAATTTTCAACATTATTTATTTTTATTTTGTTTTTGTTGACCGGGTAAGTGCACTAGACAAATTCTGCCTATTTTCAGGCATGACCCGGGCCTTCTTATGATGCCACCTCATGAAAAAGGGCAGAGAAATTGTTCAATTCTTGCTCGAAAGGCGATTTCGTATAGCGACTGTGAAATCACACTTCAGGACAGATTTACATAATGTCACTTAAATTGTTCATGAGGTGGTGTCCCAAAAAAAGTATGTTGAAAATCTGGGGTGCAAATATCGAAAAATGGCCAAGTTATGCCACTAAGTTCAACCCCCCCATTGAAATACATTGAACTGCATACCTGATTGTCTCAGTAGGTGGTCTGCCTTTGAAGAGTGAAGACGTGTCTGCAGTCCACAGAGGATTATGGGGTTGGACCCCAGGTGTTTAAGTAAGGGCTTGGGGGGGGTGTGAGGTGGTGGGTGGTTGGTGGTGAGTGAGAGGATCCGGTGTGTGGGGGGGACTAACAGCTCAACAGACATGAATGGACAGTCTTCTTTTTTATAGGCTTAAAAAAAAAAAAAAGAAATGTCGAGGGAAGGTTTTCTTTATTTCAGGTTTTGACACTTGAGGATTGGGAACTCCCAATGTTAGCGTTATGTTTGGTAGGGGGTTGTGTATGCTGCGTGGGAGGGTCAGGTGGGGGTGCCAGCAGTGGACACTGGGGGATTGGGCACCCCCAGGGTCAGTACTATAAACAGCTGAGGGGGCGTGCAGTTATGGTGGGCTGCAATAGACATCGATTGACCATTTTCTTTTTTACAGGGTATTTAAAAATAAAATAAAATAGGAGGCATGGAGTTGCAGTTACAGTGGCAGCTGCAACAGACATCAGTGGACCATTTTCTTTTTTATAGAGTATAAAAGAAAACTCTAAGAGAAGGTTTTCTTTATTTTAAGTTTTAACTCTGGGGGATTAGGCCATCCCAGTGTCAGTGATATGTTTGGGGGGTGGGGGTGGGTGCTGAGTGGGAGGGTTGGATGGGGGTGGCATTTAAAGGGGCATCAGCAGTGGACACTGGAAGATTGGGCATCCTAAGTGTCAGTGTTATTAATGGTGGGCAGGGGGCATGGTTACAGTGGTGCAATGAACATCAATGCATGGTTTTCATAGTTGAAGGCCTAAAAAAACTAAAACTACGAGGTGAACACTGGGGGATTGGGCACCCCTAGTGTCATCGTTATGTTTAGGGAGTGTCTTGGGTGCTGAGAGGGAGGGTTGGGTGGGAGAGATTTACGGGCACAAGCAACAGACATCAATGGACGTTTTTATTTTTACAGGACTTGAAATAGCAGCTGCACACCAGTAAAGTCCATAACAAAAGTTCGGTGTTCAGCTGCAACTGTTTTGAAAACCAATCAGCTGTTTGCTAACGCAGCTTAGTGCACGTCTAAGGTCCGAAGCCCTCTCTTATTGGAGCAGCTTCAGTTCTTTGAAGTACACAAAGTTTCAGAACACCAAGCTGAGAGTTGCATCACGACCACAATGCATGGTCATTGGTCTAGACTGCCAAGCCCCTTGCAGTTGCAACTGCAATGAGCTCAGCAGTGACACACCTCCCAGATCCCAATGTACTTGTCCCAAAATGATTTGTGCAAGTGCAACAAACAAAAATAATCCATGTCGCATTTATGAGGTTTTGTGGAAAAATGGTTATGTTGAAAGTCTGGAGTCAAAACTGGAGAAGAGGGAGACAGGGGAGATATGATGAAAACTTATAAATATCTAAAAGGCATAAATAGGGTACCGGAAGGTAACTTCTTTCAGAAAAGGAGATGTCCAGGAATGAGGGGGCATGACAAGAGGTTGGAAGAGGGTAGACTAAGGAGTAGCATGAAGATGTATTTCTTCATGGAAAGGATGGTGGATGCATGGAATAAACTCCCAGCAGAGGTGGTGGGGGCAAACCCAGTGGGGAAATTCAAGCATGTATGGGACAGGCATAGGGGAACCCTAGCAATAGGAATGAAGAGGTAAAGCCAGAGATCAAGTAGGGTCTGTGGCTTTTACAGTAGGCAGGGAAAATTAACGAAGTTATGAATGAATTCTGACATAGTGTAACATTCAGTCGTAACCTAGGCATTTTACCATATCTGTATACCAAATTTTCAGCATAGCCTTCTTATTATCCCACCTAATGGACCCGGCAGGTCAAGATTTTCAAATCCTTGCTAAAACATCATTCCACACCTCCAAAACGTCATTCTGTGCCACAGGTATGATAACAGAGTTAGGCCAGGATTTGAAAAATGACAACATCCACGTTCATGTGGTGCTGTGAAGAAATGGCTATGTTTAAAATTTAGAGTCAAAATATTGAAAATTACCAAAGTTACCAGCCTGCATTCATAAGTTTCAATGTAGGCTCATAATTATCTTGCTTTTTAACATTTTTGCCCCAGATTTTCAACATTGCTTTCTTATGATCCCACCTCATAAACAAGTGGAAAGAAAATATTTATCTCCTACTCAAAAGGTGATTTCAAGCAATGACTGCGAAAACACCTTCCAGGGTGCAAAAATACATTTTGTCCAGGATTTGAAAAATGACAGCTGTCACATTCATGAAGTGCTGTAAAGAAATGGTTATGTTGAAAATCTGGGGTCAAAATATTGAAAATTGCCAAAGTTACAAGCTTGTGTCCACAAATTTCAATGTAAACTCATAACTTTATTTTTTAATATTTTTGCTCCAAATTTTCAACATAGCCTTCTTATGAGCCCACCTCATGAACAAGGATAGAGAAAATGTTCAACTCCTGTCTGAAAGGTGATTTCATGCAGTGACCTCAAAATCACCTTTCGGGACAGATTTACCTAACATCATTTGCATTGTTCATGAGGTGGTGTCCCAAAAAAGGTATGTTGAAAATTTGGGGTAAAATATAAAAAAATAGCCATGTTATACACCTAAGTTCAAAACCCCCACTGAAACACATTGAACTGCATATCTGATTTTGTCAGTTCATTGTCAGGCATTGAAGAGCTAAGACATGTCTGCAGTCCAGAGATGATTACAACATTGGACCCCTGGTGGGTAATTGAGGGCTTGGAGGTGTGTGGGGTGGTTGGTACTGAGTGGAAGGGTTGGATGGGGGTAAATTAACAGTGCAACAGACATCAATGGACCGTTTTCTTCTTTACAGGCTTAACAAAAAAAAACAGAAAAAAAGAAATGATTAGGAAAGGTGTTCTTTATTTTAGGTTTTGACACTGGTAAATTGGGCACCCCAGTGTTATGTTTGGGGGGTGCTGAGTGGGAGGGTAGGGTGAAGGTGACAGTTACAGAGGCACTAGCAGTGGTCACAGGGGGTTGGTCACCTCCAGTGTCAGTGATATGCTTGGGTGGTAGGGTGGGTGCCGAGAGGGAGGGTCAGGTGGGGAATGAACTAATAGCTCAACAGACATTGATGGACCATTTTCTTTTTTACAGATTTAAAAAAATGGGGAAAAAAAAAGAAATGTTGAGGGAATATTTTCTTTATTTCAGGTTTTGACACTTGGGATTGGGCACCCCCAGTGTCAGTGTTATGTTTGAGGGGGTAGGGGGTGTTCAGTGGGAGGGTCAGGTGGGGGTAACAGTAACAAGGGCACCAGCAATGGGCACTGAGGGATTGGGCAGCCCCAGTGTCAGTGTCATAAATAGCTGGGGTGCACTGGATTTGATTGACAACAGAAACTTCATGTTTGAGAGAAGGAAGGAAGTGATTACAGAGGCACAAATGGCTCACCATCCTAGAAGGAAAACAATAGCTCTCCCTCACCCCCTAGCTGCTGGAGGTCTGTCTCTGAGCAAGTTAGAAAGAGACTACTGAGGAATACAGGAACTTCCTGTCCCAGAACAGAAATGGCAGGAGTTGTAAAGGCACAGACGTGGTAGGAAAGTAGGGAAAAAAAAAGTAAATGGAGAGAGGAAAGAGTAAGCGTACAAAACAACAGTTGAGGGGCCACAAATAAGACATGATGGGAGTGGTACAGAGCAGTTGCTGTGGAGCGGTAGTCTTCAGGGAGACATCCTGGAGGATGCGGTGTTGTCGCATCTGCAGGCACCTCCCTGGGCTGAGGGAGGAGGTTACTCATCTCCAGACTGAGTTGACCAGGATTCAGGGGACCTCCTCTTCCACCCTGAAACCACCAGGACTGACGACGTTGCCTCAGATGTTGCCAAGAAATAGGAGTGGTTGGACCATGGTGGGCTCAGGGGGGGGTGAGGGTGTAAGAACAGAGGCACATCCCTCCAGTTGTACCTCTCCACAATTCATACACTGTTTTTGCAGAGTGTGGTTCCTCTATGGAGGCACCCACAGTGGGGCCCAAGAAGGATGCTGGGAACCTCCACAAAGGAGACACACAGGAGGGTGGCACAGGACCCCACAGGGGAAGGAAACAACTCCTGGTGGGGGACTCTGTTGTTAGGGGGGTAGAACTTGGGTAGGAAGGGGAGCGGTAGATAAGGTGCCTGCCTAGCACCATGGCTTGGAGGGACAGGGAGCGAATCCTCAGGATCATGGGAGCAGCTGCACGGGGGAGAGTGCTGGACATCATTGTCCACCAAGGAACAAATGCCCTGGCTGGGAATAAGATCAGAGCAGTGCAGGAGGAGTTTTTGGAGTTGGGGAGGGGCCTTAGACAAATGGCATGCATGGTAACCTTCTTAGAGGTGCTGCCTGTCTATGGCATGCTCGAGGCCAGGGTGCTCTGCACCATGGGATTCAATCAACGGTTGAAAAACTGGTGCAAAGCTCAGGGTTTTGGCTTCATTAGGGACTGGGGTTCCACCTGGAGGAATACAGGCCTATACTGGTGTGATGGTCTGCATCTGTCCAGGAGGGGGACCAGGATCATGGCTGATAGGTTTAAATGCTTCACTGGCTAGCATTTAAACTAGCCAAGGGGGGGAGACATTGAAAAGGAGCAGGGAAATCCCTGCCCCCCCCAAAAAAGGGTAGTTAATGAGGCAAACACCAAGACAGAGAAATTGATAGGGAGAAGGGCAACAGTGAATGGAGAAATAGGCAAAGGCAGTAAGGACAGGGATGGGACAAAAAGAGGTGAGGCCATCAGAAAATGGAGGGCAATGAGCACTAATGCCCATAGTCTGGGTAACAAGCTCCCTGAACTAGTAGCCTTGCTGGAAGAGGGATGCCTGGATATTGTGGCAGTCACAGAAACATGGTACACAGAGAACCATGACTGGGAAGTCAACATACCAGGTTACACAGTCTACAGGAGGGATAGGGAGGGTAGAAGAGAAGGAGGAGTAGCTCTCTACATAATGGAAGGTATCAAAACAACAGAACTAAAGGGTAAACAGGGAGAAGAGGAGGCACTGTGAGTCACCCTAGAGACAGGAAATGGCACCACAATCCGAATGGGTGTTGTATACAGACCCCCTTCTCAGGGGGAGGAAATGGACAAGAAAATGATAGAAGGCATCCTTTGGATGGCAGAAAAAGGGGATATATTGTTGATGAGGGATCTGAATATGCCAGATGTTAACTGGAGCACCTTTGCTGCAGTCACATCCAAAAGCAGAGTCATTCTCGATGCCCTACAGGGGGGATGCCTCAGACAGCTAGTGTTGGAACCCACTTGGAAGGAAGCCATCGTAGACCTGATACTCTCATATGGGAATGGAGAGAGGATCTCAAATTTAGAAGTGGGTAGCTATCTGGGAACAAGTGACCACCAAACAGTGTGGTTTATGATAAACACAGCCGTAGAGGCAAGCCATACAAAACTGAGGGTATTTGATTAGAGGATGGCTGACTTTGGCAAAATGGGAGAGTGCCTCAGAAAAGCACTAGCAAACAGGCAAGAAGGAAGGGTGGAGGAACAATGGGGAAACATCAAAACTGCCATCACAGAGGCAACAAACCTTTATGTGAAGCAAATAAACAAATCAAAATGAAGGAAAAAAACACTAAGGTTCTCAAAAGAGGTGGCGGGGAAGGTTAGGGAGAAAAAGATAGCATTCAGGAAGTATAAGGAAACACATAAGGAGCAGGACAGAGAACTGTACCAGTTAATTCAGAAGGATGTGGGAAGGCAGTCAGAATAACAAAAGCCCAAACAAAGGAAAAGATATCCAACTCAGTTAAAAAGGGGATAAAACCTTTTATAGGTACATTAGGGAGTGAAGAAAGACCAAGGGAGGGATAGTGAGGCTTAATAAAGGGAAGGGTGGGTGGGTAGAGGGTGACAGTGAAAAAGCAGGGATACTGAATGAATACTTCTGCTCAGTATTCACAAAAGAAGAGGAGGAGGAGGTACCTAATCAAATCAATAGAAGTATTCTGGATAGGGGGGTCGATACCAGTCCATTCACAGAAGAAAGGGTTCTGAAAGAACTCCTAAAACTGAAAGTGGACAAAGCAACGGGCCCTGATGGGATTTACCCCAGAATTTTAAAAGAACTAAGGGGAGAACTAGTGATACCACTGACTACCATTTTTAACAAATCATGAGAGGATGGTGTGGTACCTAAGGACTTGGGGAGGGCAGACGTGATTCTCCTTCACATAAGTGGGAGCAAAGCAGAGGCAGGAAACTACAGACCACTTAGTTTGACCTCAGTGGTAGGGAAAATGATGCAATCACTTCTGAAAGAAAGAATTGTTAAGTACCTAGAAAGCAGCGGGGCACAGGACCCAAGGCAGCATGGATTCACAGTGGGAAGGTCATGTCAGACAAACCTAATTGATTTATTTGACTGGGTGACCAAAGTAGTAGACCAGGGAGTGGCTGTGGACATGGCCTATCTTGACCTTAGCAAGACATTTGACACAGTCCCACAAAAAAGATTAATAAACAAGTTAGCCTGCCTGGGAGTGGGTCCCATTTAATAGCCTGAGTAAAAACTTGACTGGACAACAGGACACAGAGGGTAATAGTAAACAGAGTCCACTCCGAAGAAAGGGGGCTTACTAACAGGGTATCACAGGGTTCAGTATTGGGTCCGGTCCTTTTTACTGTCTTTATAAGTGACATTGCAGAGGGACTGGAAGAAAAAGTATGCCTCTTGCAGATGACACAAAGATCTGCAACAGGGTTGATACACGTGGGGGAATGACAAAGGACTTGGCAAGGTTGGAGGAATGGTCAAAAGTATGGCAGCTTAGATTCAATGCAAGGAAGTGCAAAATAATGCACCTGGGAAACAAAACCCAGGGGAAGAGTACACAATGGAGGGAGGAGGTACTAACAACAACAAAAATAGAGAGGGACCTGGGGGTAGTCATATCAGATGACCTAAAGGTAAGCAAGCAATGGGAGAAGGCAGTAAAGAGGGCTGGGAGATACTGGGATATATGAGGAGAGGCATCACCAGTAGAAAACAGGAAGTTGTTATCCCTCTGCACAAACTGTTGGTGAGACCCCATCTGGAGTACTGCGTGCAGTTGTGGAGACCCCATCTCCACAAGGACATAGACAGGATAGAGGCAGTCCAGAGGAGGGCAACTAAAATGGTCCAGGGTCTGCACCAGAAGCCATATGAAGAGAGACTAAAGGAACTTAATATGTATGTCCTCATGGAAAGGAAGGAGAAGGGAACATGATAGAAACTTTCAAGTACCTCAAAGGAATCAACACAGTCCAGGAGGGTAGCATCTTTCAGAAAAAAGCGATGTGCAAGAACAAGGTTGCACAATTTGAAGATAGAGGGAGAATGGCTCAGGGGCAACACGAGGAAGTATTTTTTCATGGAGAGGGTGGTGGACACATGGAATGGTTTTCCTGAGGAGGTCATGGGGTCAAAAACAATGGTGCATGGGACAAACATAAGGCAATTCTGGTGGGGGGGGTAGGAAGAAGTAGGCTGTTGGTTAACTAGGATCTGCAGCTTATCCAATAGGTAGGGAAATGGGCAGAAGTGGTGGGCCAAGGGGTCCTTATCTGCCATCAAAGTCTATGTTTCTATATTTCTATAATAGACATTGTTGGACCATTTTCTGTCTACAGGGTATGTAAAAAAAAAAGTAGAAAACGCAGAGGAAAGGTTTTCTTTATTTCAGGTTTTGACACTGGGGGATTGGACACCCCCAGTGTCAGTGTTATGTTTAGGGGGGTAGGTACCGAGTGGGAGGTTGGGTGGAGGACAGCATAGGGGTGCCAGGCAGATGACACTGGGGAATGAGTACTCCCAGTGTCAATGTGAGAAACAAGGGGAGTGCAGTTCCTGTTGTGTGGTAAACATTGATGGATTGTTTTCTTAGTTGCAGGCTTAACAAAATGCTGAGGGACATTTTTCTTTATTTCAGTTTTGACACTGGGGTATTGGGCACCCCCAGTGTCAGTGTTATGTTTGGGGGGGTGGGTGATGAGTGGGAGGGTTGGTTGGGGGTGAGAGTTACAGGGGCAATGGCAGCGGACACTGGGGGTTGGGCACCCCCAGTGTAAGTGTTTTGTTTGTTGGAGGGGGGTGGATCGTGGGCTGGTGGTCAGCACAAGAGGGATTGTCAGCAGGGGAGAGAGTTACAGGGGCACCAGCAACAGACATCAATGAACATTTTTATTGTTACAGAAACATAGACTTTGACAACAGATAAGGACCGCTTGGCCCACCCAGTCTGCCCATTTCCCACCTATCGGATAAGTTGCAGATCCTAGTTTTACCAACAGCCTACTTCCTCCTACCTCCCACTAGAATTGCCTTATGTCTGTCCCATGAATTCTTAAACTCCCCCACTGTTTTTAACCACACAACCTCCTCAGGAAGGCCATTCCATGTGTCCACCACCCTCTCTGTGAAAAAATATTTCCTCACGTTACCCCTAAATCGCCCCAACACTATCTTCAAATTTTGCCCCCTTGTTCTTGAACATCTCTTTTTCTGAAAGATGCTACCCTCTTGGACTTTGTTGATTCTCTTGAGGTACTTGAAAGTTTCTATCATGTCCCCCTTCTCCCTCCTTTTCTCGAGGGTATGCAGATTAAGCTCTTTTAGTCTCTCTTTGTATAGCTTCTGGTGCAGACCCTGCACCATTTTAGTTGTCCTCCTCTGGACTACCTCCATCCTGTCTATGTCCTTGCAGAGATGGGGTCTCCAAAACTGCATGCAGTACTCCAGATGGGATCTCACCAACTGTCTGTACAGAGGGATAACAACTTCCTGTTTTCTACTGGTGATACCTCTCCCTATGCATCCCAGTACCCCCCAGCCCTCCTTACTGCCTTCTCACATTGCTTGCCTACCTTTAGTTCATCTGATATGATTACTCCCAGGTCCTTTTACATTTTTGTTGTCCTTAAACCCCCCCCCTCCCAAACTGTGTACTGTTCCCTTGTTTTTTTTTTCTAGGTACTCAAAAATGCTTTCTTTCAGAAGTGATTCCATCATTTTCCCTATCACTGAGGTCAAACAAACAGGTCTGTGGTTTCTTGCCTCTGCTTTTCTCCCACGTTTGAGAAGGGGAATCACATCTGCCCTCCTTCAGTCCTCAGGTACCACACCCTCCTCCCATGATATGTTAGAAAGTGTAGTCAGTGGAGCCATTAGTTCTCCCATTAGTTCTTTTAGAATTCTGGGGTGAATCCTGTCAGGCCCCGCTGCTTTGTCCACCTTCAGTATTAGGAGTTCTTTCAGGACCCTTTCTTCTGTGAATGGACTGGTATCAACCCCCCAGCTTATGTGCTTCTATTAACAAAAGAATTGTGAAAAAGTCTGAGCTGAGATCCAGAGCATACATATCAGCAATGATAGCATGTTTGGGATCTCAGTTCAGTTATTTCAAACTTCTTTTATTAGCACATTCATTTTCATTCAAGAGTGCCATCTCCGCATTCAGGGGCTGCATCAAAAAACATATGAGGACAGATTAACAGAACTCAATATGTATACCCAGGAGCAAAGGAGGGAGAGAGGTGATATGATTGAAACATTCAAACACCTTAAGGGCATTAACAAGGGGAAAGAGTCTAACATGTTTCAATATAAGAAAATTAGCAGGACAAGAGAACACAGCATGAGATTAGAGGAAGGCAGATTAAGGGGTACTGTGAGGAAGTTCTTTTTCACAGAAAGGGTAGTGGATGCATGCAATGGCCTACCTCAGGAAGTGGTGGATGTGCATGCAGTGCAGGGCTTCAAACAGGCATGGGATAAGCATAAGGGAGCAATACAGATAAGTATGACTGATAGGCCAATCAACAGAGCAAATGCCGATGGCACATTCATAAGGTAGAAAAAGAAAAGGGCAGACTGGATGGGCCTTGCGGTCCTTATCTGCCATCAACTTCTATGTTTCTATGTTTCACACTCTTTGTGATAGTAGCCTTAACTGAAATGGTATGCCATTCTCAGAGCAAACTTCCTACAGTGACGGCAATGACAGTGCTGCAACCCAATCAACAATCATTCCATTGATCTGGAAGTAATAAGAGTTGATAAAGCAATGGGTCCAGATGGGGTGCACCCCAGGGTCCTTAAAGAACTAAGAGGTGGTGGCTGAACCTCTGGCTATCCTGTTTAGCCGATCACTGGAAACAGGGGAGGTACCCAAAGACTGGAGGATAGCAGATGTAGTCCCCTTATACAAAAGTGGGAACAAAGAGGAAGCGGGGAACTACAGACCAGTCAGCCTCACCTCGGTAGTGGGAAGATCATGGAAGCACTACTGAAGGAGAGATTGGTGGAACATCTGGTTGTCAATAGACTACAGGACCCAAGGCAGCATGGTTTCACCAGGGGAGGTCATGTCAGACCAACCTCATTGAATTTTTGACTGGGTGACTAGGGAGATGGATCAGGGGAGGGCAGTGGACATGGCCTATCTGGACTTCAGCAAGGCCTTTGACACTGTGCCACATAGAAGACTATTACACAAGCTGGGGAATATGGGTGTGGGCAGGACAATAGTGTGGTGGGTAGGTAACTGGTTGGGGCGGCAGGACACAGAGGGTGTTAGTAAATGGCTGTCACTCCACAGAGGGAAGAGTGACCAGTGGGGTACCACAGGGATCAGTGCTGGGACTGGTCCTATTCAACATCTTCATCAGTGACATTGCGCAGGACCTAGAAGGCAGAATTTCACTGTTCACTGATGACACAAAGCTCTGTAACAGAGTAGACACACCAGAGGGTGTAGAAAGAATGAGAAGGGACCTGCAGAAACGTGAAGAATGGTCAGGGGTTTGGCAGTTGAAATTCAATGCAAAGAAGTGCAAGATAATGCATATGGGGCACAAAAACCCTGGCACAATATATCAGTTGGGGGATGAGGATATAGCATGCACCAAGCAGGAAAGGGATCTTGAGGTTATCATCTCTGATTACCTCAAGGTAGGGAAACAGTGTGACAAGGCAGAAGGTAAAGCAAATAGGATGCTGGGATGCACAGGCAGGGGCATCACCAGCAGGAAAAGGGTGGTTATAATTCCACTATACAAGACACTAGTGAGGCCCCACCTGGAGTACAGTGTACAGTTCTGGAGACCTTACCTACGTAAGGACATAGACAGGGTAGAGAAGGTTCAGAGGAGGGCAACAAAGATGGTGCATGGATTGCATCACAAGTTCTATGAGGACAGGTTGAAGGAACTGAACATGTACTCCCTGGAGGAGAGGAGGGAGAGAGGGGATATGATAGAGACATACAAGTATCTTACAGGGAGGAACAGGGTGCAGGAATACACTATTTTTAAGCAAAAAAGATGTTCCAGGACTAGAGGGCATGGGATGAAGTTGAAGGGAGGACGATTCAGAGGAAACGTGAGGAAGAATTTCTTCACAGAATGGGCGGTGGACAAGTGGAACACCCTGCCAGAGGAAGTGGTGGAGGCTGAAACAATCACGGGATTTAAAAATGCATGGAATAGACATAAAGGAATTCTGGAGGTCAGGGTAAGGGGCAACAGACTTCTAGGAAAACATAAACTGAACTTACAAGCTCAAATGGGCAGACTGGGTGGGCCATAGGCCCTTATCTGCTGACACTGTCTATGTATCTATGTATCTATGATCAGAATTTTGCAGCATTGGCCGTCTTGCTGCCCAGGGGTTTTGCACTGTTTCCTCCTACACCTGTGACCTAGATGTGATTATATAAATTTTTGGGTGTGTGAGTGGCAAAGCCCCCCCACAAACAGCCAGGATGTGCCCCAGTGCATTGCCACAATAGCGGTTGGTTGGCAGGATTGTTTGGTGATGTGGTTGCCAATCAGCATGTCCTTGTCACTGTAAAGTTGGTCAACATCCTTGATGTCAAACCGGCATCATGAAACCAACTGAAACATCCTGGAAAAAGTAAAATCAGCCATGCATGTGTTTTTTTATCAAGACATGCCATTACTTAGACATGCATTCACAGAGTCAGTGGCTGAAGGTGGGTTGTCGACATCCTGCACATCAACAGGAGCAATGCCAACAGTTGACATTGTTTCTGATGAACTAAAGTGTTTTTCTGTGGAGGACTTTGCCCCCCATACACCCCATGTGGGGGGCTGTGCCAGCTGTACCCTCCATCTCTAATTAACCACCTCTGAGTCAGAGTTGGTTCAAGGTGGAGGCTCAACTATGGGAATCATCTGTTGGCTGACAGCGGACCACCACAGTGAAAGATCTTGACCTGGAGAGATCTGTCACTTTGGTGGTATTTCACCGTAATGGTGTTGCTGTCCTGATGTTACACCAAAGTTGAGTAGACTGCTCATCCCAAATGGTGAGCATAGCATCCAAGTGCTGCTGTGCTCCAATCTCTGGAGGTGTTTGGGTTGAGTTGAGTTAGCTCCTTCTCTCTCTCTCGGTCATCAGTTGAAAGGTATGTCAGCAGCAAGAAAAGAGTGCATTTGGGGGGGGAGCCAGTCATGAATGGAGACAGTGGAGTGATAGAGGAGTGAAGTGCTTCAATTCCATAATGTTGTGCTATGTTCAGAATCTGGTCACATGCTTCCAGAGCCCCCTTTCTCTACTACATAATAGCAAGACATCAGCATAGCTCTGCTACTCAGCTGTAAAAAGTAGGATTAAGATTTGAGAATCCAACAGCCTCTCACCTCCAATGTACTGTATAACTATACTTGCTTAACAGGTGTTGCATTTTTAAAGCACCAGCAGTAACCTGCTGAAAGAATGCAAGCTATTGTGCCTTATCAAATAAATACTTACAACGTCAGTGTTTTGAAGTTTTTTTTTAAGTTTAAACTGCATCAGTGGTTAACAGTACAGTCCTTCCTTAAACATTTGCAGTAGACACAGATAGAATTAAAATAAAAACAACAGCATAAAATTACAATCTAGGTCAGACCAACTTTTTTCTATTTATATGAGATCAGATGATATCATCCTCTAGGTCTTATAGTGTAGAGAGAGAGAGATGGGCTTAGAAAACATTTATTTTATGTTCCCACTAGATTTTTGTTTGTCCTTTTTTTAAATACATTCAATCAGGGAACACAGTTCAGTCACTCTTCTTTGCCTCAGGTGGGCATCACAAATGTGCCTAGTTAAAGGTTGCTTCTTGATCACTCATCAGGGTTTCTACTGTTACTGACAGTGGGACGATACAATGAGTCTGTGGTGCAGGAGAATTTGGCGCCTGTGCAAAATTAAATGTATCTCTTTCCATGTGCAATGAAAGGCAAGTACAAAGCACTTTTTTCATTCATGCACCAAGTGATACCCGTAGGGGTACCAGTGCCACGTTCCAGGTGCCTAGAGCTAGGACCTCCCTCTCCCAAAGGTCCTTTCATCACAGAGCGCCATCCTGGTATAACTCCCTCCCCTCGCATGTCACTAGCACCGCTAAAATTGGCCAATTCAAAATCACCCTTCGCAAACACCTCATTAGCTCACGGAGATGTACGTGTCTATCCCAGAGCCTATTATGAGTGCCTTCCTGACTTACCAGCTATTTCAGGACTAAGAATATAACAATGCCTGAGTTTTGCCTACAGTCAATCGAAATGCGACATTGTATCCTGGATGTCCCTTGGGAACCCGGTGACCTCTTGTGGGTTCCCATGAAACCCAAATATTTAAATGGCACTTGAGGATTTTAATGATTCTGTATTGTATGTTGCATGTAATTCACCTGTACTGTTCTCCTCTGTATTACCACACATTTAGATTGTTCCCCTCCCTGTGACGAGGTGTCTTTGTAAATGAGTCTCTGACTCAAAGGTTGTAAATCCGATATTGTCTAAAAAATAAAAAAAATAAAAATACCTACTGTATTACAAAATGGTGCCGGTAGACATTCTTCACAAGTGCAAAATGATCACAGTCAATTCAACAAAAATCACGTAGGCAGTCAACTTTCATGGTATCTATGACTGCCATGAACTCAGTGAAAGACTTGCATCTCTACTGAGATGCAAACAAATAGGTTTCATACAGACCAAGTCAATACTGTTTGCAAGCAAATCTATTTATCTTTCACAGATCAGTCCCACATAATTTGCATACAAACCCATATACTTAACAAAGATCAAACCAGTACAGTAGGCTGTGTTAAAAACACATATGTTTCACTGGAAAAAAACAATATAGTTTATAGTTGAACCATTATAGTGTATAGTTGGCCCTTGGTCTGTATGGATTTCCATCTCAGCTAAAATGTTGTACCACAGTTCAAAGGTCATGTAATGCCATCATACCCTTTTGTGATACAACAACATTCGAGCTGATCCTGTATACATATATTTTTTTTTTGCTACAATGTACGGCCACAGGAACAACGAGCCTGTTCTTCCACCTTTGGGTCCTGATTGCATCAGATTGCTTGTGGTTCATTCTCATTGTCAGTAATGTAATCGGCACCCCCACTGTAGCAGTGCAGGCTTGTTGTGCAAGGTTGCCTATCCACTATTCTCTATATACTGTATTTCACTGAAAAGCCAGTGTAGTGGAATTACAAACCATTATGCATAAAAAGAACTAAAATTATTTGTTCATAAACTTATATACTATACATGGAAAGAAAGATATGTTAATCTAAAACTAGCACATTTTTAGCACAAACCCATATACAGGTACTTTACATCTCAAAGTAATCTTTTAAAATCAGTCTTTCTGATGCATAAACCAATATATGCTGTGTCCCAACCAATCTGCTATGGAAAGAAACAGCAGAGTTGGCCTGATCTAGTGCTTGATGAAATTTGACCTATTTGACACCTCACAGTAATCAAATCCTTGTGAGAGGTGTAGGCTAGAAAGATGTTACTGAAAGTAAGTCACCATTTAGACGAGTTTCTACACTTATTTTAGCTAAGACTGTAAACAACAAACTGCAGATACAGTGGTGTTCCACAGGATGAAACACAATTCTGCTACATTTTGCAGCATTCTGCAGAATGCTGCAGAAGACCTACTGAATAAAGCAATGTAATGTCAATGGTAATTAGTCCCTTTTGTCATTCAGGATAATGTGACACTGACAGGATGAAGTGAATGCCACAGTTTCCTGCATGACAAAGGGACTAATTGCCATTGAAATTACATTGCTTTATTCAGTAGGTCAGCTGCAGCATACTGCAGAGTCTGTTAAAAGTGTGTTTTATCCTGGGGGATGCCACTGTACATGTTTCATCCAATTGGGACTTTGCAGTGCAGTGCAATGGAGTTACAATCTAAGCCACAAAGCCAGACAGCCCCATAGCAAATCCAGCAATTAGTGCATTTGGAGGAAGCATTCCAGAGAGGCAGTCTGGGAAAAGTGCAGTATGCAGAATGCAAAGAGATGGATAATTTCCAATTTGTTTGGTTTCTTTAAATCTCTCCAAACAACATACACCCTAAAGCCTCAAACCTGATGCAAAGCATCATGGGTTTCAAAATCCTTTTTCGGATGGACTGAATATGAAATGTCTCTACCAGTACAACATTCTGATGACCATGCCACTATGTAGACTGCACCATTATAAGGTCACATACACTTATTTTATTTATTTAAAATTTAGTGACCAGGAAAGGCACACTGAGCTGAGGCTCATTTCCAGGTGTAAGCCAGAGAGGGGGGAGATGGAGCAAAACAGCAGCAGACAATAATAAACCAACATCTGAACAGACAGTTGAGCATTGTGTTACAATAATAGAATAAATAAAGAGGATTTGAATGTACCACAATTAAACAATGTGAAGTGAACTTTATCAGTGTTTAGAATCAGTACAAAAACGTGTATGGGCTAAAATCGAGACTTCAAGGGTAACCAGAAAAAGGGTAGCAGAAGCAAGTGTGGGAGGGAGTGTTGAAGTTTCAGCAAGCATTTAAAGGAGTTAAAGGATGGGGAGAGATGGAGACAAGAGGGGAGTTTATTAAAGAGAGAGGGAAGCCTATAGGAGAATGCAGATTGTTCAGCAGAGGAGTGTGGTTGAAAAATGGCAAAAGTATGATGGTCCGTAGAGCAGAACAAAACAGATAGGAGTGAGGAGAAGTAGTAGGTGTGGAACCAATATTTGCAGATGAATGTAGCACAATGGGCCTGTCAATGAGATGGCAGTGGGAGGATTGAAAGGGAGAAGTAAAGCGAGCAATAATGTGTGCATGGAGGAGAGTTACAGTACAAGTCACATTAAATTGTTCCTGCAACTCACTGGTGTAGTGCATTGTTTAATTCAATGAATTATTAAAAGGTTATTATTGGTTTGCAACTAGCTGTTATGTACTATAAGCTTTATTTTCAGCTGAGTGCTTATGAGTTTCATTTCAGAAGGCAGACTAAACAACTCATAAGGAATGCTGTGATATTTATAAACAATGCCATGAAAATGCAGCTACTGCCATTTCACTAAACAGTTACAAGTGAGTTGAATAGGCAGTGAAGGATGGCTGGAAAACAGTTGAAAGCTTCAACAGTTCGAGTTGCCACTGCAGTAGCATCACAAAAAAAAATGCTACACCAGTGAGTTGATGGAACAGTTTAATGTGACTTGTACTGTAGATGCAAAATGGCAGGAGTTGAGGAGGGTATCCCATCTGGCAAGGGCAGTGATGGGAGCAGAGCCATAGACTACATCTGCATAGCTGAAGACAGGGAGCACCATTTTGGTAATCAACTTCCTGCAGACATGTGAAGATAGGCAGTCTTTGTAATGATAGACAGCACCAAGCTTGGGATGAAGCTTGGCATGGATGGCATCAATGTGGGCTGGTAAGTCAAGCTTACTGTCAAGCCACACCCCAGGTACTTAAAGAACCAAACCACTTCAAGTGGGGTGCCATCCAGAGTGGTATACACAGGAGGGACAGTGAGTCTGGCTACTTTCTGACTGGTACCAAAGGTCATGGAGACTGTCTTTATAGTGTTAACTTTAAGTTGGTTAGAATAGAACCAGTGAAGGACATTGTTGAAGTCCCACTGGAGCAGGTTTTCTACAGCTGCAGAGGAAGGACAAGAGGTGAAGAGAACTGTGTCATCTGCATTCATGTGTATATGTAAGTTGACACAGGTGGAGGTGAGGTCATTGAAGAAGACTGAAAAAAGGAGGCGTTGAAGGATGGAGCCCTGTGAAATCCCAGATTGGATAGGAATGGGAGGTGACAGGGAACCACCAACTTGTATCAATTGTAGATGAGTGGTTAGGTAACAGCTGAACCAAGCAACAGTGGGGGCAAAGAGGCCAACATTTCTCATCTTGTTCAGGAGATGTGGCTGGGACACAGAGACAAAGGCTTTTGCCAGATTGACAACAATTTCTGTGACCATGAGCCCTTGCTCCATCCTGGAGAAGATGGCATCAGTCACATGCAGCAGGGAGGAGACTGAGGAATGGTGCTTCCAAAAGCCAGACTGGAAAGATGATAGGAAGTTAGTGGATGAGAAGAAATCAAGGGTTCTTGCATGTACCAGTTTCTCTTGCAGATTAGAGAGGGAAGGGAGGAGGGAGATGGACAATAGTTACCAGAAAAAGATGAGTTACCCCCTTTGTGAAGAGGAATAACTCTGGCCATCTTCCAAGCCTGGGGAGCAGAGCATATAGTGAAGGAAATGTTACACAGGTGAGTGAGAAGAGCTGCAATATCAGGAGCTGAGAAGTGTTGTAACTTAAGGTCATGACCATCAGGGCTGGGCTTTGATGGGTTGAGGAAGGAAGGGGCTAGTAGAGTTTCATGGACAGTGATGGGGGGATATTAGTGACCTGGAGGGTTATGGGAGAGGGGAGTAGTAGAGGAGGGGGTGTTACTATTGCAGGAGGATGGAAGTGCACTTGTTGTGAAGAACTTGTTAAAGAGTGTCCCACGAGAGGCATGGTCAGACACAGGTTAACTATTTTCCACGATAAGGGGGGGGGGGACTGGCTGGGCAGGGGGGTCAAAAAGGGAGTGTTTAATCTTCCAAAATTTTGATGGGGAATTTAGGTTTAACTTGAGGTTGGCTTTGAAATACTGTGATTCTGCTGACCAGACAGACTTAGTGTAATTGTTCCTCAGAGCCCTGTAGAAGATGTGGTCAGAGGAGGAGCAGAATAATTTTTAACAGGCACAAGCATGGTCCTGGGACTTACACAAGTCTGTGATATCAGAGGCAATCCTGGTATGACGGGATGTTTTTACCCTGAGTTTCCTGAGGGGGAATGCCTGTCCCAGACAGTGGAAAATTTGGAATGAAAAAGAGCAAGGGCAACATCGATATCTGAGGCAGAGAGGATGTCAGACAAGTCAGTAGTAGTAAGGTCGTTCAGTAGAATGTTGATTTTTAGCAATTGGGAGAGACCTAGCAAACATATATTTAGGTAACGGGGTTGGGGGGGGATTTTCTGATGCCGAAGGTGACACATTAGTTGCTAAAGATATCTGGCTAAATACCAGCTGCCACAAAAGGGGGGGTGTTAAAACACAATCCAATAGGGAATGGTTAGCAGAGCGGGAACTGAGCCAGGTGGGTTCAGAAATAACCTGTGTCAAATTAAGTGACTCAGTCTTGTGAATGGTAGGTCAGGATGATGGGCAAATCCAACAGATTTTGAATTCTGAATGGATGAGTTCACTTGTGGAGGAAAAAGAAGCAATAGTGGGAAGAGAGTTTACCAGGGCAGAGAGAGAAATCTTAGGAGAGGTGTAAAGAACAACAATGAAAATGGGTACTGAGAAGGGGAAGGAGAGTTTGACTAAAAGATATTCGAGATAGCAGGGAATCGACTCCTTGCTAGCCGCAGTGCATGTCAGATTTTGGTGAATATAAATGGCCATCTCTCTGCTATATTTACCCCTATCCTGTCTGAAAAGATGGTAATCAAGAAGTGACAGGTTATGCTCAGAAATCATGGAGGAGAGCCAAGACTCAGTGATACACAGGACATCAGGGGGTAATTGCAGACAAACATAGAGGAGGTTAAGTTTCAGTAGCAGGCTCCTAGCATTTAGATTGAAGACTCTGAGGCCCTTGGAAGTGGTGGTGGTGGTGGGGGGGAATATCCAGGACTGGGCTCCATGTAGGGGGCCGAAGCTCTGGTGAAATGTGGTTCATGACTCCCTAAGAATTCAGGATGGGCCAGACGAATCTGGAATGAGAGGCAGGAAGCTTACACATGGACCAAGACGCCAAAGGTTTATTTACAATTGACAAGAAGAACAACAAGATAACAGTTTTTTTGTACAATGCTACAAGATCAATCAATCAATCAATCAATCAAAACTTACATACTAACATACTAAAATGCCAGCAGAATAGGCCTAATGGTCTTTCGTGTCTGCTTGTTTGGTCAGCCCCCACCCTGGGTGCTGACCTTGCTGTCCCCCTCGCCTTCTCTGGCTTCTCCCTTCCCAGTTCCGGATATTCTTGCTGCATTGGATTTTGCTTCCTGAACCCTTCCCCTGTACCTGTCCCACCCCTCTTGAACCCCTCCACTGTCTCTGCCTCCACCAGCCCCTAGGTAGTGCATTCCATGGCTCCACCACCCTCTCAGTGAAGTAGCACCTCCTCCTTTCTCCCTGAATCTTCCCTCCAGCTTCCACCCATGCCTCTAGTGGCCCCTTCCTCCTTCCTTCAAGCACCCTGACTGTTCCTCCCTATTTACCCTCTTCATGTACCTGAAGACCTCTATCATGTCCCCCCGGTCCCTTCTCTCTTCCAATGTGTACATATTTAGCTCTTCGAGCCTCTCCTCATAGGTCCTGTCCCCCAAGCCCCAAATCATTTTGGTTGCCCTCCTCTGGACCCTCTCCAGGAGGTTAATGTCCCTCTTTAAGTGTGGCCTTCAAAACTGCACGCAGTACTCCAGGTGCGGCCTCACCAAGCAGTTATACAGAGGGAGTATCACTTCCCTCCTTCTGGAGGTGATCCCCCTAGCGATGCATCCCAGCATCCTGTTGGCCTTGGCTGCTGCCTCCTACAAGTCTCAGAGTTGTTCATCTTGACATCCACCACCACCCCCAGGTCCCTCTCAGCCATTGAGACTTGTAGTATTCCCCCCCCCCCGGGTGTACACTTGGCCTGGGTTTCTGGCCCCCAGGTGGAGTACCTTGCATTTCCCTGCATTGAACCTCAGCTTCCACTTTCTAGACCATCTTTCCAGAGCCTCCAGGTCCCCCTGCAGGGCCACCCTCCCCTCCTCCTTTATTTAGTAGAGCACATTTCTCAATTTTGACTCAGTCTGCTTTACAATAAATTCAGCAAAATAAAACAATACAAAGATAAAATCAAACTAATACAAATATAATATCAATAAAACTATATTAAAAAACCATAAAAGCTTGATTGACTAAAAGGGTCTTTAGCTCCATTTTAATAGAACAAGCAATAAAACAATATAATCAGGATAAACAATTGGTCGAACCAATAACCAGGGTTAACCCCTTTCATTCCAAGTCCTGGGTGCACTTTGTCTAGATGACAAGATTCTGATGAACCAGGCTTGGGCTTTGTGATGCATTGGCTGATCAGCAAGCAGGAACAGACCCAACAAAGCAATTTTCATAAACAGGCCACAAAGGGTGTCCCCCAGATGAGCAGAACACAAAAAGGAACACTGCTAGCTAGACAATGAAGAACTTGGTAATCCCCTGTGAGTCCAGATGAGAAGCTGAAGTTTCCTGGATGAGCAGATGGTTCTCTGGACAATCCACAGCAATAACCACTGGTAGGTTCCCGGCATCCAGGCCACCTCCTAACAAGAAGACTATTGGTGATATGATCCTTGGAGCAGTACTGGTATGCACACTTACAGATTGGTGACAAAATAATAAAAAGATCATGCACAATGTTAACTGTGGTCACTCACTCTTGAATAGGGGTGGATCCTAAGCTGACTTATTTCTGGATACCTAACTAATGGCTCTCTACAACTTATTGTCACAGGATTGATATTGGAACACTGTGGTGAAGATTCAAAGCAGGTCAGCATCACTGGAGACAGGTCTTCTGAAGCTGGAAGAGTGACTGGGGATCTCCCTAGCTCAATGTGAAGCCCTGAAGAAACTGGTCCTAGCAATGGAGGCAAAGCTGGACATCAAGAACACAAGGGATGCAGTCCAGAAACAAAGTTTGGGTTGCAAGTGATGCAGGTCAGCTCCTAGGCAAACTGATTCAGTCTTTAGGACACTAGGCATGCTATAGCCCAATTCAGTTCTTACAGTGCTCTATACACCCCACATAGCTCCATAGGGAACCGAGGGCTTGTGGTTCCTTTCCCCTAGTGAGGGGCTGCTGTGCCCATCTAAAACCAGGGTCTGAATGGTGGGCACTACAACTTATAGCCCTTTTCATGGGTCAGCAGTCCACAGGCACAGCAGCCACTGGCAAGCAGCCCAGAGGAAATGGGGTGACCAATGGGAAATGATGAGGGGGTCCCAGGGAAAATGCTGTGGCAGCTGGAGTGATCCTTTGAAAAAAATGGTTTTTGGCCCTTTAACACCCTAAGGATTTCCCTGTATTGGCCTGCAGGAGGATGTAATCCCTGGGCACTCCCCTCCTGAATATGTATAAGGGGCTATGCCTGGCTATACAGTAGGCCTAGTCCTGGCTCAGCCCCTCCTATCCATAAACATGAGGGCATTTGTTCCTAGCACTACCCCATGTGCTTCCAGTGCAAATTTACTATTGACTCCTCCTCACTGCTCTCTTTCCTTCCCTCTCTCTCTCTCTCCTGGTGCAGAGTTAGCACCAAATCTATCCCCCTGGGGCTTGTAATTTGCGGTTCCCCCCGATTTTTTTCACACGTGGGTGCTCTGCCCACTCCTGCCCTGTCTCCTCTCTAATGGCACCAACAATGCTAAGTATAAAAGTTTTGGTCTCAAAGCCCACTCACTGCCTGGCCCCGGTCTCCTACAGCCATAGTGCAGTTGTTGGTGGCATCTGAGGGGGTGGCCGGGGAGCCGCACTCCCATCTGGTGTCTCTGTTGCTTTTTTATGTTGCCAGTGAAACTACTGTGTCTAGGATGCTTGTTTCTACCTGGACTTAAAACATCACTGCACATCTCATTCCACCTGCACAAATGGTCCCACCGGATGCAGCACGAGTCAGCAGTTTCCTTCAGGGTAGAGATGCAGGGAAGTTTTACTATGCTGGTGAAATTGCCTTAATTTCACCCGCATAGCACTTCATGTAATTTTTAATTATTGAATTCACATTTGTGATTCTCTTTGCTTTGGGGGTTTTAAGCAAATTGCACTTAAACCCCCAAAGCAAGTTAGGTTCAAATGGTGAATTCAACACCATCCCAATCTATCCCTGGTGTCTAGTGGTCTCTACCACCCCCCATTCCACCTATCGCATGTCCAATGCCAATTCCCAATTCTCATTGTAAAAAAAAAAAAAAGAAAGATTCCCTTCCCTGGTGTCTAGTGGACCCCCCACCCAACCACCCTGTCAGATAATTCCCCCACCCCGCTGCCCCCAACCCCGAGTCCATCCATGTTTTAAAAAAAAAAGAAACATTTATTTTATCCCTTTCCTTACTTCCTGGTCTCTAGTGGACCCCACCCACCACCACCCTGTCAAGCAAATCCCCACCTCCACCCAACACGAGTCCATTCATGTTTAAAAACAAAATATGTATTTTATTCCTTCCTTATTCCTGGTGTCTAGTGGATCCACCACCCTGTCCGTAGTGCCCCTCTCCCCCAGTCCCCACCGGAGCAGGCCACCAGCATGGCCTCCACTATCATCTTCAGGAATGACTACCCACCTGATTGAGCTCAATTTATGAGTGCGAGCTCGCACAAGCACGTGCTTATTCATTGACAACTCACAGTGATTTACACTGCAGATTAGGGTTGTAGAGAAGGTAGGGGGGCTGCTTTGGTGTTTCACAGAGGGGTGGAATGGGGAGGGACAGCATTGTAGACCCCATGGGGGAATGAGGGAAGGAATAAAATAAATATTTTGTTTTTTAAACATAGATGGACTTGAGGTTGGGGGGAACGGGTTGGGAGGATTACCTGACAGTGTGGTGGTGGGTGGGGGGTCCACTAGACACCAGGGAAGGGATTTTTTTTTTTACTACATGGATGGATGGGACTCGGGGTTGAAGGGAGTGGTTGGGGGGCCTGGGGGCACTACCTAACATGGTGGGGGGTGTCATTGGTGGATTGCCAAAATCTGAATAGCAAACTGCGCTCTGCGAACTGAGTGCAATTTGCGAATCTTTGAACGTAGCAAATTGTCAGGACTTCGCCCACCACTGCTTCAGGGACTGCAGCTGCACCTGGCAACTCATGAGAGGGGAGAGAATTGGGAGGGAGAACTCCACCACACCACCAATGAATACAAAAAGAGGACTCTGCCTTAGTCAGGATGGTGGGTGCAAGATCTACAAGTGCCCAGGAGGTGGGCAGGCAAGAAAAGGAACCCAAACAGGCAAACAACAGAAGCTGGACAAAAAAAAAAAACATGGAAAAAAAGAAATGGACCACACCAAAAGGCAGCCCAACCAAAAACAAGACAAAGGACAAACTGTCCACCACGCAACTGGTGTTAGAACCATCCCTGACCAACCAGAGGTGGAAGGACAAAGGTTACTACAAGGGAAGCCACAGGGGGGAAGCTCATGAACACAGGAAAACAAAGGACAAAAGAAAACAAAACAAAAAAGGAAAACCCATGGAGTAGATGATGGGGGAAGCCCACCCTATGGGTCTGGCTGCAGACGGGCAGCCTAGAGGATTGCTGGACACCAGGAACCTGGAAGACTCCTGGATGCTGCTGCTGGAGATCCCAAGGAGCACTGGCTACAGAGCAGCAGTGACGAAGGAGACATGGACCCAAGCGTCAGGTAAGCCTCCAGGTATACATACCCCTGGGCTCTCCACTCTGTCAGCCACCCTGGTCACCAACTCCCTACTGGCAGGTGGGGAAGGCCTTTTCTAGGCCTGGGGTGGTCCTGGCTTCTGGCCAGGGGACTGGGTCCCTGGGGCTAGAGCCAGCCTTCCTGGGCTGATTTATGGCCCTTAGGCTGGCCAGATGGGATGGCTGGAAGCCCTCCAAGGCATTGGCCTGGGGCTGAGGTAAGGGATGGAAGGGACAGAACAAAGGACCAGGGTGGGAGAATTCCAGGGAAGGGGGGGAAGGTGGGGAAGGGGAGAGAGAAAAAAAGAAAAACAAATGATAAGCAAGCAGTCTTGCTGTATAGGTAGGTGGGTGGGTGGGGGCTTAACCCTTTCCCTTCCCCTTACAGCCCCTGGGGTTCTGTTACTGGTTTGAGCCACTGCCCCTCATCTAAGTTGCTAGTAGTGCTCCCCTCCCCTGGACTTGTCTGACTGTACTTTGGGGTACTACAAATCCATGTTACCAGAAAGGAGTAGGTGAATGAGGAGAAGGATGTGATGGGGCTTCTTATCCTTGGAGTGGAAAGGAGAGCATAGTGAGGAGGGGCAGCAAGGGAAAAGGAGAAGATGGTGGAGAAAGTCCAGGTTAAGGATGGGGGAGGGCAGGAGACCAGGGGGAATAGGAAGGGAGGAAGAGAAAAAAGAAGGCAGACAGTGGGGTGGATTGAGAGGAGGATGAGCAAAGGGAGTTGTGTGTGGGAGGGAGGGAGGATGAGAGGGAGGGAGAGGGAAGAGAGGTGGAAGGGGGAGAAGGGGAAAATGGAACAAGCTGAATATGGCCCAGGAACATTATGGCTGAGGGGGGAGGAAGGTAATTGGCTATACAGAGACTACTGTGATTGAACAAAGCACAATGGTAATCAGAACAACACTGTAGTACAGAACTCCAAAACAGGCTAGTAAACAGCAATGGTAACAATAATCTAAACAATTTTCTGGAAACAATATGCATGATGGCAATAGAAATTGAAAGTTAGCTTTGACACATTAATACTATTGTTCTTTATATCCTCCATTAGTTTGATAATGAACAAATAAAAGAAAATCTTGTCATCTTTTTATCTTAACTCATGAAGGATAACCTGTTGATTTTTTCAGTAAGTAAACCCCATTTAATTTTCTTCTGGGGTCTATACTACCGTACATGGGAGGGTCATTAAGTATAGATTTACACACTGTAGTACAGTTGCAAACTGGTAATACATGATGTGGTGAGGTCTATTGTTGAACACCACAAAGCTTTGAACCCAGAGATCTAGCTATTGAAACCCACCGTATCCTCCATAATGTTCTAAAGCATATGCAACCTCCAGTACATCCTCTGGTTTGGTAATATGAATGAAACATGAAAATGACTCAGTTGTTTAGATGTTTTGCATTCACCCACTATATCTTTATGATGCTGATGTGGAGCTGAAAATAAATTTGTGTCACCACAAAATAGTTTTACAGCTGAAATTAAGATGTTCTACACTTTACAATGCACCCTATTTTTTTCTGCATAAATGATACATTTACTGAAATGTTTAAGAGGTTTTGCCCTTCTTGCTAGCATTTTTCTGCACTTAATGTAGCAAATGATAAATACAGTGACTATGATATTCATTATTCTTGGAATGCAGCTGCATGCCTTATGCCATGATCTATGACATATTCATCTAGTTTTAAAAGATGCTCTTTTTCAGAAAATTAATCATTTTAGTTTAGTTACTTCATGTCTAGCAACAGATACTTCCCATGCCAGATAGAGGAAAAATAAGTATATCTGAATTAATATAGCAAAGCAAATGAAATTCCTCTGCTTATTCACTGCTTAGGTCAGCAGAATCTATTTTTGGAGCCGATTTCCCTACATTGTTCCTCAAGAATAGTATGTCTATGGCTTAAAAAGAACGAATCCCCAGTACAAATTGAGACAATAATTATTTCCCCAGTCACTTGCAGATGGTGAGCAAGAACACCCTCTGCTGAACTCCTCCGCTCAAGGGCCAGGGTGTTCCATATGCATGGACTCCCCCAGTTTTGTGCACTCCTGCGGCAAGTGGACTAGTCCTTTCTGCAGCAGACTCAGGATGTAGGTGCTGCCCTGGATTACTTCATAAAGCAATTTAACACAATACTGTATGTGATCTGGTTAGCCCATTTAAGACCCTTGTCAATAAGGACACATCCCAGCCTTGGTTTACTCCAAATCTTATGGCATTCATAAGAGAACGTGACAGAACCTGGTCACCGTACCAAGCACTTGGTCACCCAGCCCTCCTCCAAAAATATAAAGAACTCAAAAATAATGTCAAAATAGAAGTCAAAACTACCAACGCCAATTATCATAAAAGCAAACGTGATGCCCTTCTCAACCACCCTAAGCTCATCTGGAATGGTATTAGTGACATCCTCGGTAACAATAGAAAGTCATTTCCTCTTTTTATCCAATTGGAGGGGGGTCCACCATTGAGGGGGATGCGGACATCACCAATGCATTTAACAAACCTTTCAGTGATCTGACTGCTTATATTTCTCTGCCCTTAGCTCTCCCAGCTGACTCCCTGCCTCACACCCTAAATTCTACTTGAAGAGGTTAACTTGGATTGAATCCTACCAGTATCTATCCTGAATTAAAATATCAACTAGAACTGGACCTGATACCCTTGACCTCAAACTTTTAAAATTTGCCTTAAAAGAAGTCACACGTCCACTCCAACTAATATTCAGCTTATCACTCTCAACTGTCAGGTGCCTAAGATCTGGAAAATTGCCCATGTTACCCCTGTCTTCAAAGGTGGTGCCCCTGACCTCCCTTCCAACTACGGTCCCATCTCCATTCTGTCCCTCCCCCCAAAAAACACTCGAGAAAATTGCTAGTGACCAACTTACTCATTACCTGAATCAATATTGCCTACTTTTGTGTGAACAGCATGGCTTCCAAAAAAAAACACAGTACTGTAACAGCCCTGGTTGAATACCTTGAGTATCTTTACTGTGCCTTTGACAGGTGGGAGGTTGCTGGCTCCATTTTTATTGACCTGACCAAGGCATTTGATCTTGTCAACCATGCCCTGCTATGCCAAAAATTAGTTAAGCTTGGTCTTTCGGAAGATGTCACATAGTGGATATCATGCTATCTAACAGGCAGATCACAAGCTGTCAAATATAGAAACTCACTATCAGACTATTGTTCGTTCTGTCTGGGAGTCCCCCAAGGATCAATCTTTGGCCCCCTTCTGTTTAGCTTATTCATCAATAACCTCCCTGCTGTCTGCAGTTCAACCATGCTCCTTCTTTATGCAGATGATGAAGTTATCACCTCAACGAACTGCAGCCCAGTCATGTTTCTATGTGACCGGCAAAATGATTTCTCTGCAATGCAGGTCTAGTTCACAGCCAGCCTTCTTGTCCTAAATTCCAAAAAGATCAAAACAATGATCTTTTACACTCAGAGCAAAGTCCCTTCCCAGCCCTCATTGAACATTACAACAACGTCTGGGAACCCTACTGAGCAGGCTTGCTCCTTCATATACCTAGGACAAACCCTAGACACAGGCTTAATGTATGTAACCCTTTCCTCTGGTTACTCTGTCTTTGCTTTCCATTTCTAGTGCTCTTGCTACCTCCCCCCACTCCAATTCGACTGAATTCACTTCCCTGGGCTACAGCGGCACTGATCTCAATTGGCTTGCTGTCTGGACTCCTGCCCCCACCAACCCCCGCCCTTGCTGTCTCTCCCTTTCCTATTGTGTGCACTGTGCTCTCACACCCCCAAATTTAACTTTTCTTTATCCTGCCTGTATTTAAGCTAATCCCCTGTCCTGTTTCTTTCAGCTTCCAAAGCCCTTGATCGGGCCGAATGCCACCTCACCTCTGCAGCAGTGGCTGGAGAAGCCAACCGGCCGCATGCCTTTTGACTGCCAACATCGGAGCCATCAGAACAGGGTAAGCCCTCAGACTGCTTCAGGGAGCTACCTTGGACCCTGATTGGCTGAAGCCTGCTCCCAAGCATGAGCATTGGCGTATGGTTTTGCCCGTGCTTGGCCGCCAGAGTTCACCTTCGCGGCTGTTCTCCTCTCTTGCCATCTCTCTATTAAAATTGTTCATGTTATTAAGGGGAATGACTTACAATGTGCTTAGGTAGTTAAGAAAAACTAGGGACCTGTGAAAACTCTTTTTCTGTATAGCCTGTGTTTTAGCGTAATTGCCAAATTGTTCTCCCTTTCCTCTGGTTACTCTGTCTTTGCTTTCCATTCCTAGTGCTCTTGCTACCTCCCCCACTCCAATTCAACCGAATCCACTTCCCTGGGCTACAGCGGTGCTGATCTCAATTGGCTTGCCATCTGGACTTCTGCCTACACCAACCCCCACCCTTGATGTCTCTCCCTTTCCCATTGTGTGCACTGTACTCACACATCCCCCAATTTAACTTTTCTTTATCCTGCCTGTATTTAAGCTAATCCCCTGTCCTGTTTCTTTCAGCTCTCAAAGCCCTTGATTGGGCCGAATGCCACCTTGTCTCTGCAGCAGCGGCTGGAGAAGCCAGCCGGCCACATGCCCTTTGACTGCCCGCATCGGAGCCATCGGAACTGGGTAAGCCCTCAGACTGCCTCGGGAATCTACCTTGGAGCCCTGATTGGCTGCAACCAGCTCCCAAATGTGGATGATTGGCTGCTGCCATATGGCTTTTGCCGTGATTGGCCACCAGGGGATTTGACTTTCCGCAGCTGTTCTCCTCTCACTCTTTTGCCAGCTGTCTGTTTTTTGTCCCACACCACCTGCCCTGACCCTGGCCTCTATTAAATGCTCTTTTCTCAAGAGCTGGGCTAATCCCCTTAAGCTGTCATTGGCTGACACTCACTGGCCCCACCCAACTGCTTTTTTCTTCACTCACTAGCCAGTCCTGCCTTCCTAAATTAACCCCCTCCACCCTGGTTTTTGCTCCCTTACCACTACTTCCTCGTAAGTGGTTAGACATTTTAACAATGCCTCGAAATAATTCCTTCTTGATTGTATGCTGTATTCTGTCATCCTACGTAGTGTACTACACCCCACTTGTCCACCTACACCAAGGACAGTCCCCCCTGTTAGAGGGATACACGACTCGGCTATCACAGAACAACACATGGCACCGCACCATGGGGATGATCGCCCCTCTGCCTCACTTATCCATGCACCAAGCAGTACACAGCGTATGTAGCAGAGCACTCCTGAACCTGATGGTCAAGACTCTAATACTTGTGCTCTCTACAACAAATTATCCTAGTGGCCATGTCTTAACCACAGCAAAAAATACCTACTCAAAACAGAATAATATGCGTTTTCTCTCTCGATTAACCCATCTCCTCAAGAAACTTCTACTGCTCCTCCTACTTTGATCTAGAAATTTTGAGCCAAACCCAGGCCCACCTGCTTCTCTGATCACCCTGGAGGCTCTCCCTCAATACAAAGACATCAGCTTCCTCCACGTGAATGTCCGTAGCTTGATTAAAAATTTGACCTGATCCAAACTTGAATTCTTCATGCATCACCTGACTTCCTTATGATTTCGGAATCCTGGCTTAGATCCACAACCCCAGACAAAGCCATTAACATGCCAGGCTACAGCACCTTCCCATGTGATAGACTAGCCGGGGGGGGGGTCCTAATCTATGCTAAGAGTAAATTCTCTGTCACAGTTGTAGACTGCACATCCAAAGCTAAAGAATTTGAATGCCCAGCTTTAAAACTAACACTCGCCAATGACAAGACACTCCTCATTGCCACATGCTACTGACTACCCTCTGGCTGCATAGCCCTCCTACCCCATCTCCAAGGCTTGTTTGACTCAGCAAACTCTGAGTGCATTTTTATGGGAGACTTCAACCTAAATTGAAATGATGACAGTGCCAAGAAGCTTAAAGACCTCTGTGATGCATGTGGGCTGTCACAAATAACCCCTGCACCCAACAGACCTAACAGAAATAACCCTAACCAAAGCACCCTGCTGGACCTCATGCTAGTTAATAAACCACACAATATTATGCACACTGGGGTGTTTTTCAACGACATAAATGATCACTGCATCATTGCCTGCATTAGACACTCTCCTCAGGTAAAGTCAGCCCCTAATACTAAAATGAAGAGATGCTTGAAAAGATTCTGCCTAACCACATTCCTGCAGGACTTGGGCAACATTGTTTGGCAGGACTTTTACCTAGCCCCATCCATCAACAAGGTTTTCAACATCTTCCACAAACTACTAAAGGATTTACTAGACAAACACCCCCACCAAGGCTCTTCAAGTCCAAAAATAGACCACCTGGCTGGTTCTCCCCGTTATTGAAGAAAGCTCTTAAGGATAGAGACCTCCTTTGGAAAAAAGACAGGCAATCTCATTCAGAAGCCGACTGACTCGCGTTTCGCGCCACCAGAAAAGCCTGCACTAAACTTATTAGATCCAAAACAGCCAGCTATTTCCAAGAAGCGTTGGAAAATAATAAAAACAATGCTGCCAAGTGCTGGAACATCCTCAAAGAGGTTGAAGGCCACACCACTGTAGCCTCCCTCCCCACCAAAATAGTGTCTGTAGACAATGTCTTTACTGACAAAGCTGAGATCCTAAAACACCTGAATGATCATTTCGCTACTGTGGGACTAGCCTTTGACACTTCCCCAATCAGCAAACTGGGTCCACATGGGGATATCACTGTTGACACTAGACCCAATGGCACTAACACTATTCAGTGTCACTCCGCTGCCTACAGCTTCCGACCTGTTACCTTCAAGCAAGTTGAGGACCTTCTATTACGCTGGATACAAAAGAGTGCTGGTGCAGACAACATCGAACTCTTCTTCCAAAATTAGTTACACGATCCAGACTGCCCCATTACCCATCTATTTAACTCCTCCCTAATACAAGCCACGCTACCCAATCTATGGAAAACTGCACACATCATCCCCTTGTTTAAATCTGGGGACCCAAGCGACATGAACAACTACTGGCCAATCTCCCTACTATCCAATCTCTCAAAATTACTTGAAAAAATTGTTAACACCCAAATCAAGGATCACCTGGACTCACAGAATCTGCTAAACACCGCTCAATCAGGTTTTAGAGCTAAGCACAGCTCAGTTTCTGCCCATACCAAAGTAACCACAGACTGGCAAACGGCCTTAGACTCCAAGTAGTATGTCTTTGCTCTCTTCCTTGACCTCAGTAAGGTCTTCGACACGGTGGACCACAACATTATGCTTAATGCTTTGAGTGACATCGATCTTGACAGTGCCACCGTTAAATGGTTCACCTGCTACCTTACTAACAGATACCAGCAAGTCAAAGCCTCAGGAGACCTGTCTCCTCTATAACCATTGCTATGAGGTGTCCCCCAAGGCTCCATCCTAGGCCCAATCTTATTTGCAATATACATCAACAATCTTGAGACTCATCTGTGCACAGCTAATGTACACCTATTTACTGACGAAACTGTCCTCTACACCATCAACCCCACTCTGGACTTGGCATACGAGGACTTACAGCAAGACTTTATTTCTCTCCATCATAATCTAATTAAACATAAGCTCCTATTCAATGTTAAAAAGACTAAAGCCATGATTATCTCACCTAAGGCAGCCCCTGGCCCCTCTTGCAATCACAAGATCCTAACTCTACTGGGCGAACCCCTTGAAACTGTGGACAACTTTAAATATCTGGGGTTCTGCCTGGACAATAAACTTAACCTTCTATTTCACCTGAATGAAGTCACCAAAAAACTAAGACAATGATTAGGCATATTCTACCACATCAAACACCTCCTCACCAAAGATGCCAGGAAGAGGCTAGTGCAATCTACATTCATGCCACTTCTGGACTATGCCGACTTCCTGTATGATAACTTTCCCTCCTCAGCGCTTAGTAAGCTTGACACCCTCTACCACAGGGCCTTGAGGTTCATCCTTAACCTAACTTCTCGCACCCATCATTGTCTGCTTTACCGTGAGCTGGGATGATCCCCCCTCCCTACTAGGAGGAAAAGAAATGCTCTTCTCTGGCTCTACAGAACACTGTCTGATAAGCTTCCGGCATACATCTCGAGCCTCTTCGAGTGTGCCAAGGGTGCTTATGGCTTGAGATGCTTCTCCTTACTTTGCCTTCAGACACCAAGAGTAAAAACATCTTATGGCTCGGCTGCAATCACTTTCTCCTTCCCTTCCCTATGGAATACCATGCAAAGCTCTCTAAAACTTTATACCCTCCCAGGTCCATTCACCTTCAAAGCAAAGCTAACTGAATACCTGAAAGAAACCTGCAACTGCTTTAGGTGACCTAGCTTCCGCAACCACCAATATTTTTTGTGTTTATTCTGGCACTTAGTTTGCCTAGTTCCCTAGTTAGGGGGCTCCCAGCACTTGTCCTTCCCTTCCCCTTTTCTCTCTCTCTCTTTTTCTCTCTCCCTCTCTCTCTCTCTCTCTCCCTCTCCCTACCTTCTACCCCTCTCTCTCTCCCTCTCTCTTTCCCCCCTCCCTCCTCTCTCTCTATCTCTCTCATTCTCCTCCCACTCTCTCTCTCTCTCTCTCTGCCCATATCCAAGGGCTCCATGATTAGTGGGCCGGTATCTTGAACTGCTCTGGGTTCTCACCTGACCCGCACAGTGTTGTGCAATGCCAGATCTATTAAAAACAAGTCAGCCTTTATAGCTGATCTTGTTTGGTCATCTGATCTGGCTTGCATCACCAAGACCTGGCTGGATTAAAATGCTGGTGGTCCCAGTTCTGAGTCAGTGATTCCAGCCGGTTTCTTGGTGATACACTGTGTTAGGTCAGGTCACAGGGGCGGGGGTCTAGCAATTTGTTTTAAATCTGAATTGGGCCTTGTTGATATGCCAGTTGAGGACAACAGATCTTTCGAGTGTACTATGGTCACAGGTGTGGGATGTACAATTATTCTTGTCTCCCATCCACCCAGAGGTGAGAATCAGTTTTTGCAGGAAGTGCGGATTTCATCATCGATATGGTGTTGGAATCCCCCAGGTTGATGGTACTGAGGGATTTCAATGCCTAGATTGATGATGAACTCTCGCAGTTTGGATAAGACTTCCTCAGACTCATGAATTTTTGGGGCTTCAAACAGGTAGTTACCTCTGCGACTCACAATCATGGTCACTGCTTGGACCTGGTCTTCCTCCTGGGGTTGGAGACCTCCAACTTGATGGTGGAACCAGTTGGATGGTCCGACCACCACATCATAAGGTTCAGTTTTTTGGCTCCCCTTATAGGTCTGTCCCTGTGGAGATGGTCCGATACGGTCAATTGCGGGGCATGACTCCTGAAGGCCTTCTGGTGGTGGTGTTGGATCTATCAGGAATGCCGGATGCAAGCGAGGGTCCAGAGAACCTACTTCAGGCTTATAATCGAGCAGAGGTGGGGGCTCCGGAAGCCCATGGTCCTTTCTGTGTTTGCCCACTCACTCTCCACCCTCAGTCCCCATGGTTTGATGGGACCATGAGGGAGCTGAAGTGAGTGGGTCAAAGGTTAGAGCATGCTTGGTTTTGGTCCAGCTTGGATGCCAACAAACTTAGACTGATGGAGCATTATAGGGCCTATCAGTTAACAATCTCTTGTAAGAAGGCAGAGTTCCTGTCCAGGGAGATTGCTGCAGCACAGAACTGATCAGCTGTTCCAAACGGTAGACAGATTGTGCAATCCAGCCTGTCTACAAGTTTGGAAAGCCTTTTCACAAATTAAGTGCAATGAGTTTGCCTGCTTCTTTGTTGATAAGATTGCCGACATCAGGTCAGAGATTCACCTGTCATGCTTTATGGGGGTTGCTGGTGGTTGGAGCAGAATCATGACTTCTTTGCTTTGTTGGGTTGAATTTGACTGACTGGAGAGCATGCATATCATGCAGCTTCTCCAAGGTATGTGGCCAACTAGCTGTAGTTTACACCAGGGCCCTACTCGCCTTTTAATAGGGTGTGTTGATGTGATCAGCTCTGTTCTAGCAGATTTAATCTGGTGCTCACTGGAGTCGGGTGAGTTCCCCAGCTCCCTGAAGGAGGCTGTGGTAACCCCCTACTCAAGAAACCATCTCTTGACCAAGATTCTCATGCAAACTGCAGACCGATCTCTAACCTTCCCTTTAAAAGGAAGGTTATTGAGAAAGTTGTTGCGCAACAGTTGGAGAACCATCTTACCATCCATGCTATCTACAATCCTCTCCAGCCTGGACTTCATGAGAGACATAGTACTGAGACTGCTCTGGTTGGGATACTAGATCTCCTGATGGCTAGAGACCAGAAGCGCCGTTCCATCTTGGTCCTTCTGGATCTCTCATCAGCTTTTGACACTGTTGACCATGGGGTGCTTCTTGACTGCCTTCGGGTCATCTGTGGCCTGTCTGATACAGTCCTCAAATGGTTCCATTCTTTTTTCACTGGCAGGTTGCAGAGGGTAGTATTGGGGATTTTTTCCTCTAACTCATTCTCCCTGCCATGTGGGGTCCTGCAGAGTTCAGTGTTGTTTCCCATGTTGTTTGTGGGGTATATGCTACCATTAGGAGACATTGTGAGATGGTATGGGCTGGGTTTTCACTGTTATGCAGATGATACTCAGCTGCACCTGTCTTTTGTGCCTGACCAGGATAGTGCGCTCTCAGTTTTTACCAACTGTCTCACTGAAATCCAAGACTGGATGAATTCCAGTTGGTTAAAGCTGAATTCTGACAAGATGGAAGTGTTAGTTGTGGTACTGGGTCACTGGATAGAGGGATCTACTGCTGGGTGGCCTGCCCGGCTGTGGCTTGAGGACTCCCAGCTGTTGACCTCTGAACAGGTGCAGAATCTGGGGGTGATAGTTGATGACTAGCTGACACTTCGTTCACAAGTGTCAGCTGTGGTCAAGTCCTCATTTTACCTTCTGAGGAAAATTGCCCAGATTAAGCACCTTGTTCCATCTGGCAATCTTCCAACCCTGGTCCACGCTTTCATGACCTCATGCCTTGACTACTGTAACTCCCTTTACCTAGGGCTTCCTGGGGTAGATATCCACTGCCTGCAGCTGGTGCAGAATGCTTCAGCCAGGTTATTGCCTGGGATAACTCCATAACTCCATCCAGCCATATTTCCCCCCTGTGCTGTGCAATCTGCACTGGCTCCCAGTTCAGTGGTGGATTACCTTTAAAGTCAGTTTACTGACATTTAAAGTCCTACATGATTTGAGTCTGAATTACTTGCAATATCATCTGAATCCCTACAGCCCCTTCCAACTGCTCCACTCAGCTGACGAGGGATTGCTACAGATTCCTAGGGTGCATTTGAAGACCTTGGGAGCATGGGCCTTTGTTTATGCCACCCCCACCCTGTAGAATTCTCTATCTCATCTTATATAAGAGTGCCAGACAGTGGAGACCTTTAAAACTGCTGTTAAAACTCATCTTTATTTGCTTGTTTTCCCTGATTTTTGATATCTTGATATTAATGATTTTGTATACTATGTTAATATTCTTAGTAAGTTTTATATCTTGTTAATGTTTTAGAGTTTGATGTTTTGTACAGTGCTTTGATACGTGTGAACTACGCTTAAAAAATAAAGTTATTATTATTATAATTCAGAAGGTCTATTACTAGACTCCGTGGTCCCCCCCCACTATTCCCTCCCCAGCAGTTAGTCGGATGACATGGTGATCCCCAGCAGGGGTTCAAATGTATAACATGGTAAGCTTCTATAGCAAGAGGGGACTTAAGCAAGAACAGATCCATACACAGATGAGCCTATATTGAAATGGCAGAATAACTGAGCAGGCTAGAGTGACACCACCCTAGAAGGTACAAAGGGAGGTGCTGAATCAGACAAATCTATGGCAGCACCTTACACATCAGGAGAGTTCAGGGTGAGATGGATGCATTGTCTTTTTGAAAGCTAACCTTTCCATGTGGCACCTGCAGGACCCCACTACAAAATATTTTGTGGGGCCCACCTCCGCAGCAATAAATGTAAAATAACCATTAATGCATATAAAATTTTTATAGAGTGAGTTTTTTTTGTCTCAGTCCTGCTGAACATACATAGTTTGTCCATGCTGCTCCCTGTCCCCCTTGCTGGCACCATGATAAAAGACCTGAACAATGTAATTTGTTCCTGCTCCTCCTGGAGTCACTAGCATCAAGATTAGATGTTTTGAGTAATGGTCCATATTGCTTCATTGTTCTGTATTCCTCCCTACCCAACCATGTGAAACTGGAGTTGGAATCTTCTGACACCTCTGCTGACAAGACCCAGTTTCGAATGGATAAGCAATTTTCAAAGTGAAACTTGAAAGTTTGTCTGTGAGAAAAAGGTTTTTTTAATGCTAACCTCCAAGGCAGTGGGCCCCTTACAGTGTGAATCCTACTGCAACTGCTGCTCTTGTACCCCTCGGTCACTTCTTTGGGCAAATGGAAGGCTAGACCACATCCAAAAAGACCTCTCTTTTTGGGATCCCCCATGGGGGAGTACTCTCATAACTTCAAGGCTGCCTTAGGGTAATCACTTGTTCATCACTATGGCTTTACAGTTGGAATAAGGTTGTCATGCATTGCAGTAGCATAGACTGTTTGCGATATATTTTAGGAAGGGGTATATATTTTTAGGGATTCATAACCCTCTGTATTTGAGATACTGGGTTAGCTCTCACTATGCTCTCAGATAAACAAGGAGATCCTAGAAGCCAGAAGGGGGGAAACAGCTGTGGTATACATTTATTTTTATACTGTGTGTGACTCACTTGTGTTTCTCTATCTGGTCTTTCTCCTGTACAGGTCAGGTAAAGATATTGCCTGAAATTCTGGGAACAACCCCTTACCAGGTGTCCTACAACTTCCAGTAAAGCAAGCACCAGAAGCAGGGAAATGGCTTTGACCGTGGTATATAGAGGTAAGTGGCATTGGGGTGTCGGCATTTGGGACAATGCCCAACAACATGGAGAATGGGATAAGGTGTGTCTCCTGGAACGTGAAGGGGCTAAATCACAATGTCAAATGCACCAAGGTTCTACAGCACCCCAAAAAGATGAAGACAGACATCACATTGAAACAGGAGACACACCCTACAGCTAGGATTGCACTGTGGTTGAAACAAATGTGAGTAGGCAAGGTAATCTACAGTTTGGCCGCAACCAAGACAAAAGTGGCAGCTATTCAAGTGCACAAATCATGCCCATGGTGGGAGGAGTAGCAACAAACAGACAAGCAGTGAAAGTGGGTAGTAGCAAGACTCTCCTACCCCAGAGGAAAAATTATCCTGGTTAATGTGTATGCTCCAAACCAGGATACACAAGATCTCTTCCCACAGATAAGCCAAGTGATCCCAGAGGCAAAAAAGGGAGTGGAGGGCACTCCAATCATTGTAGGTGAGGATTGTCACCTGGTAAGAGACATTTTTCCGGATAAGGCAAATCATTGACGGTGGATGGCATGCCATTGGAGTTATACCAGCTTCTTAAAGAGGACTTGGTCTCTCCCCTACTGGAGGCCCTCACAGGGACCCATACCAGTGAATGCCTTCCTCCTGCAATGAGAGAGGTCATCATCACTATTATCCCCAAAAATTTCTCAGACACCCTCGACTGCTAAAATTTCTGGCCTATCTCCCTCATTACAGTGGATATGAAAATAGTGGCCAAAATACTAGTCAGTAGGCTAGAAGGGTTTTAGCGGAGGTGACACAAGCATCCCAGGCTTGATTTAGTAAAAGAAGGACGGGGAAAATAACACAGTAAATACCTACGCAGATGACCTGCTCTTAATGGTCTCCAGCCTGAGTCAGACCTATCCCCCCTGTTGGACATACTTGAGTTTATTTTATTTATTTATTTATTTATTGTGATCTCAGATTAACACCTTTGAGAACAAGATCATTACAATAGGTTCCACATCAGGTAAAACAATACCAGTGACAACAGTTGGTTTTACAGGTAAACAGGTAATTCAAAGACTAGACATACAATGTTACATATTATAGAATTACAGAAGACTAGAAAGAATAACAACAATGAGGGCGATGTACAATATATGCTAATATTTCAAGGAATGAACAGGGTGAAAAGTAAGGGGTATGTGTGCAGGGTGAGAGATACTTCAGCACAGGGTCTCATCAATTGAGGGTCAGGGGAGTGAACAGGTATGTGTGCAGCATGAAGAGATACTCTGGCTCAAGAGACCTCATCAGTAGAGAGTAAGGGGAGTAAGACTAGAGGCGGGTGAAGTGCTCTAGCTTCGCTAAGCAGAGCACTTCACATATTGTTCCTCAATCCACGTAGTGCTACGCAACATGAAGCGAATTACTCCATCTCAAAATTAGGAATGCAAAGTTAATTGGTTTAATGGACTTTGCACTACTTCACCTTAATTTACTGCCCTCCCTTAACTTTAACTCAAAGTGCCATTGATTTGAATGAACTTCACTTTGCTTCACCTGTTTATTGTTATGTAAGGTGAATTTTGCATTGATTCATGGGATGGTAGGTCACATGGGCTCTATATTGTCTTGCACAGTCTCAATTCTGCAAAGTGTGTGTAGTGGAAAGCTGGAGATAGTTTGCTGTCTGAGCTCTGAGAATCAAACTATAGAAAAAGCTTTAAAAAATCACTTTTGATCCAATTATTTTGGTCCAAATTTAGTACATTGACTGTAGGAATCCCTCCTGTGTTTAGATCATCGAGTGCTGATTGTTTTTGTGTTGTAGTAGAAATTTCTGAGTTCATACTAGTATATGCTGTTACAGGGTTACAGAATGTCACTGAGGTTACTTGAGGTACATTTGTAGAAGCAGAAAGCAAAATAAAACTGGATAGAACTGGTTGGTACCAGCCTGGATAACAGGCTCGGACAAAAATATAAGATAAAACATGCTTAGGCAAAACATATAAGATAACAGCATGTTAAGGCATTGAAGGTAAGCTGTACGTTGCTATGGTGTGAGTGAAACTCATTGTTTCACTCAGGTCAGTTTGACCCAGGCATATGTATCAAGAAGTGTTGGGAAAGAAATGAGATAAGCAGTGGAAAAGTACCCCATACATTGGTATCAACATGTTTTCTGTTACATTGGTATCAACATGTTTTTCTAATTCATGATTGGTTAATACTGCAATGTTGGTATTTTTCAAGATAAAAGTACGCCTAACAACGTCTTGATAATAAGTGTATATAAGTGATTGACTAATGAAACTCGGAGAGCCTTGCATGTTATTAGAAGCAGACTCCCATATGCATATGTATTAAACTTTTCTTTTTACTACATGCAATGTTCCCGAGCCTGATTTTAAAGTAAAGTGTAAGAAGAATATATTTTTTCCACGACAGTGTGCAGTTTGAATGTTAATTTAGAACATTCAGGCTATCTACTGACAGACACTGTTGAAGTGTGCTTTGGGGAAGGGGTGCATCTGTGGTGGAGTGAGATTCACATGAGAAAAGCAGTCTTTCTGTTTTGTGCTAGTGTTTGTCAGTATTTGTATGTTTATGTACACACATTAATACTTGAAGCAATTTTTTATAATTATTTTCTGTTTGTTGTGGTGCAGTTCATATTTTCATTCTGTTTAAAAGATTTGGTTATATAGTGTACTGCACTGATAAATATTCTGCGCATTTCCTGGAGTGTTTGAGTATGTGTGCACGCCATCAAATCAGAGACATTTTATTGTGCCACACAGCAATCGCCACACTCAGAATTTGTTATCCGTCTGCAGTATTTTTTACTGCTTCCTTCTATCTAGATAGTGAACTGCTACTGCAGTGTCCCCACCTTTAACCACCAAAAGGTATCATTTATTTTTCCAGTTTTTGGTTTGTGTGAACACTGGTTAAGGTGTTTTTGTGCCTGTGCAACTGCATCTCTTTGTAATGTGCAATCTGCATCTGTGCGTTTGCATCTGTTTAGTGCCCAGTTAGTATCTGTAAGCCACAATTTTTTTGGCTTCCCATCCACCACAAATGTCAGAAATCTTAATTTGTTGTGAATTTTCTGCATAATCCCAAAAAATGCCTGCAAAGAGATGTGCATTCAAAGATGCTTCTGGCCATGACACTACTGCCAGTGGCAAGAGTGGCCATGGGAATGGTAGTAGTATCAGCAGAAGTGCATAGTTGATGCCAGTAAAGGGATTTCTCTGACCACGTTTTTCACAGTGCAATCAGTAGCTTCAATCATGATTGGAGATGCTGTTGTCCCCACTGGTGGTAGTGAAATTGCTGATGGCATGAGTATTGCCCCAAGTTCAACCCGGGACAACAAGTTAACCGGTTTCCCAAATATTGTGGAGTCTAGAGCCTTGACCATGAGTCAGAGTGTAGTTGATGTAGTTACACTTGGCCAACTGGTTATGATTGTTGTATGATATTGGTAACATGATCGTCTCACATAAGACAGTCTGGGCTTCCATGAGCCCCCCCCACCATGTTTCAGTGAAGCTACAGGATATATTACACTGACCAGGAGATCTCTGTAATGTAATTAACTTCCTTGAGAAACTGCATTTTATGGCCTTTTTATGACCTTTGAAGTTGGGAAGATAAATATACAGTTTATTACAGGACAGGACATCATTTAGCTGATTCCTGTTGGCCATATCGCACGTAGGTGACGGATTGCAGGGTTGTAAATCCTCAAAGGAACTGGCTGATCAAAGACTCATAATTTGGGAAATGAGGTTTTGCTGATATCACATTATTTAATATATCTCCTGACAGGAAATCATTTTTTGTAATTTTATATTCTAAAAAGAGGAGCTAGATGACTCACAGAAGGGGTGAGGAGACACAGTTTAAACTGGTACCTGTGTCTCAGATGAATGTCACATTATTTTGGGACTCTAGAGAGACACAGCTCTCTGATCTAACTATAAGCACTACAGAGGTGGTACATTAGATAGCAAAAGTCTAAATGCATTGTGGTAGGAGTTTTTGTTTTGTACATTGCCCTTGTTCTTTTAAGTGATTGTATGCTCTTTGATATACTGTTCTGTCTTTACATTTTTCATATTTTTATCATCTTTTAGTAAAGTACCTATTATTTGAAAGACTGCCTGGGTGTCTGCCAGTTCTTTTTATGTTGGCGCGCTTGCGCAGCCAACATCTTGCAGTAGTGCAGATTTGGAGGTGCGGTCACTGTTAGGCGAATACAGGGCACGCATCAGTAGGTGTGTCCCTCATTCCCCAATCAGCCTGCATGCCGGCACCACACCACCCGGGCAAGCACATCTAAGGAAAGGTCTCCTGCAATGCGAGCAAAGCTCGTCACATGCAGTGGACCTCCGGACATGCTTACTCGACACAAACATGGAGGTACACTACCCACCAAACCGCCAACTCCGGGGGTTCCCAATTCCCCTGTCAGCTTCTCCTGCCTTCCAATGGCAAAAGCGATGGGAGCCCACCTCATCAGCATAAAAGAACCCTCCATTTTTTATATGCTATGGGGATGCCCAATCCCCTTGGCTCTGCCCCTCCTCAGTTTCCTTTGTGTGCTGATGGGGTGCCCAATCTCGATACAGCATAAAATAACCCTTTGTTGTGTGCTGATGGGGTGCCTAATCCCCTGTCAGCTACAGCCTCTCAAAAACAAGGCTCTGTCTCGCATGCTGGGAGCCCTCCCCAGAATGCTACATGCCCCTGTAAACATAAAAAACAGTCCCGCAATGTTTTTTATTTTTTTTGTCCCTGTAAACAAAAAATGGTTCCTCACTGTCTCCCTGCCCCCCTCACAACCCGCACCCACCCACTGCGCACCCTACCTCCCCACCCCCCCTCACCCCATACTTACCTCCGGAGTCTGGCGCGATGATCTTCGATGGACCAGGAACATGTCTGCACTCTTCAAAGCAGACAGTGAACTGAGGAAATGCTAGTAAGTTGTATAATGGAATAAATAGGGTTTTTGCAACTTTGATGCATATCTCAGCCATTTTTGGGAATTTTGGCACCAAATTTTCAACATGGAGTTTTTGGGACCCTCCTCATGAATTCTTGCACTGTCATGGCGTTATTCGGTCCCAAAAGGTGATTTCTTGGTCACTGCATGGAATCACCTTTCAGGACTGAGTAATGAAATGACAGTGCCACTGTTCATGAAGGAAGCTCTCAAAAAGCCTGTTTTGCAAATTTGGTGACAAAACTCCCCAAAATGGCTGTTTTATGAGCGTGCGTTGCTGTGTTTCTACGTACGCTCATAATGTCATGAATTTGTAATATTTTCATTCCAGATTTTCAAACTTGCCATTTTTTCACACGTCCTGATGAACAGTACAGCTGTCATTTTACGTATCCTGCCCAAAATGTGTTTTCGCACATCCGGCACAGACTAGCACAGTCGCTGTGCGAAATCACTTTTTCAGGACAGTTTGAGGACATGACAGTGACACTGTTATGAGCAGAGGTCCTAAAATGCCTATGTTGAAAATTTGGTGACAAACATCCATAAAATGACTGTGTGGCAAGCGTGCGTTGTGCAGTTTCCACGCACCCTTGTAACTTCGCAAATTTGCAATATTTCCAAGCCAGATTTTCAACACTGGCATTTTTTCACATCACCTTATGAACAGTACAGCTGTCATTTTTCACATTCTGCCCAAAATGTGTTTCTGCGCCTGTGGCGCACAATGGCATGGTCGCTGTGGGAAATCAACTTTTGGGACAGATTAACAAAATTGCAGTGCCACTGTTCATAAGGGGAGGTCCCAAAATGCCTATGTTACAAATGTGGCTACCAAACTCCCCAAAATAATTGGTTAACGGACGTGTGTTGAGCAGTTTGCATGCATGCTCATTGCTTCACCAATATTTCATATTGTCACTCCAGATTTTCAACATTGCCATTTTTTTATGCCTCCTCATGAACAATACAGTTGTCATTCTCCACATCCTGCCCCAAAATGTGTTTTCGTCCCTCTGTTGCTAAATGGCACAGCCGCTGTGTAAGACCACCTTTCAGCTAACAAAGTGATTGAGCCGCTTTTCACGAGGTAGTCTGACAAGCAGCCCATGTTGAAAATGTGGAGTGAAACTACCAACACACGCCTACGGTGTTAGGGTTTCCAACTGTAGCACCCCACCTGGTACAGACTGACAGGCATCCGGGGTGAGACTTGGGATAATCAGATGTAGTGCTCACGCCATTCCACCCCCCCATCCCCACCCTGCAGCCACTGACAGGTATTGTGGTGTGTCTTGCACTGTTCGGCCACAAAGTTCATCCTACGCTCCTATACTGCACCCACGTTAGCATATTTCATTATGGAATTGGGTAAGTATAATGCCCAAAGACCCCAATGCACATCCTGACACTTGTTAGTGTCTACAGGGTAGGGTGAGGTACAATGGCATGAGTGTTATAGCTGACAACCCAAAGGCACACCCCAATGCCTGTCACTCTCTACAGGGTGGGGTTGGCATCACTTCAGTACTTCACTGCCATTCCTATTATGCATCTCTAGCTCCAGCACTGCCAATGCCAGTGCCAGCGCAACAACATTCGACATTGACAAATGCTTGTTTTTTTGCATGTGATGAATAGATGGTTAAGTCTGACAATTGTTCAAACAGTTTGATGGTGTTACTAAACTGGGGAAAGGTAAGAATATACCTAAGGCTTCTTATAGAGTTTTAGAAGTTCATTTTGGAAGCCTGGTTAGGTGCCCCTGGCATAAGATTGTACTGCAATCCACGAAGAGGGTACATATTTGAGTCTGTATATTGGGTTTGCTAGCATAGGGTTCACAGTTTGAATCCCCCCAGAACTTGAGACTAAAGGTGATTCAGACCCAAAGGCAGGCAGGAGGGTTACCCTGTCTGTTACCTGTTCACACTATTGCACTCTGAGGTTGGCATTGTGGGAGGAGAGGTCCTGACCTGCTGAGTGTGTTTGTGACAGATTTGGTTGGCAGCAGTGTGAAAAATTTGGTAACACAAGCTTTAACTGTTCAGTGTGTCAGCTTAATACTGTACAGCTCACTTGCAAAATAAGGCAGTGATTTATTTTTAAAAAAGAAAACAGAACTATATCATTTTGCTTACAGTCATGTTCCTACCTGTTTTATTTTTTTTCTAAAGTGTAAGTTAGAGTAGCCATAGTTAAGGAAGAAGATGGCTTCCAATTGCAGTGGGCACACTGCAGACTACTTGAGGCAGTTGTGCCAGGACAGAGGAGTTCTGCACGAGGGGAGAGCCACCAAGCAGAACCTCATGGATGCCCTGATGGTAGCAGATTCCCAGAGCATCAAGTCACAGACTGTGACTGTAAAGGGCCAAACCTTGGTTGTGGAGGAGCCAGCAGCCAGTGCAGTGTCCAGATCTGGTGAGGATGACAGCAGGGCCAGTGCAAGCCAAGGGCCACAGCAGCAGAGGAAGGCCACTAGCATTCTGGAGCCAAAAGCAATCAGGCTGCAAATTGAGTTGCACAGAATGGAGCTGGAGTTCCAGAGAGAAGAGAAGTGAGAGCAACTAGCTGCAGAGGAGATGAGGGAACAAGAACAGTGAGCTGCAGAGGAGAAGAGGGAGTGAGAACAGAGAGAGGCTGAACGAGAACAGCAAGTTGCAGAAGAGAAGGAGTGAGAACAGCGAGAAGCTGACCATGAACAGTGAGATGCAGACCATGAAGAGCATGAGCACCAGAGGTGACATGAACTGGAGAAGTTACGACTCCAACCACCAACACCAGAGCAGGTAAGTGGCTTGGGTTTAACTGGAACTACAGGACTGGGTTACAAATTAAATTCCAAATTGATAGCTGAATTTAAAGAGGGGGAGGATATGGACGCCCTTTTAAATTCCTTTGAAACAGTTTGTATTCAGGAAAAAAATTCTTAGAGGGTCCTGGAGCTTTCAGCTATCCCCGCTAGTTACTGGGAAAGCTAGGGATGCATTGGGTCAAATGGATGATGAGGACAGTAATGATTACAGCAAACTTAAAGCTGCACTTCAAAAAAAATTGATTTAATTGCATAAGCATACAAAGCTAAATTCTGTAAGCTCAGGAGAAGCCCTGATATGAGCTATGAGGAGATAGCCTTGAAACAACATCAGTTTTTAAAACATTGGGGGGAACTAATTGAAACAAACTCTGCAGATAAAATTGAAAATGCTATATTGTTAGAGCAGTTTTTTTGGGCATTCCCAGCAGAGTTGAAAACCTGGCTGGAGGACTGAGATCCCAAAATAGTGCAAAAGGCTGCTGAACTCTCGGACCGCTCTGCCAAGAGCAGACCTGCTCTGAGAGTGAATGGGGCAGACGTGGCAGCACAGAAAGAGAAAAGCGCACCTTCAGGGCAGCTAAAACCCTCATTGCCTCCACTGAAACCAGTTAGCCCCAGGTTTCAAAGAAAAGATTTACCTGAGAAAGGAAATGAATGTTGGCTTTGCAAAGAAACTGGGCATATTGCCAGACAGTGTCCCAAAAGGATGAACAATATGCAAAATGGGGCTAGGAAAGAAGTGGATTGTTTGTGTGTCCCTGGAAGCATGCCTGTGAACATGAGGGAACACATGCACCCAGTCACTGTGAATGGTGTACAGACACAAGGGTTAAGGGACACAGTGGCATCCCTGACATTGGTAAAAGGGGATCTGGTAGAGCCTGGTCAGCTTATACCCAATGAATTTGTAACTGTACAAGACTTCACTGGGGAGGAGACAACATTTCCACTTGCCAGTGTCCTCCTAGACTGGGGTGAAACAGAGGGAACCGTGTAGCCAAAACTTTAGTAGTTGATGTCATCTTTGGCAACAATCTCAAACAAGGGATGGTGTGTGCAGTTACCCGTAGCCACGCGGCAAGGGAAAATTGCAGTTCCCTGGACCCCACAGAAGCCATTGTGGAAACCATTGGGAGGTTGGTTCCTCAGCCTGTGTCTACTGATATGGAGACCAATGAAAAGGGGGTAGACATCTCTCCAGTAGCACTTAACAAACAGCAACAGAGGATTACTCTGAAGAAGATGGGGTGACCCATTGTCCAAGGGTTAGGGATGGCAGTGATCCTGTGTGACCTGACACTAGTGCTAGGGACCCTAGCTAAAAGACTGAAGGGAACCTGTCCCATGCCTTGGGAATGTGTAAGGAGTTTGCAGCTGTTCAGAAAAGTGACCCTAGTCTAGAGAAGCTGAGGGCTTGGGCAGACTCTGATGGAGCACAGGGAGGTGACAGTAAACATAATGTTTACTGGGAAAATGGACTGATGTATACTCAGGCTATGAAGACAGAGGGAGGGGTGATAGGCAGACAGCTTGTTGTTCCACAGGGGTACTGTGAGCAGTTGCTCAAGATTGCAGAAGATATTCCCTTATCTGGACTTCTGGGAATCACATGCACTACACAGCGGTTGGCCCAGAATTTCTATTGCCCCAGCTTCACCCAGCAGGTGAAGGAGTATTGCAAGTCTTGTCACCGGTGCCAAAAAAATAGGGAAGGTGGGTAAGAAAACCCAAGCCACCCTAATTCCATTGCTCATAGTGGAGGAGCCATTCCAGAGTGTGGAATAGATATTGTGGGGCCTTATAACATCCCAGCTCCTCCAGGGAAGGGGTTTCATCCAGACTGAAGGTGTATTGCCACCCAGTATCCAGAGGCAGTTGCTCTATCCTCACTGAGAGTTGGACAAAGTGGTAGATGCCTTACTTGGGATTTTCTCCCGTGTTGGGTTTCCACAGGAGGTTATCACCAATCGAGGATGTTCCTTCATTTCAGACCTGATGAAATGTTTGTGGGAGAAGAATGGGGTGGTGCAGAGGAGCATGACACCTTATCACCCGCAAGCCAATGGGCTTGTGGAAAGGTTAAATGGTACCCTGAAGTCAATGCTCCAAGCGTTTGCTGAACAGCATTGGAAGGACTGGGAGAAATACCTTCCCCACCTGTTGTTTGCATACAGGGAGGTGCCCCAAGAGTCAGCAGGGTTTTCCCCCATTGAGCTCATAAAAGGGGACTGGGTATGTGGGTCCCTAGACTTGATCTGGGATGACTGGGACGGCAAGCATGCCACCGAGGGAACTCCCATTGTGGATTATATCCTTAGGTTTAGGGAAAGGCTGAAGGACCTTATGGGGGCAGCCCAGAGCAACCTGACAGCTGCCCAACCAAAGCAAAAAGTGTGGTACCACCACAGAGCCAGAGCTCATTTGTATATGGTGGGTCAGGAAGGTATGGTCCTTATCCCGGTCTGGAAAGAAAAATGTTCAGGCTGAGTGGGCAGGACTGTAAAAAGTAGTTAGAAAGGTAAATGACATGAACTATATCATAGAATTACCTGACAGAAGACATACAGAAAGAATGTACCATGTCAACATGATGAAGCCATATGCTAATAGGGCTGACATGGTGTTTGCAGTATGTAGTCCTTGGGAGGGGACAGACAAAGGAGACCCTCTTGGGGACATACTGGAAGAAAGCAAGTGGGAGTCCCCTGGGGAGGCAGTTAAATTATCTTCTCAGCTGGCCTTGGGCAAGATCCAGGAAGTAAGGGAGGTTTTAGCAGACTTTGCCCCACTGTTTAGCGCCAAGCCTTGACTAACCCCTTAACAACGCACAATGTGGAGACAGGGACACAGACGTCCATCTCGCATTGACAGCATACTGGTAGGAGTCAGAGGCTGTTCAAAGGGACATTAGGAGGGAGGTGGAGGAAATGCTGGGATTTAGGGGTAATTCAGAGATCCCATAGCCCCTGGGCCTGGCCTGTAGTCCTTGTGCCCAAGCCAGATGGCTCTACTCATTTCTGTGTGGACTATCATGGACTGAATTCAGTCACAAAGTCAGACGCCCACCCAATAACCTGGACAGATGAACTCCTGGACAAGTTGGGAGAGGCAACATACCTTACAACTATTGACCTGACAAAGGGATATTGGCAGGTTGAGTTAACTGACAAAGTTAGGGAGAGGTCGGCCTTCATCACTCTGATAGGCTTATTTGAATTTAAAGTAATGCCTTTTGGAATGAAGAATGCCCCAGCCACTTTCCAAAGGTTGGTGAACCAGGTGTTAAATGGTGCAGAGGAGTACACGATGGTGTAGCTGCATGACATTACCATCTTTAGTGCCAGCTGGGAAGAACACCTGTCCCACCTTAGGGAAGTGCTGGGCAGGATACAGAGGGCAGGGCTCACTATCAAAGATGGGAAGTGCCAGGTGGCCATGGCTGAAGTGGCATACCTCGGGCATGTTGTAGGCTGGGGACAGCTCTGTCTTAACCAAGTAAAAATAGAGGTGCTCAATGCATGGCCCAGACCAGAAATGCAGAAGCAGGTCAAGAGTTTTCTTGGGACAGCAGGGTACTATAGGAAACTTGTACCCAATTTCAGTGCCCTGTATGCTCCCCTATCTGACCTGGTAAAGAAAAAAGATGCCTAAGAAAATTACCTGTGAACCAGCTTGTGAAAAAGCCTTTACCAGACTGAAGTAGGCACTGTGAAGTGCCCCTGTATTGACAAGTCTTGACTATAGCAGACCCTTTATCATCCAGACGGATGCCTCAGATGTGGGTATTGGGGCAGTACTGAATTAGACATCCAACCAAGGAAAAGATCACCCTGTAGTGTACCTAAGTAAAAAGTTACTTCCCAGGGAGCAGGCATACTCTACTGTGGAAAAAGAGTATCTTGCCATACTGTGGGCCCTAAAGAAGTTAGAGCAATAATTATATGGGCAGCATTTTGAGGTACAAACTGACCATAATCCCCTGGTCTGGCTGACACAAATGGGAAAAAACTAATGGTAGACTATTAAGATGGAGTCTTGCATTGCAAGGGTATGACATGACAATCTTACCTAGGGCTGGAGTGACCTATTAGAACGCCAGTGGCCTGTCGTGTCTATATGAGGAGTGAACTGACTTGTGGAGCTCATCCCATGAAGGGGATAAACCCCAAATTCAGTTTAGGTGGGGAGTATTGTGATGCTTGGCCAACTGGTTATGATTGTTGTACGATATTTGTAATATAAAAATATAGTAAGTGATTGTCTCACATAAGACAGTCTGGGCTTGCATGGGTGCCCCCCCCCCAGGTTTCAGTGAAGCTGCAGGATATATTACACTGACCAGGATATCTCTGTAATGTAATTAACTTCCTTGAGAAACTGCATTTTATGGCCATTTTATGACCTGTTATTGCTTTGAAGTTGGGAAGCTAAATATACATTTCATTACAGGGCAGGACATCATTTAGCTGAATCCTGTTGGCTATATCACATGTAGGTGATGGATTGCAGGGTTGTAAATCCTCAAAGGAACTGGCTGATCAAAGACTCATAATTTGGGAAATGAGTTTTTGCTGATGTCACATTATTTAATATATCTTCTGATAGGAAATCATTTTTTGTAATTTTATGTTCTAAAAGGAGGATCTAGATGACTCACAGAAGGGGTATGGAGACACAGTTTAAACTGGTACTTGTGTCTCAGATGAATGTCATATTATTTTGGGACTCTAGAGAGACACAGCTCTCTGATCTAACTATAAGCACTACAGAGGTAATACATTACATAGAAAAAGTCTAAATGTATTGTGGTAGGAGTTTTTGTTTTGTACTTTGCCCTTGTTCTTTTAAGTTATTGTATGCCCTACTGTTCTGTGTTTACATTTTTCATATTTTTATCATCTTTTAGTAAAGTACCTATTATTTGAAAGACTGCCTGGGTGTCCTGCCAGTTCTTGTTTTTGCATGTGACAAATAGATGGTTAAGTCTGACAATTGTTCAAACAGCTTGATGGTGTTACTAAATTGGGAAAAGGTAAGAATATACCTAAAGTCTCTTATAGAGTTTTAAGGGTTCATTTTGGAAGCCTGGCTGGGTGCCTCTGGCATAAGATTGTACCGCAATCCACGAAGAGGTTACGTATCTGAGCCTGTACATTGGGTACGCTAGCATAAGGTTCATAGTTTGAATCCCTCCAGAACTTGACACTAAAGGTGATTTGGATCCAAAAGCAGACAGGAGGGTTACCCTGTCTGTTACCTGTTCACACTATTGCGCTCTGAGGTTGGCACTGTGGGAGCAGAGGCCCTGACCTGCTTAGTATACTTGTGACAGATGTCACACTCCCTGATGCCCCCATCCCCATCCCCACATTGATTGAAAATGATTCTGATGCTGATGAAGAGTCATCTCAATCTCATGTTTCCAGTGCTGTTGATGAGGTCATGCCTGTGCCATCCAACCCTTTAAATGTTGTAGAAAAAATATTGTATTATCATAATGATGCTGTCATTAGTACTTGTTCTCCACAAGACAGCATCCAAGATGACATTGTGGATGCGGATGAGGAATATGATAATGACTTTAGTTACCCCAGCTGAGAAGAAGAGAAAAAGAAATTAAAGGTGGCTGTGTGTAAAAAGTCTCATTTTGTCAGTGTTAAATCACTCCCTTTTGAAAGTTGTGATGTGGCGGTTTCTGTCAATGATGATGACCCAGAAGTAGTCATCATAGACAGTGGTAGGCCAGTAGAGCCCAAGTATGGCCAGCAACAGAAATCATGTAGTAGTACAACCCCAATGTCATTGTCTGAAAAAACTGGTGTCCTATCTGCAGCATCAGGAACATGTGAAAATGCAAAGTAGGGGATCAAAATCCCTCATTTGGGATTTTTTTGTACAACATCCAAGTAATGAATCAGTGGCAATCTGCCAGCTTTGCCAAGCATGTGTCAGACGTGGTAAAAACAGTAGTCATCTGGGCACTGGAGGCCAGCATACACATTTGAAGAACCAGCACGTAGCACTGTGGACTCGGCACCAGAGGGGCGCTAATGCCATAGAGGGGCGTTTACCCTCATTCACCTTATTAAGCATGTTATCCCTTTCCATGACTGTGAGTAACCATGTCAGTAGTAGTGGTGAAATAACAGCTGAAGATTACTAAAGGCATGAGGAGGATGATGATTTTGAATTGTTGTCAAGTGGTGGTCAGAGCAGCAACAGTGGTGGTGGTCTATGCAGCAATATTTGTAGTCCAACATCAACACCTGTGCTTAAAATGGGTAAAATAGCATTGTTTGCAGACTTGTCAGTGTCACCTGTGCACCCCTCTTTATCACACGGCAAAAGCACGCCACCCATGGCCATTCGCAGAGCCATTTGGCACTCCACGTGCAAAACGGGTAGCAACTCATCCCATGATGCAGAGTCTTTTTGCCTGGAACATGAAATACCCACCCAATCATGTGGTGTCACATGAACGGAATGCTGCTGCTGTAGTGGAAATGCTGTCACTTGACCTGTTACCCTTCTCCTTTGTGGAGAATTCCAGATTCCGGCATTTATCAGCACGCACCTGTCCCAAATGGAAAGTCCCATTCAGGACATACTTTTCCACCTGTGCTATCTCAGAGTTATACCGGACTGTGAAAGAGTCTGTAAGACATGCCCTTCAACATTCCTCCTCACCATGTATCCACTTAATTATAGATATGTGGACAAGTAGCAAAATGGAAGGCAGTTCATATTACTGCACATTGAGTGCAGGTACTGGGGGTTGTCTGTGCTGGTGGTATTGGAAATCAGTGTAGTAAGGCAGACTGTCATGGTAGCAACCTTCCTGGAATTCGAAAGCATGCAACGATTGCAATGCACAATGTGGCTGGTTCCCACACTGGTGAACACATGGTTGACTTGCTCTTGACAGAAATAGATGAGTGGCTGACTCCCTGTCACTGAAGGCTGGCTTTATAGCCATTGACAGTGGCTCAAATGTGGTAAAATGTATCATCGATGGTGGCCTTGTTCAGGTTCCATGCAGGGCCCATGTTTAAATCTCATGGTTCAGAAGTTTCTGCAGCACCCTGACATCAAGGAAATGCTGACTGCTGCATGCTGCATCTCTGCACACTTTTCATGAGCTGGAAAGGCCTGTGACCAACTTCAGCAGCTGTAGATTCAAAACAGCCTCGACCAGCACTGCCTCAAGCTGGAAATTATCAAGTGCTGGAACTCAACTTTTTACATGGCAGAGAGGCTGTATGAACAGTACAAAGCCATCTTGGAATACCTAGCCATGCACACTAGCTGTGACACTTCCGGTGCCTCGATGTCTATGACAACAGTGGCATCTCATGGACTCGATGATTAAATTTTGAGGCCCTTTGAATATACCACACAGGCAGTGAATGGTGACACTGCCTCCATAAGCCAAGCCATTCCACTGCTGTGGGTGCTGAGACAGACTTTCTTAAATCTGCAGTGTATCCTTGATGCATCCAGAGATTGTTTAAGCAGTGGGTTACTTAACCCCCTCACACCTGAATTTATTTCATTTAGAATATTAATAAATTGTGTATGCTGTATAAAAAAATAATTTTCTCAGCAACGCCTCAAGATAGAGACACAAGGTTTTCTATTTTCAATGCAGCTTGACCTGGGCTACTAAAACACACACTGTATGGACTAATCTGAAATCCCAAAGTCACACCAAAGGTGCACAAACAACACAATTGTGATCAGAAAATGGTGTCAAAATTGAGTTCTGGTGCCCACGGTGGTCTGTAAAAATACCAAATGTAAGTCTGCGTACCGCAGGCATGTCTTGAGATAACAACCCCACACCATACTGCATGAAAAAGTATGATCTGGGTTGGTACCACATAGTTTGTGACACATTGTTGTATGTTTCTGTTAGTCTAGACCCATCAACACAACTCAAGAAAATCACCAAATTCAGGCCTTGCTATATCTAAAACCCATTTTCTCAGCAATGCCACATGGTAGAGGCCTAGATTTTTCTGTTTTGGATGCCACATTGACTGAGGTACTACAGCAGGCCCTGTATTCACCGATGTGAGACCCCAAAATCACACTACAGGTGCACAAACAACACAACTGTGATCTTAAAATGGTGTCAAAATCAAGTTCTGGCACCCCTGTTGATCTGTAAAATTACCAAATGTAGGTCTGTGTACACCATGCATGTCTTGGGACAACAACCCCACACCATACTGCATGAAAAAGTATGATCTGGGTTGGTGTCACATAGTTTGTGACACTTTGTTGTGTGTTTTTGTTAGTATAGACCCCTCAAGACAACTAAGGAAAATCAACAGATTCAGGCCTTGCTATACTGAAAAGTCATATTCTCAGCAATGCCACATGGTAGAGGCCTAAGGTTTTCTGTTTTGGATGCCAGATTGACTGGGGTACTACAGCAGGCCCTATATTGACCGACATGAGACCCCAAAGTCACACCACAGGTGCACAAACAACACAACTGTGATCATAAAATGGTATCAAAATTGAGTTGTGGTGCCCCTTATTGGTCTGTAAAAATACCAAATGTAGGTCTGTGTACCTCAGAGATGTCATGGGTCAACAACTCACACTACGTTACATAAAAAAGTATGATCTGGGTTGGTACCACATAGTTAGTGACACATTGTTGTGTGTTTTTGTCAGTCTAGACCCCTCTACATAACTCAGGAAAATCACCAACTTCAGGCCTTGCTATACCTAAAACTCATTTTCTCAGTAATGCCATATGGTAGAGGCCTAAGGTATTCTGTTTTGGATGCCGGATTGACTGGGGTACTGCAATAGGCCCTGTATTGACTGACATGAGACCCCACAGACACACCATAGGTGCACAAACAACACAACTGTGATCAAACAATGGTATCAAAATTGAGTTCTGGCAGCTCCTGCTCCTCGGTAAAAATACCAAATGTAGGTCTGTGTACCTCAGACATGTTGTGGGTCAACAACCCTACATCACACTGCATAAAAAAGTATGATCTGGGTTGGTATCACATAGTTTGTGACACTTTGTTGTGTGTTTTTGATAGTCTAGACCCTTTAACACAACTCAGGAAAATCATCAAATTTAGGCCCTGCTACACCTAAAACTCATTTTCTCAGCAATGCCACATGATAGGGGCCAAAGGTTTTCTTTTTTGGATGCCGAATTGACTGGGGTACTACATCAGGCCCTGTATTGACCAGCAAGGAACCCCAAGGTCACTCCACAGCTGCACAAACAACACAACTGTTATCCTCAAATGATGTTAAAATTGAGTTGTGGCACCCCCAGTTGGTCTGAAAAAATACCAAATATAGGTCTGTGTACCTCAGGCATGTCATGGGTCAACAACCCCAAACCACATTGTATAAAAAGGTATGATGTGGGTTGGTATCACAAAGTTAGTGACACATTGTTGTGTGTTTTTGTTAGTCTAGACCCCTCTACACAACTCAGGAAAATCAACAAATTCAGGCCTTACTCTACCTAAAACTCATTTTCTCAGCAATGCCACATGGTAGGGGCGTAAA